>OZ012737.1:633126299-633711299 GCA_963859935.3 Lathyrus sativus | reverse complement strand
TTTCGTTCTTTTTCAAACCTTTTCTTTTTCTCAACCGCATAGCAACCAACCTTTCTTCTCTCCAACTTGGATACAACCAACATGTAAAGTGAATGCTCCCAAATTTATTAGGTAAGGGAAAATACTCAAATGACAAGTCATGGTTATGGTTCAAGAAAAAATATTAGAATCCATACAAAAATTAAACTCAATCACCAACATGGGTTCTAATAGAGGCTCAAAGGGATAAGCAAAATTTTACTCACTCACAAGGTAGATTGACTATTTAGTTAATTGGTTGTGCTCAAAATCAAACAAAATACCTTGATTATTTTAGTGCTATCATACAAACAACACAAACACAAGATTAAACATAATTCAAATGAGTTAAATACGAAAGTTGGTCTCCATGAAATTTAGTAAACAATGGAAAGGTTCCTCACATTGGGCTATGAACTAAAGTGATTCAAAATTTGAACAAAAATTACAAAAGAACAAATGTCATGTAATTTGTACAAAGCCTAAGGTTCATAAACATGTTATGTTCTAGAAAATCAATAAACACAACCTTAGCAATGCAACTCTCTTTAAAATTTTCACATACCATAACATTTCCTTGTTGAAACAATCAAAATTGAATAATCACACAATGCATCCTCAAGTTAATCAAAAATAAAACTTGAAAACAAACACCAAAAATTTCTAAAACTAACAAAGTCAAATGTAAACTAATAAACATAGATTAACAAAATGGGTGAAAGTGGATAAGAGAATAAGAGAGTTTTTCCATAAAAAGCAAGGTGCGTTAAGAGCTCTATGTGCTTGCTAAGCGCGCATAGTCCAACTTAGTTTTCAAAATTGTAACTTTCTCTCATTCACTTCATCCATTATCACTATATACTAACTATACTACTAAATATAAAACTGTACAAACTTAAAAACCATTGGGTTGCCTCCTAACAAGCACTTGTTTCACGTTGTAAGCTCGATGCCTTATTTACATACAAGTTCATCCATGTTTCCTCGTTCATCGGTAGATACCAAATAAATATGCAACACTTGATCAAACATAAACGAAAAACAAAAATATACACAAACGCATACGCACACATGAAGAACAACACTTATATATAAGGATCACAAACAAAATCAAAACAAGCATATATACAATTATGTATAAAGCTTAGAAATATAGAAACTATCGCAATGTGATTCAATATCAAAACCAATCTCCGACAACAACGTCATTTTGTTTGAGCTGCAGCATAGCGGCAAGAAAGAAAATATTTGGAAGAATTCCCTCCGAGATTTATATCGTCTCCATAAGGACCGATGCAAGGGAAAGAATATCGTTCAATAATCTCTACATTTCTAAGCTTGGTTTGAATGGTTTGAGATAAAAATGCAAAAATAAAAACATATGACAAGTAAATAAAGTACAAGAAATAATTCATCAGGAGTTATATTTCATTCTATCCATCATGTACTAAAAATTCTATGGATCAAATGCACGCAACCTAAATCACTCGTCAATATCCCCGTGTATCACTCACAACAGAGGTTATGTCTAACGCAAAGTTGAGATATCAACCATATTATCTCATAGGTGATGTCTCATGCAACTCGACAACACGGAGCATTAAGATCCGATACCCACGTGAATATTAGATCTACCACTAGAGTCTAGTAGATATTCATCATATCTCGAGTTCAAAAATAATATGTCTATTGCGGTCCAAACCCATTGAGATAGATAGTAAATCAAAGATGACATCAATTAAGAGTTATAAAGAGATTTTATACAAAGATCAATAGATACATATACAATCAAAGTAAACATACATACAACAACTCCAATAAATGCAAAATACATATAGAAGAAGGAAGAAGAATAAGCATCCCTCAGTTTGTCAACACCGATTGAAGTAGATTCGACTCCGAATCATCAAGATGCAACTTCCATTTGTTGTTTCTGAGCTTTTTTCCACAAAGAATAGTGTTGATGGAGTTGGGAGCAAAAAATACCCAAAACCATACCCTAAAAATATGAATGAGGGGTATTCATACAAACTAAAAAATTACAATCGCGATAAGCTCCCTCATATCGCGCTAAGCGCGATCTCACTTAATGTACTTGCAAACCACCTTAAATCGTGCTAAGTGTGGTCCTGCTCGCTAAGCGTGATCAGGAAAACAAAAATACTCCAGCCACTGGCAATGCAGCTTCCATCGCGCTAAAATTCGCACTAAGCGTGAATGCCCGCATTTTGAAGCATCCCTCTTGTATCAAACTGATCCATACTTCAACGATGCATTATTAGCTATAAAAATAGATGAAAAACTATCAAACTTACTAATATGTACACGAAAACATAAAATATACAATGATATATAAATTATACAAAAAGTAGACAAAAACGGGGGATTATTAACGGAAAACAAAAGAATAAAGTCGTTGAGTGCTAATTATTCACACTCAAAATAACAACAACTTAGCACTCAACAGCCGCCATATCAGAGATCAGCATCACAAGTTCTAGATTCCTCACCACCTACTTCAACTATTTATGGTTCTAGTACGAAATAATGACGTCGTCTGTGGGGACAACTTTTGATTCCTTTGTCTTCCACAATTTCGTGTTTGCTATTTAATTTGTTGGTTTGTAACCTTCTTAGGCCACTAAATCAATAGCATTTAGAATAGAACTAGAGGATTTGTCGTGTTTGATCCAATCAAGCATTGTTGTAACATTGATTCCTCGAAGTTTTAGAATTTTGATTTTAGCGAAAATTCCATGAATGGATCATCCTAGATCCAAATACAAATTTGTATCATAAGTGTCGAAGAATTGAGGTAATTAGTTCCAATGTGCTATCAAAGCTTCCTGATCAACCTCTTAATCACGCATCACTTCAATTACCCATCATCAACAAAATATTTGTTATAACGACTTCTGGTGTAGATCTATGACTGACGCACCCTCTCCAGGTGAAGAACCTCTGAGCAATGAATAGAAATTATATTGCACCAGAATTACTATATCATGACGAATTATACCAAAATCCAAACATTGAGTTATCATCTATCAAAGTAGTTACCATCGTGAATTGTATTATACATTGTTACTGCGTGTAGTACCAAATATTTCGGTTTTGTTCTGTCGTGCCTCATTTTTCACCATTTAAATCTATGATGCTCATGTACTTGATAACAATCTATCTACTAAAACACTTATTCCTCGTAGCCACTGATACCGCACAAAAATTGGAAATCTATATGCATAAAGATGTTTGAAGGACGAGGAAGTCGAATGCAGAAATGGACATGTTGCTGGTCATGGAAGTTACCACCATCAACGAAAATCCTTATGAGATACCTCGTAGGTAATATATTTCGAACAATAATTTCCAATATGAGGCCATAGATATATCGGGTCTCTGCCGACCAAAATTGAATGTACAAGATAGCGAAGACTCCTTTAATATTCAATAGATCGGTAACTCACACTAGTATAATGGTGAAAGCCATGCTCCACATGGAGAAATACGAGGGGGAAAGACATCTTGAGCTCTATAGAGTTGAAGTAAAGTATCATTGAAGACATCTTCGGTTAGAGTTCTCATTTAATATCTAGCCCAACTTTGTTGATCCATAAGGAGAAGATTAGATGAAAGAAAGAAACTAGGCTCAGTCCGAAAGGAACGAGGGGAGAATTTGGAAAAGAACCCATAAGAAATCTCACCTCTTGGTAGTTACACTCTCAGCCCGAGTAGAATCCGATCAGACGCTATAGGACAAGCTTTCACACCGCCAGTTGCATTTCGAAGGGTCATAGTGATTGCCCACCCTAAATTGAAGGGAGACTAATACCCCAAAGTATAACAGGGCTAATCCCAGGGCATCTACGAAGGTTTCGGTGGTCCAATAGCGCCTGTTAGTTGAAGAAGCCATGATGGATTCGAAGTGGGTCATCACCCCATCCATTCTCATTGAAGCTCTGGCTAGCTGAATAATATTCTATAAAAAGAAGAGAGAAATTTATCCTTAAATCTCCTTCGACGAATTAAGTACTCTATAAAATTGTTGCACAATTCCAATCATTAATATGCTAATTGTTTACATCGCTGCAGCTAAGAATCTTGTGAATTCCATGCAGGATGTGTAAGTTATTACTTTCAAATAGACTTTATGTCTAAGGAGAATTCTTCTAAATGTAGATGAAGCACCCCCTCTTAGGAACTAGTCACTTAAATAGCATAGGCGATAGAGTCAAGAGGTGTCAACCCTAGTGGCAGTGATAAAAACATAACCTTTTGTCAGGGATGGTTTCTAGCCACATGGATAAAGTGCAATAATTATTCTCAGTCGAAGCTAGTGACAACAAAACTTCGATTGAGACTACAGAGTTCAAAGAGCACAACAATCACTTCAACTCAACGAGGCACCTCCTCCTCATGAAAGTAAAACTGTTAGGGTTCTCACGTCCACAATGGGAAACATTTTGCAGCTGCCATGGCATATACTTACGACTAAGAAGTAGACACATGTGACACCTTTGAGGTAGACAAAATTTAAATCGCCCGCGAGGAAAATAAATTTTAAATTGCATGGATAACGAGTAAGTTTTGACGCTGCAACAGCTCGCAACCAATCATAAGCATAATGCGACAATAAAGTGGAGCCATATACATATCCAGGAAACAAAGTTAAGTAAAGCCATAACTTAATGAGGTAAAATATATTTGTAAAAGTATTTTCATATTAGTCAAGGCACAACAACCTGGAAAATATTATAGGAAGTGCTCGAATGACCCCCGAAATTTCCCTCTAAAGCACCCTTGAAGGGATTTAAATTTTCAACAGGAATTGGGACAGCAGGACAAAATCCATTCCCATGTTCCACAACTTGATCATGGACCCTATACACTCCCTACACAGTTTGTTGAAGGGAATAATGTTACTTCTCCTGCATACCAGTAACCTCACATTTAAGATCCTTTAGAGCATCAACATGGGTCTCTACTTCCTGCTAAAATTTTTTCAATCCTCCTTTGCACTGTGGTTCACCTTAGCAACAAAATCAGAAGCTTTTTGACACCTCTTTGTCTCCGACTTAAAGGGTAGTTATCATAGCGACCTAGAAGATACTACAAGTGTATAGATAAAAACAAGCATGAATCAAATTCCAAGGCACCTTCTAAGGGTACCAAAGGATCTTCGGCCGATTGATGGGCCTATTCTAGGTCAAAAATGGTGTTTCCTTTATCACTTGGTTCAATCTTTACTAAAAAAGGCCCACATAGTGGAACTGCTTAAAGTTGGGGGTCCAGACGAGGATGTTCATAAGAAACATCCATTGAATGGTATTTCCTAGCTCATATAAGATGACTATTGAGTACAAAGAGTCATGATAACAAAATCAAATGGAAATGATTGACCATGCAATCAGAGAGAGGGCACTCCATATTAAGATCGCAAGGAGAATGATTGAACATAATCTCAGACTCCTAACGGACACCGTTGTCTCAAAGGATAGACTAGGACAAGAGGTCTATATGGACTCCCCCACATAGGACGAGGAGGCAGGCCTCCCAAGGGAATTCTTATGCATCCAACTGTCACATTAGATTTAGAGAAGTTGATCATCATACTGGATCTCCCATAGGCAGACCGTCAGCCACCTTTAAGCTACTTTAGGTAGATATTCACTCTGGGGTAGGAAGATTCTGAAATGTCTCAACCCCGGTGATAAAGAATCGTTTCACTAAAGCATTGGACATAGAAATTCGACGAGCCTACAGTTTTAACAGTTTCCCTCAAGCTACACTCTTAGAGTAGCCGACCATCCAACTATACATCGACAGGAAAATGCAAAGCGGGACACCTCAGCACCACATCCACTCAAAGAATACATTTTGGAGTGTGAATTTCACTTAGCCCGTTACCTCGGGGAAGGACAACAACCAAAGAACCCGGACAATGGTTATCCATGCAACAGTCGTCATTGAAGGTTTATCTACCTTTAGTATATATTTGTAATAAATTCACCAAGGTTGTAATAAGTGGGGACAGAGTTAGAAGTCCTAGTATTCACCATAGCCTGAATACCTTTAGCATATGTAAGGTTGTGGAGTAGCTTCTACTTGCTTACTTTGTCCATGATATCTTCAAAATGCAATCACACGTGTTAAAAAAATTTCCGCTCTCACCAAAAGTATTCCTCCTCTCCTCTTGGATAACTGCATTAAAATAGCATG
This sequence comes from Lathyrus sativus, assembly GCA_963859935.3. Taxonomy (NCBI): domain Eukaryota; kingdom Viridiplantae; phylum Streptophyta; class Magnoliopsida; order Fabales; family Fabaceae; genus Lathyrus; species Lathyrus sativus. Next base: position 633,705,062 of record OZ012737.1, on the reverse strand, counting down.
AATGTCAATTTGTATTTTTCTCACTTCGGCAATGGGCATCTCACCAAGGCTGAATCTATCCTCGTATCCAAGCCCCTGAAACCAAGATTGCATTTCCTCCTTCGTTGTCATCTCGTCATGAGAAAAAGAACTCAACTTGGTACAATAAAAGTGAGCATCTTGGTTAAAACAGATCTTACACTAGTACTTTGGATACAAAATCTAATATAAGATAGAATAATTGGTGGGGAGATAACAGAAAGAATTGCAAGGGTGAGGGATTTTACAAACAAGAAATTCCCCGAGAAGTTGCCTCAGTCTATAATAAAGGGTTCAAACCAAGGCTAGACGTGATGAAAGCAAATAAGCCTCTAATTACAAAAACTATCTTGAGAAATGCACCTCAAATGGGAAAGATCAAATAATAGTCTAATAGAAGGCTTCCAAGTTTATGCTCGGCACACAGTTGGAATATCCTTATGTAGGCTTAGGACCCCAGATGAAGTTGGGAAGAATCAACCTTTAGATATTTCAAGATGACTACCTCAAAGTCAGAAAAAGGAAAATGTTATCTTATTCTTCTAAACATGCATTCATCAAATGAGACAATGCAATCTTCAAAATAATTTCATATCCTCTTTTTCGACTCCATAGGAAGAGCTAACCGTTCAGAGGGGTCTCTGCCATAGTACCAGCAACATCTATAGCAACCACAATGCTCAAAGTTGATGAAGTTCTTGCTATGTTTGTGTCCACCCAATTGTACTCCACTACATATGATTGATCTCTAATATCAAAATAGGCTTTCACATTGTCATCACTAGGCTCACATCCATCGCTCATCAGATGAAGCTTAATATAGTCTTTAGCGTGTTCTCTCCTTTGCGAATTGGCTCATACTTCCTCTTTTGTTAAAACTTGAAAGGGCATAGGAACCTCGGTGCACCTAATTCCTTCGCCAATATTTGATATATTAATGGCATCTAATGAACTATACGAAGAAGTCTCCTCCTCTAAAGAATTCCCATATACCATTCCTAAGTCACAATCGTCAAACAAGGGTATTATTTAGGGTTCTATGTGGTTTCTAATATGAAGAAGGAGATGAGAGTTAGAGGATGTCCCCATTACAAATGCAGATGAATATTCAACTTCATAATCACTCACTAGGTCAAGCTATTATCGCTCATCCTGACTAAAAAATAGGATATGTTAAAGATAAAGCTTAAGTTAGAAGGAAACCTGGTGATACTCTCAGGGAAGAAAGGAAAAGGCTTTAAGAAAAGCATTGAAATCACTTCTAGTGATACTCTCAGGGAAGAAAAAATAAAGATATTTTCTGGAAAGTAACGGTAAGTTTGAATGCGAAATGTTGCAAAAAGAAAACTTCCAAATGCTTAATTCACCATATTTATAAGCAACGACAGCTAAAAAGATCAGACCAACTATATAGTGAAATAATAAGATCAACGACTAGATTTCTACTTGTTCCGGTATGGGCCTCACCTCGGCAGGCCCAATACCAAAGGCGGCCCAGCAAGCGAACTGGGCACTCCTGGCACGCGCCCTTTCGGACGAGCAGGGCTGGACGGACGGGCACAAGCTACCGCTCCACGTCCCTTTTTGTCGTCCGTCACGCCGGACGAGCAAGACCACCCGGGCTCCCTCCGCGGGAGAATAACGTGCTCGGCGCACGTTCTCCACGTGCTCCCCTCCGTGGGGACACGTCATCGGCCAACCGCCCACCTCCGAAAGAGCAGGTCAAACCCACTTTCCGGAGACCTAGGAGCGGTTGAACTAGGGCGAAGACCACGTCCTGGTCTTCACTACGCCACGTAAGCCCTAGCAGTCATTAGGGTTGGGCCTGGTCGTCTGGCCCACCTCGAATGACCGTTGGCCCAGCGCTGGGGTCTCTCTATAAATACCCTCTTCCTCAAGAGGGTCAGGTAACTCTTCTTGCCCCTTTTTCTGTACTATTGCTTCCTCCTTGTCCAACTTCTTACTTGGGCGTCGGAGTGCTTTGCAGGTACACCCCCCTCCTCATTCTTACCCCGGCGAACAGGTAATCGTCCAGCGAAGTGTGGCCAGTCCGTGATCCCTCCTGATCAGGTCAGATCAGTGGCGCCGTCTGTGGGAAACTGAAACTTCCCCGTTACTCCGAGCAGAAAAACCAAAAGTTTCACCAAACCTCCACGGTCATGGCCAGCCCACGCCGCGATGACACTCCGCACGATCTTGCGCTCAACACCGCCACCAACGGGAAGCAGATAGGAACGGCACGCCTGACGGAAGCCGACGAAAGGGACGGGCGAACTGCTTCACCATCATCCGAGGAACGGCCCCTACAGGCCGACCATCGCCCCCCGAGCCCGCCAGCATTCCACCCCGTTCCCATCCCGGCGGGAGCAGACCCAACGGTAGCCGCTCTCTTTGCAGCCATCAACCAGACGAACCAGCTGTTGTCCCAACAGAACGCTAGAATTGGAGCATTGGAACGCGGCGGCTCCCCGAGGTACCCCCAGCGGGAAGACCAGAACGGAGGTTCGAGGAGCCCCTCACCTCGACTCAGGAACCGCCGACCGCGGTTGGAGAGACGCCGCCCGCAAGCGACACGGGAGCGCACCAGATCCCCGGCGAGGCACGGTCGCGGGAGGAACCAGAACGCCGCGGCGATCCCAACCGAGGAACCCCGAGGCGGAAACTCAGGCCGAAGATCAAGGACCCGAAACCCGGGACACACCGCGAACGGCTCATCTCCCCTGAGATCCCCGGCGCACAGCGACGAGGATGACTACCGCACCCCACTATCCCGGGAGATCATGGCAGCCCCCATACCTCAAGGAATGGAGAAACCACCGACGCTGTCAACGTACGACGGCACCTCCGACCCGGACGATCATCTGGAAGATATCGAGGCTATGCTCGACTACCGAAATGTCCGGGGAGCTATTAAATGCAGACTCTTCCCGACGACCCTGAGGAAAGGCGCTATGACCTGGTACAAAAGTCTGGAGCCCGAGTCAGTTACATCGTGGAGGGTCTTGAAGGACCTATTCTCCAAACACTTCACGGCGTCCCGGCGTCACCCGAAGACGGAAGCAGTCCTCGGGGCGATCATCTAAGGCCCCGACGAACCTCTCCGGAAATACATCGAAAGGTTTACTCGGGAAGCCGTGCAGGTGACGACTTCCGACGAAATGAAACGCTACTTAATGGAGCAAGGCCTGCGCCATGACTCCAAATTCTACGAGGCCGTAGGCATACACCGGCCCACGTCCCTCCAAGACTTCCTCGACAGGGCCGCCCATTACATCCGGTTCGAGGAAACACAAGCGGCCAACTCCGCTCGCGACACCCGAGACAAAGAAACCCCCCGCGGGCACCGAGACGACGGAGCTTCGAGCCACCGACGAGGAGGGGACCGTCGTCGGGATGATCGCCACCGCGAACCCCGCGAACAGCGCGAGTCACGCGGCCCGGCAGGAAGGTTCACCGAATACACCGCCTTGGTCGCTTCACGCGAACGCATACTGGCCGAATGCGCTAAAACCGAGTTTGTGCAGGGAGGTGTCCGTTTTCCACGACCAACGCCGCCCAAACCCAACGTGGACAAGTCAAAGTACTGCCGGTTCCACAGGACCCACGGGCATGTAACGGAAGACTGCATCCATCTCAAAGATGCGATCGAAATCCTAATCAAAGACGGGCACCTAAAGCGATACACCCGGGGAGGTGAACCACCCAGGTCGGAGGCTCCGGAGGCAAAGAAAATCGAGGAACTCCCCTCCCCAGAGGACGGCGAGAGACTCCAGGTCGCGCTGTGCGTCAGCCGCCCCGAGGATTGGTTCGCAAGCAGAGGGTTCGGCATCCCCGAAGGACCCAGCCTAGTCGACGAGCCAATCCGACCAACCAGCCGATGGGAATACTTCCCCAGAGCCATGGTCATCTCTGATGGAGCTACGAGGAGTCTGTCCATAGGATCTGTGAAAAGGAAATTCGACGAACTCATCGCGGGCAACTCCGGCAAGATGAGCACGCTCGACAGATTCCGAGGCCGCTCCAACCCGATCACATTCTACCTCGAAGAACTACCCGGGGGATCTCCCAATTCCAACATACCCTTGCTCATACGTGCACGAATGGCAAACTTCGACGTCAGGCGCCTCCTCGTCGACGGAGGGAGCTCGGTTGACATAATGTACTCACATTTGTTCACAACTCTCCAGCTCAACGAATCCAACCTCTCCCCCTACGTGGGCTCCGACCTCCAGGGGTTCAACGGGACGACGACGAGACCCTGGGGATACGTGGAACTGAAAGTCACCTTTGGGGAAGAGGAAACGGCCAGAGACATCAACGTCCGCTTCTTAGTCATCGAATGCCCGTCCCTATATAACTGCATCCTGGGCAGGACGACGATAGCAGAACTCACCGCGGTACCCTCCACCGTCCACCTGAAGATGAAATATTACACGAGAAGGGGAGCCGTGGTCACCCTCAACGGCGACATCGAAGCTGCCCGAAGGTGTTTCGAAGCCGCGCTGAAAGGCCTCGACTCCATCGCTCCACCGACCAAAAAGAAAGCGCCAAGCGCCACGCCAAAGGACAAACCAACAGAGCTGGTCGGATCAGTTGAGCTCGACAGTCGCTTCACCGACGGGCTCGACAATAAAAAGACTGACGAAGCCAACGAGCAGCCCCCGCACCCAGCGCGCCCCATCCCAGATGGCGAATTCGAGCTCATTCCCCTCGGGGAAGACACGACCAGAACCGTGAGGATAGGCGCAGGACTCCTCGACCTCGCGAAACGACAGCTCCAAGCCTGCCTCCGCGAGAATGCCGACCTCTTCGCCTGGAGCGCCGCGGAAATGCCGGGACTCGACCCTGAGGTCGCCTGCCACCAGCTGTCCATCAACCCAACCGCAAAGGCCGTGGTACAACGCCGACGCCGCCAGTCCCCCGAAAAATCGGCAGCAGCCGAACAAGCTGTAAAAGACCTCTTAGAGGCAAATTTTATTTCGGAAGCCCGGTATTCCACCTGGCTGTCCAACGTTGTACTTGTTAAAAAGAATAATGGAAAATGGCGCATGTGTGTTGACTACACTGACCTCAACCGGGCATGTCCTAAGGACGCCTACCCCCTCCCCAATATCGACAAGCTCGTCGACAACTCGGCGGGCTACAAACTCTTATCCTTCATGGACGCATACTCGGGATACAACCAGATCCCGATGGCCGAACACGACAAACAGGCCACGGCCTTCATGACAGCATCGGGCAATTACTATTACAACGTGATGCCCTTCGGCCTCAAAAACGCCGGGGCCACGTACCAACGGATGATGAACCACGTCTTCCGCGAAGAGATCGGGGACATGCTCGAAGTATACATGGACGACATGATCGTCAAATCCGGCGCGGAAGACGACCACGCGGCACACCTCCAGAAGGTCTTCAAGACCGCGAGATCATGTCGCATGCGTTTTAACCCGGAGAAATGCACTTTCGGCGTCTGCGCCGGCAAATTCCTCGGCTACTACTTGACCGAACGGGGGATCGAAGCCAATCCGGACAAATGCCACGCCTTCTCCAATATAACCACGCCGACCACGAAGCGTGCCATCCAATCCCTCAACGGCGTGCTGGCCTCCCTCTCGCGATTCATCGCGAGATCGGCCCAACACGCCCTCCCGTTCTTCAAACTGCTCAGGAAAGAGACCAAGTTCGAATGGACGGACGAGTGTGAGAACGCCCTTCGCCACCTCAAACGCGTCCTCTCCGAACCGCCAGTACTGACGCACCCCGCGACGGGCGAAACCCTGTATTTGTATCTGGCCGTCTCTAACGAAGCCGTCAGCGCCGTCCTCGTGAGCGAAGCCGGGGAAGTACAAAAGCCCATTTACTTCACTAGCAAAGCCCTCCACGGCCCGGAGGCCCGATACCAGCTGATCGAGAAAGTCGCCCTGGCCCTCGTAACAGCGGCACGCCGACTCCGACATTATTTTCTAGCACACACCATCGTGCTCCGCACCGACCAACCCATCCGCCAGCTACTCGGCCGCCCCGACATGGCTGGGCGCATGCTGAAATGGTCGCTAGAGCTCTCCGAGTTCGACATCACATACGAGAACCGGCATGCCATCAAGGCTCAAGCTTTGGCCGACTTTGTCGCCGAGATGACCACACCTCCCGACCCTACCGCCGGGAACCACCTCTGGACCATCTTTGTGGACGGCTCCTCCAACTCCACGGGGAGCGGCGCCGGCATCGTCCTCGATAACGACGAGGGTACGGTCATCGAAGTCTCCCTCACGCTAGCATTTCCAACGACTAACAACCAGGCCGAATACGAAGCATTTCTCGCCGGCCTTCGCCTAGCATCCGACCTGGGAGCCAGGGACATCCGAATCTACACGGATTCCCAGCTGGTCGCTTCGCAAGTCCGAGGCGAATATCAAGCAAAAAATGACACCCTCGCCGGATACCTCGCGCTCATCAGTGAGAAACTAAGAGGGTTCGACTCAGCAGAAATTCAGCACGTTCCTCGGGAGCAGAACACCCGCGCCGACATCCTCTCCAAACTAGCAAGCACCAAGAAACGAGGCGGTCACAAATCGGTCATTCAAGAAATCTTGTCCCAACCAAGTACCAGCCCGACCACCACACCCCTCGACATCAACGCCATTGGAGACGCGGACTGCTGGATGACCCCCCTCCACACCTATCTCAGCACCGGCCGTCTGCCGGCCAGCTCTAGCGAGGCCACCGCAACGAAACGACGGGCCTGCTCGTACGTCCTCCTTGAGGGACGACTGTACCGCCGAGGCTTCGCAATCCCACTCCTCAAATGCATAGATAAATCCCAGAGTACGGCCATTCTAGAAGAAATCCACGAAGGTATCAACGCACAACACCTCGGCGGCAGATCCCTAGCGCGCAAGGCCCTACGCGCGGGCTACTACTGGCCGTCAATGCAGTCCGACGCGAAAGAGCACGTCAAACGGTGCGATAAGTGTCAACGACACGGAGACATGCACCTCGCCCCCCCAACCGACCTCACCTCCCTCTCATCTCCATGGCCGTTCGCCTGGTGGGGGCTGGACATCCTCGGACCCTTCCCCCTCGGTTCATACCAGAACAAGTACCTCATCGTGGGAGTCGACTACTTCACCAAGTGGATCGAGGCTGAAGCTCTGGCCAAAATCACCGCCCACAACATACTCCGATTCTACAAACGCAACATCCTCGCCAGATTCGGGGTACCACTCGCCATCGTCACCGACAACGGCACACAATTTACAGACAAAAACTTCCGCGAATTCGTCACCAACCTCGGGACCAAACATCACTTCGCCTCGGTCGAACATCCTCAGACAAACGGCCAGGCGGAGTCGGCGAACAGAGTTATACTCAGAGGACTCAGACGACGCCTCGGAGACGCCAAACGAGCATGGGTCGAAGAACTCCACAGCGTCCTCTGGGCATACCGTACTACTCCTCACTCAACCACAGGGGAGACCCCATTTCGCCTCACGTACGGAACAGAGGCCGTGATACCGGTCGAAATCCGCGAACCGTCCAGACGAACGGAAGCTCCCCTGGACACCAACGACAACGATGGCTCCCTCCGAGAAGAGCTCGACCTCGTCGAAGAAATCCGCACAGGAGCAGCTCTTCGGGAAGCCCGGCTGAAGCAACAAGTCACACTTCGCCATAACAACAAAGTCATAAAACGCGATTTTCATACTGGCGACTTAGTTCTACGCAGAAACCAGAAAGACTCCCACGAGGGCAAACTGGCGGCGAACTGGGAAGGCCCATACCGAGTCCGGGACAAAACGGAACATGGCGCCTATTACCTCGAAAACCTGCACGGTGAACAATTAGCTCGACCATGGAACGCCGCGAAGCTTAAGCGGTACTACAGTTAACACATTGCCCGCGACGACCCATCGTCCCGACCACTAGGGGGGGCGACCTGGTACCACCGCACACCCCCGCGTCCACCAGCGACCAAAGAAAAGCAAGCCCTGCCTCTCGTGTGCGCGGGCAGAAGGCCTTGCTCGGCAGGGAATACCTCGACCGAGGCTCCTCGCCGCCGTACCAAAGCAGGCAGGACACCCAGCTCGCGATGGGCCGTCCACGCCCCGGGGAAAACTACCCCCGAAACGGCCCGGCTACATCCCCGGCCAAACCGGCCAGTTCCCTACACTACCGGTAACAAATTGTCGAGCTAAACACACCGAGCGCACACTTAGAAAATCTACAAGAAATGTCATACACATCAAAGGCATTCGAACAAATACGAAAAACGAGCATAAAACAACATGCAAATAACGAGCGCACACTTAGAAAATCCATGATAAATATATTTAACAAAAGCGGGCACCAGCCCAGTAGTCAATAGTGCAAGAACGAGCACGCAGGCCCAAAGCAAAAGATAAACACCGGCACGCAGGCCACAAAAACAACGAGCACGCAGGCCCGACAACCTATGCTTCCTCGTCCGCTCGGTCAGCAGCCACGGTTTCCTCCTCGGGGATAACAAGATAAGGATCGATCACCCTCCCATCAACAATCTCGTGGTACGGCCCTATCCCGTCCACGACCAGCTCGACACCAGGGTTGGCGACCTGAATCTGCTCGACCGCATTCTTGAACCCGACCTCAACGGCTTCCAGACAATCGCTCTCCAACACCCGGATACGGGCGATCAAGTCAGCACGGGTGATTAAGCGCCGATCCCCATCAGTCTCGTCCTCGGCCGGACGCACAGCGCTGTCCAGAACCTCCGTACGAACCTTCAGCGCCTGCACCTCGGTCGTCGCTGTCCCCAGTTTCTCCTCCAGCGAAGTCACCTTCCCCTCAGCACCCTCTGCCCGTTTCCGCTCCTCGGCAGCATCCTTCTGGCTCTTCTCCAACTCCTCGGTGAGCTTGGCCAACCGCGACTGCGTGAAAGTGAGATCCCCTTGCAGTTTGGACAGCTCAGCGGCGGAGCAGCCCTCCTCGTTCAGCACGAGAGCCGTCGTAAACGTCCGCATCATCGCGGCCAAGTCCTCAGCCAGGACACGTCGACGGGCCTCCCGATCAGCCTGGCGAACAGCCTTCACCTCCCCGGCGGAAACAGTGGGGGAACGGGCACCATGAAAATATCCCGGGTGCTGGTGGCAGGGAGGGACGACATAACCTTCCTCGACGGCGCCGACCGTCAGATCCACCACCCGAGGCTCCTCGGACCTTTGCCTCTTCGACACTCCCTGAGACACAGGGGATTGGCTCTCTTGAGGCGACGAGGATGAAGTCTGCCCCCCGTGCGTCGCGACCTCCTGACCGACCAGCTGACTCACCCTCGTCCTCGGGACCGCGGCACTCCTGGCAGCACGCAACTGCTTCACCCGCTCGTCGACAGTAGACATGTTCGCTGCAAAAACAAAGAAATAGGTTAGCGACGATCAAAAAACCCCGACCACGAGGGAAAACGAACATCCCTACCTAGATAATCCAGAGCGGCCGCCCCGGTCGCACAGCCGAGCAAAGTCTTAGTATTTATCAAACGCTTTTTGGTGCGTATGTTCCCCTGGGCATCGAGGATGTACCGACCGTCCGGCGTCACCAGCTTCGACGGGGGAAGCGACCGCACAAAGGCAATTATTTTCAAATAAGCGGCCATGTCCTTCTCCTCGAGGGTTCCCGCCCGGACGATATACCTATCCGTCCCTCGACTGAAATGCTCCGAGGTCCACAGTAGATGTATCTTGGGAAGCCACGCACGGAACCGCTGGCCATCTACCGTGCGCTCGCCCTCGTCAAAGAGAGTGTCCGAACCATGCTGCGTGATCGGTTTGACGAGGTAGAACCGACCTTTGAAGTCTTTGACAGAATCGCTATACGCTTTGAAAATTTTGGTCGATTGTTTGAAAGAGACCCATCCGTGACGACCTCGCACCGTCTGCCGCTGCAAATGAAAGATGCGGAAAAATAACGGCACCGTCGGCTCCACCGAGAGGTAGAAACACACCACCTCGAAAGCCCGGATGAAGGCCAAAGCGTTTGGGTGCAGCTGAGACGGGGCAAGACGCAGCCAGTCAAAAAGCCCCAGATGGAAGGCGGAAAACGGTAACCGGAGCCGAGCTTCTTTAAAATAAAATTCATACATCGGGAACATCTTCCGCCCATATCGCGAACAGATCCGGTGGTGCTCTTTCGGGCGGTACACCTGCCAGTGTTGCGTTTCTCCTATCGGCGTGTCCTCGACCGTGGCGTACACGTCGGACGGGTCGACCACAAAGCAAGAGGGGATGGAAAGTGGCTCCTCGGCCGCCCACTCCTCGGGCGAGGCGATACGCTCGTCGTCATACTCCGGGACCTCGGGCTCATTATCTTCAACCATTATCCCCGGCACCAGAGCCGACATCTACACCTGAAAGCAGAGGACATCGGTGAATTCGATAGCCAGGATCAAATCCACCCTTCCACCGCAAGTCAAGTGAAAGGGCGACAAAGGCCGAGGAGCGACGAGCAGACATTCGCTCCCCATCTGCCCTCCTCGGGGATCGAAGGACGACCCCTCAGCCCCTTCGGGACGGCCATCGGAGAAGATACTTCTCCCCGGAGCATTCATCGGAGAAAAGCCCCCGTCCTCGGGGCATTCATCAGAAAAAGCCCCCGTCCTCGGGGCGTTCATCGGAGAAAAGCCCCCCGTCCTCGGGGCATTCATCGGAGAAAAGCCCCCGTCCTCGGGGCATTCATCAGAAAAAGCCCCCGTCCTCGGGGCATTCATCGGAGAAAAGCCCCCGTCCTCGGGGCATTCATCAGAGAAAGCTCCTGTCCTCGGGGCGTTCATCGGAACTAGCCTACCGTCCCCGGGACATTCGTCGGAAGATTCGCCAGACGCGGCGGAACTCGCGCCCTTCCTCGGGGCGTTCATCCCGCCCCGACCACACGTTCCAGTCAGACGACGGAAATAAAAAGAGATGGAAAAGAGGAACTCACTTGTAACGGCGGCGGACGGAAGAAAAGAGCAAACGGCACGGCGGCGATCGGCGGCAGGCGGCGGACGAGCAGAGACAATAAAAGATTAGCAGGGAGAAAAGTAACAGAATGAGCGAGGACCGCCATATTTATAACCCGGCGCGGAACTCGAAGCGACTCTAGGCTCATTAATGACATAGGCTAGCCGCCCCTACGACCGCTCAACACAAGACACGTGGAGGCGACCTGACAGTCGCGTCCCTTCACCTGCCTCCTCCCCGTTCTACCGACGACCGGAGCCCTTCGTGCGAGTCCCCGCTCCGGACACGACGACCTTAAGTCCTCGCTCTTCCCCAGAGCTTCGACTTGGGGGGCTCCTGTTCCGGTATGGGCCTCACCTCGGCAGGCCCAATACCAAAGGCGGCCCAGCAAGCGAACTGGGCACTCCTGGCACGCGCCCTTTCGGACGAGCAGGGCTGGACGGACGGGCACAAGCTACCGCTCCACGTCCCTTTTTGTCGTCCGTCACGCCGGACGAGCAAGACCACCTGGGCTCCCTCCGCGGGAGAATAACGTGCTCGGCGCACGTTCTCCACGTGCTCCCCTCCGCGGGGACACGTCATCGGCCAACCGCCCACCTCCGAAAGAGCAGGTCAAACCCACTTTCCGGAGACCTAGGAGCGGTTGAACTAGGGCGAAGACCACGTCCTGGTCTTCACTACGCCACGTAAGCCCTAGCAGTCATTAGGGTTGGGCCTGGTCGTCTGGCCCACCTCGAATGACCGTTGGCCCAACGCTGGGGTCTCTCTATAAATACCCTCTTCCTCAAGAGGGTCAGGTAACTCTTCTTGCCCCTTTTTCTGTACTATTGCTTCCTCCTTGTCCAACTTCTTACTTGGGCGTCGGAGTGCTTTGCAGGTACACCCCCCTCCTCATTCTTACCCCGGCGAACAGGTAATCGTCCAGCGAAGTGTGGCCAGTCCGTGATCCCTCCTGATCAGGTCAGATCACTACTCATGGATACACGCCAACTCAAGTGCACTCAATTAATCTATAACTACGCCACACCCGAGTTGGTCACATCATTGAACGTGTCAGAAAAAGGTGACGATGCGTTTCAAGGACGAAACCACGTTAAATGTGCATGTTCCCCAATGATACTTAAGGCTTCACACGGATCCTTCAAGGTCTAAAAAAATCCTTATGGGAATTTTTTATGGACCAGCAAAAGGCCCAATTGGTTGAGGCCTAATCCATCTCAAATCTACTCCACTTGGCCCGAGGTATGAAAATCAGTTCACACGCTAAGACCAAGGTACAATATGTGATCTTCATTTTCACTATACTCATCTTGAATCTTAATTTGACTTAGGTGTTAGATTCCGACCATACAGATCCACCCCACACCACCATAAAAAGATCAGAGTCAGCATTCAAGATCATCAGTTTTTAACTACTTCCATTTCTAGTTCCCAAATGGAGCATTAACTACTTAAATAACATTATAACTAATGTAAAAAAGGCAATTATAATATGATAATTTCACTAAAACACATGTACTTAATCACTAAAACAACATCTAGCTTGATTATCTCCTTCAAGTTGGAAGAAATATGTCGAGCAATCCCAACTTGAAAAATGTGAGCGTTGAAATGAATTTTAGAAATTGCCTTGTAAAAAGATGAGTTGTCGGTCTTGATATTTAACATGAATAAGCTTGATAAAACTAGTTTGAACATCCTCTTTTACAAAATAACAGTCTATGTTAATATGTTTTGATCTAGCACAACTGGTTGGATTTATGGTCGTATTAACTATTGAAACACTATCAAATAAAACCATAAAAATATAAAGGAAGTTTCAAAAGCTCTCAAGAGTTATTTGAGCCATAGAAATTATGATTTAAAAGTGGCTAAGGCTCTATATTCTACTTTTCCAGAAGATCAAGCAACAATATTTTGCTTCATAGATCTTGAAGCTATTAGTGCATTTCTTGGGGGGAAAATACAAAAACTAGAGGTGGATTTTGAAGAATCAAGATTATTTAATATGTTTTGATAAAGACTATAATATTCGAGAATAAATTGAAGCTCTCAAAAAGGAATGGCTCAAGACAAGTAGCATATATCAAGTTTCAAAGTATATCAAATGTCTTGAAGTTTTTAAGTGATTGATCATGATTTTTTAAGGTATATGAACTCAACTTGTCTTTTCATATACAAATGTTCAAAACATCACTCATACTTACCATGACTCATTAAAATATGTGTTTCAGAAAACCATTGCATTTCACATCATTTTCAAAAGCATTTTTCTTTTTTTAACACTAGTTAATCAATTAACCATTTGCCTGTACAAATCTGTTAATCAATTAACCATTGAAAACTTTGAATTTTTTGTACGTTGCAAGGAGTTAACCGATTAGTCATTTGCTAGTGCAAATGTGTTAATCGATTAACATTGAACTAGTATGTAAAAATACTTTATTTTTTCAGCATAATGGTTTTCAAATGTGATTTTTGAAGCATGACATCATTTCATTGATTGCACTCATTTGTAAAGGTGCATTATGTCTATATAAACACATTTATTTTCAGAATTAAACTTACCTCCTTTTGCAAATTTCATACAATCAAATTTTTTCTTCATCTTTCAAGAAATTCTCTAAGGGTCTGTTTGGTTGGGGGTAAAGGGAGGGGAGGGGAGGGAATATTTAATAATTTATGTGCTTGGTTCAAATTTTAAGAAGGGGGAGGGAGGTAGATGGAGGGGACCAAAATCCCTCCTGAATCACTTTTTGTTTTCCCTCGATTTGGAGGGATTTGGAGGGAGGTAGATGGAGGGGAGGTGCTTGATTTTAATTATAATTATGTTTACACATTTACCCTTATTATTTATTTAAATATAAATTTAACTTATAACAATGTTAAAAGTTTTATTTTGAACAAATTTAATTTTTCTTTTTTATATTTTTTGTATTTTTATATCTTCATCTTACTATCATTATATTTGTTTAAATTTTTTTATTCTATTTTTCAGATTTTAATATTAATTTTAATTATCGTAATATTTTTATTTATAATATTAGGGAGACCAAAATTATAATTTAGCCAATTATATATTATAATCGTTGCATTTTTATAAAATATTTCATGATGATCTCTTATTGAATATTTATATTTCATCAATAAATTTGTATTTGAATTATAAATGGTAAATATCACAAGTCTTTTGGTAAAATTAGAAGGATAAAAAAGTAAATTAGTTTTAAAATACCTCCCCTCCCCTTGTGAACCAAACATATTTGTAAATAAAATGCCTCCCCTCCCCTCCCCTTTCATATTTTGAACCAAACATATATGTAATTAAAATCTCCCCCCTCCCTTCCCCTCCCCTTGATAAAAATCCCTCCCCTCCCCTCCCCTCGATTGAACCAAACAGACCCTAAGTGTTCAAAATCAGAATTTTTAAAGTGAAACTTCCTGCACTTAACCTTTATCGTAAAAGCATTCTAATTTTCATTCCATATTACATTGAAGACTTGTGTATCATTGATAATTTGTTTGTTCAAAGGAGAAGATCAATCAATAGATTTATAAGTGTATTCTACACATTACACTCTTGTAAAATATTCAAAAACTCTTGTATCACATCTTATTTTTCCAGGATTGTTGGATATAAGATTGTGCGGTTTTTTGTATCCTTGTTATCCAAGATTGTTGGAAGCAAGAGGTTCATTTGGAGAGGACTGTTCTCATTTGAACTTAGTGAAAAATTCCAAAAGGGTTGTTCTTGGTTTGTTAGTGATAGGAAGACTAGGATTAGTCTTGTATAAGTCACAACAATATTAAAAATCTCTTTCATGTTGAAAGGGGACTGGAGTACTCTCGGATTGTGAGGGGAACCAGGATATATCCTTATGTCATTTACTTTTCACATTTTATCGCTTTTATAATTTAGTAATAATTCAGGAAAGGAACCTAGCATAAGATAAAAACCAGAAAATGTTTAAAGTACCTAATTCACCCCCCCCCCCTCCCTCTTAGGTGCACACTTAACTTACAATTGGCATCAGAGAAGGTTATAGGTAACAAGTTTCTACAAGATCCAGTATGGCTTCCACTAGCGTAAACCCAGTTTTCAAAGAAGGTGGTAGTAGCAACAAACCTCCTCTATTCTTTGGAGAATATTTTAACTTCTGGAAAATCCGTATGAAGGCTCACTTAGAAGCACAAGGAGAAGGAATATGGGAAACCATTAAAAATGGTCCTCATAGAATGTAAGTGCTTCTGATTGACTGCATTCTGTGGAAAAACATTAGAGGGTGTATGGATATCATAACTAATGATGTGACACACAATATGTAGGGTAAGTAGTAAGTTGAGTTGGATGTCATACTGAATGTCATGACACTGGTCGTATGACATCAGGCGCGAAGAGTTTGTTTTTTTGGTATTCAAAATGAGGAAGCTCAGGCTAGAATTCAGGAAACTTTATAGAAGCTCAAGCTGGAATTCAGGAAATATTTCAGAAGCCCTGGCGAAATTAAATGTACCTGGCCAAAGTGGTAAGTGTAGCGTTTTGAAGAGAGGTTTGGGTAAACCTAATTTCTGCACCCAGGCCCAAGGACTGACTGCTGCTATAAATAAAGGGAGGAGTAATCCTAAAAAGGTAGCTCTTGACAGAAGAATAGAGAGTGCATATTAAAGAGTTCTTGTGAGTGAAGAAGGTTAATCTTCACATGTGAATTGTGTCTTAGGAATACTTGTTCACCAAGCAACTGTATGCTGCATTGGTGAGGTAGATTCTAAGTTGTGTCTCACTCAAAATTGTTAAGCAAGAGTGTGTGTGTCCCTTGATCAAAGTTGTGAAGCAAGATCAAGGTGTGTATGAAGTGTTTCTTCATATTTATTTTGTAATTGTGAATTGTATATCTGATAACGAGAAAACGCATCGATTATATCGCTAGATTTCATTGACGTTTTATCACGCATTCACCGTTTTAACACTCGATTTCTCGAGTTTTTCTTACTATTTTGCAGGTACATCGTTATGTGAAGCCGAATCATGAATTAAGAGAAAAGGAACAAAAGAGACCACAAGGAGATGAAGAAAGGCAGAAGCCTGCAAAAAGACTGCATAATTTGTTGCAGCCACGGTCGTTACAAGGGTGTCACGACCGTGACACCCCAAATTGGGCCATCACGACCGTAAGGAGGTAGTCACGACCGTGACACTTAAAATCCTCAAATTACGAACGTGAAGACCTTGTCACGCCCGTGACAAGGATAAAACTTGGTTTTGACTCAGACTACGTCAAGGCACCACTGAAGACCACTTCTCCTCTTATTTCTCCTCAAGGCAGCACGTGAAGATGACTTCTCCCATTTTTGCTGCCACGTTCCAGCATTTCCTCAACAACTTCAGCAAGGCCCATGCAACAAAGGACCAAGAATCCAGCCCATTAAAGACTCTATAAATAGTACAAGCTCTGTGAACTCAGGACAGACTTCATTATCCAAAATTCCCGCGGAAGCTCTGCTGAATTACCTTACAAACCAGCATTTTCATTCCAGCATTATTTTATTTTCTGTCTTGTTTTATTTGTATCCAAACCAACCGTATAACAATTTCCAACATTAGGGAATTGTTATACATTTATTTGTTTCCAAACCTTCAGCATTCGTTAATTTTAATTTCCGCCTACTCCAAGCTTTCCGGTCTGTGGAAGAAGGAGTCTACTCAGATATTTGTTAATCAGGTTTTTCAATTTATTGCACTTTAATTTAATTATAATGCCTATTTATTTTTCTGCCATGAGTAAGTTATTATTTAATTCTTTGTCTGATTCAACCTCGATGAGTAGCTAAATACCTTAGGGCGGTATGTAGTTATAACAAACTTAACCGGTAAAATATAACCATAGGCTGAAAATAATTAATCACTTAACATTCTGGCTGATACTTTTTAATTGAAATAGACCTTTTCGTTACGAGAGTAAGAAAAGGGTATTAGGTTGGGTCAAGACCACGAGAGTGTGAGATTTTAACCAGATAGCTAAAGTTAGGCATTTAAATTAAACACAGCGAGAGCGCTTTAAGATAAATTAGAATTATTTAGTTTCCAAAAATTACCTCTAAACACTTATGGGCTAGCGAGAGCAGGCATAGGGCTTTAGGGATAAGATCTGATATAAGACCACGAGAGTGTGAGTTGAGGGTATTTAAACTAGTAATCTCTACCGAAAAGATTAAGTGAACACCTTTATAAGCCTAGGTTAGATTGACCCACCTAAGTTAGTATAATTACATACCGACCGCCTTAGTATTACTTTATTAAAAACTTAAATCTAATTCCGTCTTTAATAATCTTAAAACCAACAACAATCGTGACAACCATTTCGCCTTAGCTAAACTAGAAGTTCATCTAGCACTAAGTAACAATAGAATCCCTGTGGATCGATAATCTTAAATATTACTTCGATAGGTTGTGCACTTGCAGTAAGATACCGCTAGACGCATAAGTAGACACGTCTTTAGCCCATCAAGTTTTTGGCGCCGTTGCCGGGGATTCCTTAATTTAGTTACTAGTGCATTTAGGTGGCATTGTCTAGACTAAGGTATCAACTATTTAATTTAATCTAATCTCCGAGTGTATGCCAAGTACTCGCTCCAAAAGCGAAGACTTGCAACCTCTAATCCCTGAATCGGAATGCTTCTTACACGTAAGAAGACGTATATTCGATTTCGAAAATAATTCCAATATTCCAGATCTTCAATTAGATCCGCCTAAACCAGTCGTAAAATCAGAAAACGCAGGGATGGCTGAAGAACAAACTCATCCACTTAAGTATTACGCTAATCCTTCGCAAGGTGAACCGCATTCAAGCATTGCAGTGCCGGCTATCAACCGAAATGATTTCGAACTAAAACCTTCGTTGATATCAGCCGTGCAACAAAATCAATTCGCCGGAAATGCTACCGAGGATCCGAATCTTCATCTTTCGATCTTTGTGCAATATGCAGATACCGTAAAAGCCAATGGAGTTACCCAAGAAGCTATTAGACTACGTTTATTCCCTTTTTCGCTTCGAGACAGAGCAAGAGCTTGGCTTCAATCTCTGCCTTCGAACTCAGTAACTACGTGGGCAGAACTTAAGAAAGTTTTCTTGAATAGGTATTTTCCACCTAGCAAGACAGCTATGCTGAGAGCTCAGATCAACGGATTTAAGCAAAGAGAAAGTGAATCATTATTCGAAGCTTGGGAACGCTATAAGGATCTACTTAGACTTTGTCCACATCATGGATTAATAGACTGGATGGTCATCCATACCTTCTATAATGGACTCTTGTACAACACAAGAATGACAATTGACGCTGCCGCGGGTGGTGCATTGATGGACAAAGAATATCGTGATGCCTATGCGCTTATCGAAAGTATGGCTCAAAATCATTACCTTTGGGGAAGCGAGAGAGTCGCAACTGAGAAACCAACAAAGGGAGGTATGTACGAAGTAAGTAGTATGGACCAAGTCAATGCGAAGTTTGACCAACTAAGCCAAAAGATCGATAACTTGGCCATAACACCTGCAGCCACCGTGGCTGCAGTAACACCTAACTGTGAGTTATGTGGAGTCCCAGGATACGAAGTTTCTGATTGTCAACTATTGACAGGAACTCCCACTGATCAAGTGAATTATGCTCAAGGAAACCCTTACTCAAACACATACAACCCAGGTTGGAAGAATCATCCGAACTTCTCCTATAAGAATAACAATGCTTATTACGCACCAGGTCAAGCACCAGCTACATCACCAGGATATCAAAAGACTGCTCCTAATATCCCTAGAAAATCGAACCTTGAATTGATGATGGAGAGCTTTATAGCTAGCCAATCTCAGACAAACAAGGACTTCTTAAACCAAAACATTCACACTAGTGAGCAGATTAAACAATTAGTGAGCAAAGTAGATGCATTAGCTACACATAACAAAATGCTTGAAACTCAGATTTCACAAGTAGCTCAACAACAAGCACCTACTGCTGCACCAGCTGGAGTATTTCCTGGACAACCTCAACCTAATCCGAAAGGACATGCTAACGCTGTAATATTAAGAAGTGGCAAGGAACTTGACGGACCTACCGATCCAAGACTTGACAATCCAGCCATGTACCAAAAACCGGATAAACCGACTGAAGTGGTGAATGATCCAGAAGAAAAGGAAGATGAAAGTCGAGAGGTAGTGGAGAAAGAACAACCTTATGTGCCTCCACCACCCTATAAACCACCAATTCCGTACCCTCAAAGATTAATAAGTTCCAAGACGACGGGTCAATTTAAGAAATTTGTCGAACTTCTGAAACAGTTGAATATCACTATTCCGTTTACAGAAGCAATTACCCAAATACCCTCGTATGCCAAGTTCTTAAAAGAAATCTTATCCAATAAGAAAAAGATAGAGGATAACGGAACAGTTACACTTACTGCCGAGTGTAGCGCCATAATTCAGAATAACATGCCTCCTAAGCTAAAAGATCCAGGAAGTTTCTCTATACCCTGTGTAATAGGAAAATTCGTCATTGACAAAGCTCTATGCGATTTAGGAGCCAGTATCAGTGTTATGCCCTTAACAATTTGCAAAAGGCTAGACATGGGAGACCTAAGACCAACTAAAATGTCTGTTCAACTAGCCGATCGCTCTGTTAAATATCCTGTAGGCATACTAGAAAACGTCCCAGTACGTATAGGACAATTCTACATTCCTACTGATTTTATAATCATGGACATCTCTGAAGACTCCACTACACCTATCATACTAGGAAGACCATTCTTAGCTACCGCCGGAGCTATAATAGACGTAAAAAGAGGAAAGCTAACCTTTGAAGTAGGTGAAGAGAAAGTTGAATTTGTTTTAACACAATTCTTACAATCACCAGCTATAGAGGATACATGCTATCTAATGGACGTAATTGACGAATGTGTAAGAGAAATGGAGCTGAAGGAGACCACTTATTCTGAAATAATGAAAATTCAAATCCCTCCAATTTTCGAAGATGATAATTGGCGAAAACCGTATCAGGATGATAGTCTAAGCGAAAGTTTAGCACTTACACCGGATCCCATGCCAAGTAAAGATAAACCTACATTAGGATTAAAAACTTTGCCTAATAACCTAAGGTACGAATTCTTAGACGTTGAATGTAAAAGACCAGTTATAGTAAATTCCAGTTTAGGAACTATAGAAACAAAGAAACTTTTAGATGTCTTGAAGAAATATCCAACTGCATTAGGATATAACATATCTGATCTCAAAGGAATATGTCCTTCAGTTTGCATGCATCACATTCTGCTAGAAGAAGATTGCAGAACCTCCAGAGAATCACAAAGAAGAATTAACCCAACCCTTAGCACTGTAGTAAAAGAAGAAGTCAAGAAATTATTAGATGCCGGGATAATATATCCGATCTCTGATAGTGAATGGGTTAGTCCAATACATGTAGTGCCAAAGAAAGGAGGTATCACTGTGGTGAAAAACGCTCAAGGCGAATCAATATCGCAAAGAGTAGTGACGGGATATAGAGTGTGCATAGATTATCGTAAGCTAAACAAAGCCACTCGAAAAGACCATTTCCCACTGCCTTTTATAGATCAAATGCTAGAACGATTAGCCAAGCATTCTTACTTCTGTTATCTTGACGGGTACTCAGGATTTTTCCAAATCCCTATCCATCCTGATGATCAAGAGAAGACTACATTCACATGTCCTTATGGAACATTCGCTTACAGGCGAATGCCCTTTGGATTGTGCAACGCTCCTGCAACCTTTCAAAGATGTATGATGTCAATCTTCGCAGATTTTATAGACAACATCATGGAAGTGTTCATGGACGACTTCTCTGTATGCGGGCAAAGTTTTGAAGGATGTTTATCGAACTTAGAAATGGTGTTAGAAAGATGTGTAAAAGTAAATCTCGTGCTTAACTGGGAGAAATGTCATTTTATGGTCAACGAAGGAATAGTATTAGGTCATGTAATATCAGACAAAGGAATTGAAGTTGATAAGGCTAAGATTGAAGTAATAAAAGATCTTCAACCCCCTAAAACCGTTCGAGAAATACGAAGCTTTTTAGGACACGCCGGTTTTTACCGACGATTCATCAAAAATTTCTCGAAAATTACTAAACCTCTTACTGGTTTATTAATGAAAGACGCTGAGTTCATATTCAATGAAGATTGTCTTAAAGCATTCGAAACTCTAAAAACAGCCCTCATCACCGCACCAATCATGCAACCCCTTGACTGGAGATTACCTTTTGAAATCATGTGCGATGCGAGTGACTATGCTGTAGGCGCAGTTCTGGGCCAGAGAAAGGAAAAGAAACTCCATGCGATTTACTATGCCAGTAGAACCTTGGATTCTGCCCAGATGAACTACGCTACTACAGAAAAAGAATTGTTAGCAGTTGTCTTTGCGCTTGACAAATTCCGCTCTTACCTAGTTGGAGCGAAAATAATCATTTACACAGACCATGCTGCTATCCGATATCTATTAACTAAGAAAGATGCTAAACCAAGACTCTTAAGATGGATTTTACTCTTACAAGAGTTTGATCTAGAAATAAAAGATAAAAAAGGTACTGAAAACGTCGTAGCGGACCATTTATCGAGAATAGAAGGTATTAAACCCGAACAAGTGCCGATTAACGATAATTTTCCGTATGAACAACTGATAGCACAAATAGGAAGCGACCTAGCGCAGTTAGATATAAATGAACCAGAACCCGTGGAAACAATACAGACAACTGTAGGACTGCCATGGTACGCTGACATCGTCAACTACCTAGCCGCAGGAGCTCTTCCACCCGATCTAACCTATCAGCAGAAAAAGAAATTCTTTCATAATCTGAAACATTACTATTGGGATGAACCATTATTGTTCAAAAGAGGACCAGATGGAATCTTTCGCCGATGTATTCCCGAAGAAGAAATAGAAGATGCCATTGCTCAATGCCATTCATCTCCTTATGGTGGACATGCAAGCACTTCCAAGACTTGTGCAAAAATCTTGCAAGCCGGCTTATTATGGCCTAATCTATGGAAGGATGTCCACATCGCTGTTATAAATTGCGACCGGTGTCAACGCACTGGCAATATTTCAAGAAGAGATGAAATGCCCCAAAAGGGAATTTTAGAAGTAGAAATCTTCGACGTCTGGGGAATAGATTTCATGGGACCATTCCCATCATCTTTCGGTAATAATTACATACTCGTAGCTGTTGATTATGTCTCGAAATGGATTGAAGCCATAGCTTCTCCTACAAACGATACACGAGTAGTAATAAAGCTTTTCAAAAATATAATCTTTCCCAGATTTGGTGTGCCTCGACTCGTCATAAGTGACGGTGGCTCGCACTTCATTTCAAAAATCTTTGACAAATTACTATCTAAGTATGGAGTAAGACACTGTGTGGCTACACCATATCACCCACAAACAAGTGGACAGGTCGAAGTCTCAAACAGAGAGATTAAACAAATCTTAGAAAAGACTGTCGCCATATCTCGGAAAGATTGGTCATCTAAACTTAATGAAGCTCTATGGGCTTATAGGACCGCTTACAAGACACCCATAGGTACTACACCTTTCAAACTAGTTTATGGAAAATCTTGTCACCTCCCAGTAGAACTAGAACACAAAGCTTATTGGGCGATCAGAACTCTCAATATAAACTATAATGCTGCAGGAGAAAAGCGAATCCTAGACATTAACGAATTAGAAGAATTAAGGTTAGATGCATATGAAAATGCTAAGATATATAAAGAAAGAACCAAGCGATGGCATGATAAACGCCTATCTAGGAAAGAATTTAGTGTGGGAGACGTTGTACTCCTCTTTAATTCAAGACTTCTTTCCTGGAAAATTAAAGTCTAGATGGTCAGGACCCTTTGATATAACTAAAGTATTCCCAAGTGGAGCAATAGAAATTAAGGGTAAGGATAGTGAACCATTCATAGTAAACGGACAACGTCTAAAACACTATCATAAAGTTGAAAATAGAGATTATGCGAATAATCTAAAGCTTTTAGAATTGTCCACTAATTCCCCTAATTAATCTAAACCAAAACATTACGTCAGGCTTTTGACAATAAAAACAGCGCTTAGTGGGAGGCAACCCATTTACTTATTTACTTATTTAAAATATTCTTTTCCTTTAGAGCATTGTTAATTATCGTTTTTACTATTTGTACAAGTTGTTTTGTCAGTTTTATTTTACATTACTATTATCGCCATTACATTAAGCATTTCATTTTCTCATTTTTATCTTAAATCACTTTTTACAGATTTTCTAAAGCCTTTTCCACTGATTTGTTTTCCCCATATTTGCACTGACCATGGCTAACCAACCAATTAACTATATGGAAACCAAATTTAGAGGTAGGAACCAAAGAATGAAGTTCGAAGAGTTATCACAGAGACAAATGGATTTGACCCTGTACCCAGATGATAGGACTATGGAAACCTTAGGTATACATGATAGTGTCATGTACTTGTTCAACCGACTCGGATGGGAGAATGCATTGATCCAACATAAGTTTGCGACTTACCGCGAGCTTACCCTTGAGTTCCTTAGCTCCTTACTTTACCTACCTGAGCGCGGTTTTGGATTTAGGAAAGGATTTATTAGTTTCCGCCTATTTGGAATAGAATACGACTTTAACCATAAAGAACTAGCTGACTTGTTAGGATTCCCTAGTGGACCTTTTGCTTTTACTACCACACAGGTAGAATTGATGGATGTGGAGCTAGATTTCTTTTGGGGAACTCTAACTGGAAACTACCACCCTGAACCAAATGACATGAATAACGATGAGATCCATAATCCTGCTCTCCGTTACTTCCACAAATTTCTCGCCCATACCTTCTTTGGAAAAGAAGAAAACATTACCGGAGTTTCTAAAGATGAAGTATTTATTATGTCATGTTTCACTAATGGACAGTTTGTTAATGGTGTACCTTTCATGATGCAAACCTTCACCCGCATCCAAGAAGAACCTGAATTACCTATATTAGTAGGAGGTCTTGTAACCATGATTGCTGATGCCATAGGACTTAGATACCAACTGGACAGGTGCACCCGTCTGGGAACCATCCGCCCAATGAATCTTAAATTCTGCTTCAATAGACATATCATAAGGAATTTAGGACGCCCACCTTTTGAGTACCTAATCCGGAACGAAGTAGTAACCCTGTTCACATTGCCCAATCATGCTAGAGTAAGTGTTCATAATAAGGATAACTGGCTTTATGAGTTAAACCCACCTGATTATCCAGCCACTCCTGAAACACCTCAGTCTCACAGGATAACAGATGATATAATGACCGCTGTTGAAACTGACCCTGAGACACCTCCTGGTTACCATGACATTGACCCAACTGACAAAGTACATGAAACCCCTGGAGCGAATCAAGGAGAGTATGCTAACAACTTACAAAACATCATGCACACTCTCAATGCCTACCAAACTGACATTAATCTATTCAAAGAAGACATTAAGAGCATGCGATTGGACATCATAGGATTGACTGACATGGCCTGCGAACAATTCTATCATTTGGACTCCGCCATCGAAGACCTGAAGAAACGCCTTTGAAAAGGCTATGAGTGATTTAGTTTATTTTTTCTCATTATTTTTTCTCATTATTTTCGTTTCTAGTTAAATTTATCTTTCGCAACAATTTCATAACATAATTTCCGTTTCTGTAATTTCATTTTTTACTTTATGCCATGCACCTTTTATTTCAATTATTTCTCCATTTTTAGCAACTTACATATTTTTTCTATATACTGTCATACCTGCATTATATCATGTATACAATCTTTCATGCAAGTTCGTATACTACTGTGTTGCAAATGATATACAATATGGTGTGTATTTAATATAAGTGTTACTAAATAAAATATATTATTATTAATTTATGAATAACGTGAGAAAATGTTCTTTTATGGGAATTATTCAGCAAAACATGCCCTCACGGTCGTCACACCTATCTTACGATCGTGACGTGCTCATTTAGCGTGTCACGACCGTCACGCCCCTGTCACGACCGTGACGACCTCTATTACAGGAATCGTAAGAAACAGAACTGTTTCTCATCGTGTCCCCTCTTCTTCTTCCTCCATAACCTACCCAAAAACTACCCATTACTTCCCTAACCGCCGTAACCTCTCCATTACCCCCATTAATCCCCCATTATCATCAACCATCTCATTAAAACTCTCCCGTATTTAACCCGAACCTCTATCTCCCTCATTCTATCATTTTTCACAAAACCTCACAAAAACCTTCTTCCCTCACTCTTCACTCTTGCATGTTATCGATTCCATCACTTTTAGAGAAGGTGAAGCTGGAGTAACCCAGAGAGACCGTTTCATCCGCTTCCAAAACCGCGGTCTCCAACCTACCCGCTACATTGCCACTAACTGTCTGCGAGAACTCGGAATGTTGGTCAGCGTTCAAAGCCTACTTCAAAAGGTCGGTCTGTGAGACCTCTGTCGTCAACCTCAGCCTACTTTCGAACTTCTGACGCTGGAGTTCCTAAGCTCTTACAGTTACATCACCCCTCCCGGTTCTCAGAGTCAGCTTACCGGCACCGTAACATTCAGATTGCACGGCCAGGAGTTCAACCTCCCGCAAACCAGGATCGCCGAGCTGTTAGGTTTCGATCACGGCACTGAAGCCCACCGTCGCGTGCCCGATAATTTTAGTGAACAAGCATTCACTCTATGGCACGACCTAACAAACACCCGTGCATCCACCTTCCAGAGCCTCAACGCCATACACATCCACAACCCGGCGATCCGCTATTTTCACCGGGTCATCTGCAACACAATCTTCGCTAGAGAAAGCAACCACAAGCTCAACTCCAAGGAGCTTCTGTTCTTATACTGCGCTCTTCATGACGAGCCGATCAACGCTGCTCCTTTCCTGCTTCATCACATCCAGGCCATTGCACAGCGAGGCTCCTCCCCGTTCTTCATAGGCGGCATTGTCACCGCCCTCGCCATTCAGTTGGGGCTTGGTGACGCGCTCGTTAATCAGCCTCACCTAGCCGCCGAATTCCTGACCAAGAGCTACTGCAGGTCCGCCCACCTGATCGCGCAGCGCGAGGATGGCAGGTATAGCCCTGTTGTCAATGGCACCATTTTCCACCACATCACTCTGTCGTCCCGCACCCGCATCGACCCATCCAACCGAGCCAACTGGCTCTTTGTTTTACCTGCTGCTGCCGATCACGTCCCGGTTCATGATGATCAGGCTGATGCTCCAGTGGACGAGATGCAGGACGCTATGGACGCAGCTGAGCCTGTCCAGGATATCCCAGAGACATCTACCCGACAGCCCCCTGCTCCCGCAGTTACACTTGAGGAAGTCCTCCTTGCGATTCATCAGCAGAACCAGATGAACGCCGCACTGGAGCGAAGGCAGAAGGCGCAATATGATGCTTTACTCGGCACTATCGCTGCAAACCAGGAGGCCACTAATGAGCGGTTTGGAGAACTTTTCGGCGAGCTAGAAGCGCTCCGCATTAGCATTACTGCTACCTCCGGCACCGGATCTGATCCTGACGCGACTCCTTCCAGACGCCGCTCTCGCACCAGAGGCCGAGCCCGAGGTCCTCAGCAGCCATAGTTTTCCCTTATGTTTGTTTTTCGTTTTAGTCTTGTACTGTATTTGTACCGCATTTATATCACAACATTGAGGACAATGTCTGATATAGTGTGGGAGAGGTACCTTTCATTTCAGCACTTTTTCATTTCGTTGTACTTTCAATTCCGTTGTATTTCTTTTAACAAATTAATGAAATGAGCAAATCTGTGCGCTATTTTCTTTAACTTCGAGCTTTCCCCGATTATTAAGCTATAACCAGAAAAATCTTTAATTACTCGCATTACCCGACTTACCACCGAATGGTTCGTAACTACGAAGCCGGGAACGATTAAACAAGACCAATACAATCTTGACATCTTTGACTCCCTGCTTAAGAAATTCCATCCCGATCACCATTGCGAGTGCACCTTTAGTTTCAGTTCAAAAGTAACCCCCAGTAGTTTATACTAGCAGTCAGCACCGTCTGAACACAAACCACGTGGGGAGCCGATGAATATAAGCGTTTGATACCTAATCAATAACGATCCTTCGTATCTCGATGCAAAATGAAAAGAAATTGCACCAAAGTACACGGTCGCAGATAAGAAACGAGAAATATGAGAAGGAATCTGTTTCGAGTTGGTTCAGAGGTACTGGTTCTGAACTCGGTAGGGCGTGCTACGGCTCGATCCCCCACAACCTCCGAATCGGATGAAACATGAAGGGTTACCACACTCGTGTACCAGACCCCGTGCTCAAAAAGGATCAAAATCGCTAACCGGCTACTCCACTACGTGCGTGCTAAGGCAAAGGGCTTAATGTGACTGCGCTAGAACGAAACCGGGCGAAATAAGATCGAAAAACTCTAGGTGAAATCGTAATGTGATTGCAGATTGTTTCGTTTGACGGGAAGTCGACGACATAGCTTGTTGCTTATGTCATTAGTGTATCGGTAGTGTTCTATCAAAGTACCGGACTATCCGACAAAACGATCCACCGTACGGTTTGTTATGAGTATGCGTGAATAAAATCTTGTCCGCCGATTTTCAACCGACTATTTGCTTGAGGACAAGCAAAGGTTTAAGTTTGGGGAAGTTTGATAACGAGAAAACGCATCGATTATATCGCTAGATTTCATTGACGTTTTATCACGCATTCACCGTTTTAACACTCGATTTCTCGAGTTTTTCTTACTATTTTGCAGGTACATCGTTATGTGAAGCCGAATCATGAATTAAGAGAAAAGGAACAAAAGAGACCACAAGGAGATGAAGAAAGGCAGAAGCCTGCAAAAAGACTGCATAATTTGTTGCAGCCACGGTCGTTACAAGGGTGTCACGACCGTGACACCCCAAATTGGGCCATCACGACCGTAAGGAGGTAGTCACGACCGTGACACTTAAAATCCTCAAATTACGAACGTGAAGACCTTGTCACGCCCGTGACAAGGATAAAACTTGGTTTTGACTCAGACTACGTCAAGGCACCACTGAAGACCACTTCTCCTCTTATTTCTCCTCAAGGCAGCACGTGAAGATGACTTCTCCCATTTTTGCTGCCACGTTCCAGCATTTCCTCAACAACTTCAGCAAGGCCCATGCAACAAAGGACCAAGAATCCAGCCCATTAAAGACTCTATAAATAGTACAAGCTCTGTGAACTCAGGACAGACTTCATTATCCAAAATTCCTGCGGAAGCTCTGCCGAATTACCTTACAAACCAGCATTTTCATTCCAGCATTATTTTATTTTCTGTCTTGTTTTATTTGTATCCAAACCAACCGTATAACAATTTCCAACATTAGGGAATTGTTATACATTTATTTGTTTCCAAACCTTCAGCATTCGTTAATTTTAATTTCCGCCTACTCCAAGCTTTCCGGTCTGTGGAAGAAGGAGTCTACTCAGATATTTGTTAATCAGGTTTTTCAATTTATTGCACTTTAATTTAATTATAATGCCTATTTATTTTTCTGCCATGAGTAAGTTATTATTTAATTCTCTGTCTGATTCAACCTCGATGAGTAGCTAAATACCTTAGGGCGGTATGTAGTTATAACAAACTTAACCGGTAAAATATAACCATAGGCTGAAAATAATTAATCACTTAACATTCTGGCTGATACTTTTTAATTGAAATAGACCTTTTCGTTACGAGAGTAAGAAAAGGGTATTAGGTTGGGTCAAGACCACGAGAGTGTGAGATTTTAACCAGATAGCTAAAGTTAGGCATTTAAATTAAACACAGCGAGAGCGCTTTAAGATAAATTAGAATTATTTAGTTTCCAAAAATTACCTCTAAACACTTATGGGCTAGCGAGAGCAGGCATAGGGCTTTAGGGATAAGATCTGATATAAGACCACGAGAGTGTGAGTTGAGGGTATTTAAACTAGTAATCTCTACCGAAAAGATTAAGTGAACACCTTTATAAGCCTAGGTTAGATTGACCCACCTAAGTTAGTATAATTACATACCGACCGCCTTAGTGTTACTTTATGAAAAACTTAAATCTAATTCCGTCTTTAATAATCTTAAAACCAACAACAATCGTGACAACCATTTCGCCTTAGCTAAACTAGAAGTTCATCTAGCACTAAGTAACAATAGAATCCCTGTGGATCGATAATCTTAAATATTACTTCGATAGGCTGTGCACTTGCAGTAAGATACCGCTAGACGCATAAGTAGACACGTCTTTAGCCCATCAATATCACTGAGGTGATTGAGGGGGAGTGAGTGGGTATACTCAGGTCTAGAGTGTCTCTAGGTTGAAGTGTCATTGGGTAGGTCTTAAGTGATGAGTGCAAACTGGTGTGTTTGACTCTGAATTAATACTGCTGATAGTGAATTTCCTCCCTGGCTTGGCAGCCCCAGATGTAGATGTTGTTGACACTGAACTGGGTGAACAATTGTTGTGTTATTTACTGCTTTTACTTATAGTTTAATTAGTTAGTACAGTAGTCAATGTCACAGTGGATGTTATAACTTTGGTAATAACATCCATCGTGTGCTTGCCATAATTTCATAGACTAACTAGTGTCGGTACTCCAAAGGTTCAAGGCTCTTGGGATGAAGATGATAAAAAGAAAGTTCTTAATGAAAAGAAGGCTATCAACATTCTTCAAAATGTGTTATGTATGGATGAGTTCTTCCGTGTATCAAAATGTAAATCCACAAAAGAAATTTGGGACTTTGGTGGATACTCATGAAGGAATCGCTAAAGTTAAAAGACCGAGATTGAACACATTAAGTCAAGAATATGAAATGTTCCTAATGCAGCCCAGAGAATCCATTGTTGCATTAAAAAACAAATTCATATATTTAACAAATCACTTGATTGCACTTGGTAAAATATTTTCTAATGATGAACTGAATCTTAAAATACTAAGATTCTTGACTAGAGAATAGAAACCAAAAGTAACGGAAATATCGGAAAAGAAAAGTATTTCTACCATGACATCCGTATCATTATTTGGAAAACTCCAAGAACATGAACTTGAACTTGGAAGATTTGAAAAGCATGAGAACCAAGAGAATAAATCCAAAGGCATCACTTTGAAAGTAGATTCAAAAGAAGATCAAGATGATGATGTACCGGAGGAAGATGAAAACTTCATGCTCCTTGTAAAAAGACTTGGTAAGTTCTTTGGTAAAAATGAAAAATTCTTTAATTATTCAAAAAGAAGAAAAATTTCAGGAAAAAAGAGTATTCCACTTTAACACAAGATGTTACATGTTATAAATATGGTAAGCAAGGTCATATAAAATCAGATCGTCCGTAACTCTCCAAGAAAGGTGGATTCAAAGGCAAAAAGCAGACAAAATAAAAAGGCTTATATTGCATGGAAAGATAATGACATAAGTTTATCATCCGATTTGGAAAGCGATGAAAGCGCAAATCTAGCATTAATGGTTTCACACCACTCCAATGATGAGGTTAGTAGTGTAGTTTCTATTTATGACAATGATGCATAATATGCAATAAATGAACTTTTAAGTGAATCCAAAATTGTGTACAAAACAATATCTTCACAAAAGAACCAAATTACATCTTTAGAAGAAAAAGTTGAAACTATGGAAAAAGACGTAAAAGATGAGAAACAAAAGATTATTAGTGAAGAAAAGCAGAATTTTGTATGTAAAAATTGTGAATCACTTTCTTTCCAAACTGTCCAATTAAAAAGAGTTTTAGAAAGATATGAGAAAGGACAAATTAGGTTGGGAGGTGTCCTTAGTCAACAAAGATATTCAAATGATAAGAGTGGACTTGGTTATTCAAAGCTTTCCAAACCAAGTACTAGTAAAACTATATTTGTTAAGGCTAGTGAGCAATCTTCCAAAGAGAAAGTGAACAAACCAAAAGTTGTTCATCATTATCCTAAAAGGAAAATATTTGCTAAAAAGAAATCTTATGTTCTTAGATATAAAAGAAATTTTGAACCTACTTGTTTTTATTGTGGTAGTGTTGGCCATACACCTAATACTTGTTATGTTAGAAACTTTAGTGTTGCAAGTGGGAATTACGTGTGGGTAAAGAAAGGTACTAATTATGAAGGACCCAAGGAAATTTAGGTACCTAACAAAACCTATTTTTTTGTAGGTATGCTTGAAGACCACTTCTAATTTATGGTATCTTAATAGTGGTTGTTCAAAGCATATTATAGGAGATATTCACAAATGTTCAAATCTAGTGCTTAAGGACAAGGGTTATGTTACTTATGGAGATAACAATAAAGGAAAGATTCTTGGCATAGGAAAAGTTGAAGCACCACCTTTAACATCCATTGAAGATGTTCTTTATGTTGAAGGACTAAAGCACAATCTTCTGAGTATAAGTCAACTTTGTGATAAAGACTTCAAGATCAAGTTTGCTAAGGATGAATGTTTGATAGAAGACAAAGTCACTAATGAGGTAAAACTCAAAGGTAAAAGGATCAATAATATATTCATGATTTCCCTTGATGATTTGTCTTTGAAGGTAAAATGTCTCATGGAAAAAAATAATGATTCATGGCTTTGGCATAAGAGATTTGCTCACATTCACATGGAACATTTAAATAAGTTAGTCAAAGAATCAATAATATATTCATGATTTCCCTTGATGATTTGTCTTTGAAGGTAAAATGTCTCATGGAAAACAATAATGATTCATGGCTTTGGTATAAGAGATTTGCTCACATTCACATGGAACATTTAAATAAGTTAGTCAAGCATGATCTTGTTATTGGGTTGCCTAAGATAAAGTTTGCCAAAGACAGATTGTATGATGCATGTCAAAAGGGAAAACAAACCAAATCAACTTTCAAATCTAAGAATGTGGAGTCCAATACAAGGCCACTACAACTGTTGCATATGGACTTATTTGGTCCATAAAGAACAAGAAGTGTCGAAGGTAATGTTTATGCATTAGTTATTATTGATGATTTTTCTAGATTTTATTGGACATTCTTTTTAGTGAAGAAAAGCAACGCTTTCAAAGCATTCAGAAGTTTACAAAGAAAATTCAAAATGAGAAGTCACTAAAACTGCCTCCATAAGAAGCGACCATGGTGGAGAATTTCAAAATGCATCCTTTGAAGAGTTTTATGAAGAACAAGGAATCAATCATAACTTTTCAGCATCAAGAACT
The DNA here is from genome assembly GCA_963859935.3 of Lathyrus sativus. Taxonomy (NCBI): domain Eukaryota; kingdom Viridiplantae; phylum Streptophyta; class Magnoliopsida; order Fabales; family Fabaceae; genus Lathyrus; species Lathyrus sativus. The sequence goes on along the minus strand of OZ012737.1, from coordinate 633,672,834 downwards.
CCACAACAAAATGAAGTGGTGGAAAGAAAGAATAGGTCACTTATGGAACTTGCAAGAACAATACTAAGCGACTCAAAACTTCCAAAGTATTTTTGGGAGGATGCGGTGAGCACGGCATATTTTGTAAGTAATATAGTAAATATAAGACCTATCTTAAAGAAGACCCCCTATTAACTCTTCAAAGGAAGGAAACCAAATATTGCTTAGTTTCACATTTTTGGATGCAAGTGTTTTGTCTTAAACAATGACAAAGACAATCTCGGTAAGTTTGATGAGAAATCCGATGAAGGTATTTTTCTTAGTTATTTTCTTAATAGTAAAGCTTATAGAATATATAACAAATTAATTTTAACTATTGAAGAATCTTTGCATGTTTCATTTGATGAATTTAACCCCTCGAAGGAGGAAATTGTTCTGTGTGATGATGATGATGATGATATTATAGATGTTCCTAAAGAAGATACTTCTAAAGAAATCAATAATGATCAACCAAAGCATCAAGAAGAACCAATTTAACAAGATTCAAATGATAAAGATCTACCTAAGATATCATCCGATTAACAAAGTCATTGGTGATATTAGTCAAGGTGTTACAACTAGACTCAATCTCAAAGATGCATGCTTGAATATGCATTTGTCTCACAAATTGAACATTCCAAAGTTGATGAAGCCTTAGGAGACGACCAATGGATAATTTCTATGCAAGAAGAGTTAAACCAATTCGAAAGGAATCAAGTTTGGGAACTTGTTCCTAGGCCAAGTGGTAAACACATCATAGGTACCAAATGGATGTTTGAGAATAAACTTGATGAGAATGGAATAATTGTTCGAAACAAAGAAAGACTGGTGGCCCAAGGATACAATCAAGAGGAAGGAAATGATTTTGAAGAAACATTCACTCTGGTTGCAAGGTTAGAAGCTATCAGTTTATTACTTGCCTATATGTGATCATTAAATTTTCAGTTATACTAAACGGGTGTCAAGAGTGCATTCTTGAACGGCTACATCAATGAAGAAGTCTATGTCAAACAACCACCGGGCTTTGAATACTTCAAGAATCCTTCACATGTCTTCAAGTTGAAAAAAGCTCTCTATGTCTTAAAGCAAGCTCCAAGGGTGTGGTATGATCGACTTAGAAACTTTCTTTGTGAAAGAGAATTTGAAAAAGGTAAAGTAGATAAGACCTTGTTCATTATAAGAATTAAGGACAACACTTTATTGATTCAAGTCTATGTTGACGACATCATATTCGGATCAACAAACAAAGAACTTTGTGAAAAATTCTCATTAATAATTCAAAGAGAATTCGAGATGTCTATGATGGGTAAGATGAATTATTTTCTTAGATTACAAATCAAGCAACTAAAGGATGGCATCTTCATCAACCAAGCCAAGTATTGCAAAGAGTTGTTGAAAAGATTCGACATGGATGGTTGCAAAGCAATGTCTACGCCTATGGGATTCAGAACTTGTGTGGATCAAGATGAATTAGGTATTTTAGTTGATATTACAATGGTTCATTATTGTATTTGACGGCAAGCCTTCCTGACATAATGTTTAGTGTTTGTTTGTGTGCTCGCTTTCAAGCAAATCCGCAAGGAATCACATCTCCCCACAGTTAAAAGAATCATGAAGTACTTAAAAGTAAAAGCGAACATCAGATTATGGTGTCCAAAAGGTAGTATATGTGATTTAGTTGGTTATTCTGACTTGGATTATGCAGGTTGAAAAACTGATAGAAAAAGTACAAGTGGAACTCGTCACATCCTAGGAAATGCATTAGTTTCTTGGTCTTGTAAGAAACAAGCATGTGTTTCTCTTAGTACCGCAGAAGCAGAATACATAGCAGTGGGAAGTTGTTGTGCTCAGATTCTATGGCTAAAGCAATAACTGAGTGATTACGGACTAAAGCTCAGATGTATACCACTTCGATATGACAACACAAGTTCTATAAATATTACAAAGAATCCAATCATGCATTCAAGAACTAAACACATAGACATTCGACATCATTTTCTACAAGATCATGTGCTTAAAGGCGATGTTGAAGTCTCCTTCGTGGATACATATAATCAACTAGCGGACATCTTCACAAAACCGCTTGTAAAAGAAAAAAATTTCAAAGTTCGAAGGGAACTTAGTATTCTAGATAAAGGTGACATATAATTCTTCAAGTTTTATTCATTATAATCTATAATGAACCTAAGGTACTCATAAAATTTTATTTTTAGAATTTTCAATATATGTGAGTTTTTCTTATTTTCATATTATATGGTGCTTAAAATATTTTTTATGACATGTTTGATTAATAAAAAGTTGCATTATACTATGTTATAACATGTCAATGTGTTAAAATAAGAAATTTCTTGACATACTCAACGTTATTAAGTTGCTATTTTTTTAGGTATGTTAATCGATTAACCATTTGCATGTGCAAATATGTTAATCGATTAACACTAAACGTATTTGTAGAAATTTGCAAATTGTTAATCGATTAACCAAGTTGTACTTGTTTTAGGTTAACCGATTAACCTTGTAGCTGTTTTGAAAAATATGTTTTGTTAATTATGCATATTTTTTCTTTTCTTTTATTTCACTTCCAATGCATTTGTCTTATTCATTTAAGTGTGTTTTTACCAGTCAAAATCACTTTCCAACTCCTACATTGGTATTCTTCAAAGCTTTCAACTCTCATTTACTCTCCCCTTCAAAAAATTTCCACTCATAATAACTCCCTTCAACCTCAAATTAGAACCCACTCTACCAAACCTTCCTTATAACCTTTTCACACCTCAATAATCTCATCACAAAACCCTCTTCTTCCCAAATCCGAAAAACCCATTCTAACTCTCAAATTTTCATCAATGGCTTCCTCAAGAAAAGGTAAGGGAAAATCTAAAATAGGAGAAGGTATCTCGAATTAGGAGAAGAACATGCACCAACCACTAAGTCCAGAAGACTCGCCTTCGACTTCAGGAATCGTCTACTCATGTCGGTAAAGTATATAAATTTATCATGATCATAGCTTTAATTTTCCTGATATGTTGAAAAACTATGGAATAGATAAGTTTGTATCTGAAATTGGTCCTTACTATCTTGACTTAGTAAAGGAATTTTTCTCAAACTTACATGTTGAAACTGATGAATTTGATGATCACATTTTAACATCAAAAGTTAAGAATGTAGAAATAAGTTTGGATTTAGAAGCTTTTGGAAAGTGCTTAGGAGTATCTCATAAGGGTCAGTATATTCATCAAGGCTATACTCCATATTTTAATGGTTGGAAAAATTACAAAAAAAATGAATTATTATTTCAGCATTTCTCGTATTAGTCAGGGTAAAATTCTGAGTTGGTAAAATGTTGCATCTTCTCGAGTTTTGTCATTTGCAAATAATTTTTATGTTAGTGATAGAATGTTTCATTATATTATTGCGTATGTTTTAATGTCAAAGCATTTGAATCATGCACAAATCAGTGACACAGAGTTGCAGATTATATATGCTCTCAAAAATGAGTTACCAGTCAATTGGGCATACACCACCATATACCACATGTTTTATCAACAATCTCTGGGGGAAGGTCTTCTGTATGCAAGAATTGTTTCGCAAGTTTTGGAATCAACTAACATTCTTTTAAAAAGAGAATTGAAGATTGGTATGAGTTCAAAAGAGTGTGAGATAAATGCTTTTACATGTCTTTGGAATACGGGAATTATCAAGAATTGAAATTGACTTTTTGTGTATAAAGATGATGTTCCTTCAAATGATCCTCCACCGGCTTTGGAAGGCGGCTACACAAATGAAGCACTTTACAATAAGATGTGCTCTATTAAGGCAAAAATGAATAGAAATCACCAAGAACATACCTTTGAAATGTCTTCAATAAAGCGTATGTTGTTAAAGCTCATCAAACCTCGTCGCCGAAAACCAAGAGTGAAGGAAAGTGAGAGTGAAGAAAAGGAAGAGGAAGAAGAAGACACCAATATGTCGGAGAGTGATTAGCTGCATTATTATAGTATTATCTTATTATTTTATTGCTTTATGTTAAGTATTTTAAGAACTTTTGTTCTTAGGCTATGTTATGTTATGTTTATGTTCTAAGACCGTTATTATGTTTCATTATTTAGATTATGTTATGTTATGTCAAACTATGTTATGTTATGTTACTTTCATTTTGTGTTGTGACAAGTATTTCAAATGTGTTATGTTTTACTTGTGTTTGTTCATGTTCATACATATTATGTTTTTTCAAAAAAAATCCCTTCTTTTTTGGTAATGACAAAGGGGGAGAAGTATTGTTGTTTGTTTGTTTCTCTAACATTAGATTTCAGCAAATTAAATATTATTAAAACTCTCAAGCATGGATTAAAAGGGAGCCTTCATCAAGAGGGAGTATTGTCACATGTTAGAGAAAATAAGGTTGGATCAAACTTTCAAGAAAAAGGTAGTAATCACCAAAAAGGGGGAGAATGAAGAATCAAGATTCTCAAATATGTTTTGATGAAGACAATAACATTCAAGAATCAATTGAAGCTCTCAAAAAGGAATGGCTCAAGACAAGTAGCATCTTTCAAGTTTCAAAGTATATCAAATGTCTTGAATTTTTTAAGTGATTGATCATGAATTTTCTAAGGTATATGAACTCAACTTGTCTTTGCATATACAAGTTTTCAAAACATCACTCATACTTGCCATGGCTCATCAAAATATGTGTTTTAGAAAACCATTGCATTTCACATCATTTTCAAAAGCATTTGTTTGTTTTTAAAACTGATTAATCTATTAACCATTTGCTTGTACAAATCTGTTAATTGATTAACCATTGAAAACTTTGAACTTTTTGTACGTTGCAAGGGATTAATCGATTAACCATTTGTTAGTGTAAATGTGTTAATCGATTAACACTGAACCATTATGTAAAAATACTTTGTTTTTTCAGCAGAATGGTTTTCAAATGTGATTTTTGAAGCATGGCATCATTTTGTCGATTGCACTCATTTGTAAAGGTACATTATGTCTATATAAACATATTTATTTTCAAAATTAAACTTACCTCCTTTTGCAAATTTCGTACATTCAAATTTTCTCTTCATCTTTCAAGAAATTCTCAAAGTGTTCAAAATTAGAATTTTTAAAGTGAAACTTTTTGCACTTAACATTCATTGTAAAAGATCCTAAGTTTCATTCCATATTATATTGAACACTTGTGTATCATTGATAATTTTTTTGTTCAAAGGATAAGATCAATCAATAGATTGATAAGTGTATTCTACATATTACACTCTTGTATAATATTCAAAAACACTTGTTGTATCACATCTTATTTTTTCAGGATTGTTGGATATACGATTGTGTGGTTTGTTGTATCCTTGTTGTCCAAGATTTTTGGAAGCAAGAGGTTCATTTGGAGAGGATTGTTCTCATTTGAACTTAGTGAAAACTTTCAAGAGGATTGTTCTTGGTTTGTTAGAGATAGGAAGACTAGGATTAGTCTTGTATAGGTCACAATAATATTAAAAATTTCTTTCACATTGAAAGGGGACTGGAGTACTCTCGAACTGTGAGGGGAACCAGGATATACCCTTGTGTCGTTTACTTTCCGCATTTTATCGCTTTTATAACTTAGTAATAATTCAGGAAAGAAAACTCAACATAAGACAAAAACTGGAAAATATTTTGAAGTACCTAATTCACCACCACCCCCTCTTAGGTGCACACTCAACTTACAGATTTTCGAGACATGCAACAACTTTCCTAATTTGTATCAACATATGCAAAAATATATTCCCTCTTTTCCAAATTATAAGTCATGACTTTTCCAAAAAAAATTGTTCCAAATTATAAGTCAATTTGCAATTTCAATGCAACATTACTAACATTTTTCTCAATATATCAGCTATCATTTATTACTATTTTTTCTTTCAATTCTTTAAATTTCTCTTGTATCTGTAATAAATGAAGGGAAATATTATAAATTTATGCATAAATTCTCTTTCTCATACAATATTGATTATATTTCTTAATTCACGTGAAATGTTCAGAACGTCTTACAATTTGGGACGAAGGGAGTACATGTTATGTGTGATGCATAAAAAGAATTTCAAATCCTATGGTGCCTTTAGGTACTTTGATAAATTGTGTACATTCTAAATATGAGAAGTATGAGTTGCAACTTTAAATTGATGGAGTTTGTTCACATCAAATATAATATCATGTCTTGATACTGTGAAATACATCACTATTCCAATTACTCCCTCTGTCCCAAATTATAACACGTTTTGGACATTTCACGCGAATTTAGAAAAAAAATCATTGTTGTATGTGAAAGAGAAATTATGCTTAATTTTACAATATTGTCCTTCATTTAATACATGTGAAAGAGAAATTTAAGGAATTGAAAGAAAAAGTAGTAATAAATGATAGATGGTATATTGGGAAAATGTCATTAATGTTATATTGGAATTGTAAAGTGATTTATAATTTGGGACAAAATTTTTAGAAAAGTGACTTATAATTTAGGACCGAGGAAGTAGTCTTTTGTATAAATGATTATTTGGTTCCATAGACACACTCGTGGACTTGGCTACCAAAAACTGTTGTCATCAAGCAGTTGGAGAATATATTTTCTTTGACATAAGTGTATACCCTTAGTGGATTTTTCTATTTCAAGTCCTAAGAAATACTTCAAATCTCCAACGAAATGGTGAGTTTAATAAATATGTATACATGGATTTTCCTTTGTGACATCCTAGCAAGGGGCAGAATGTTGTATGTAAACTGCAAAAGTCATTATATGTTTTAAGACAAGCATGTTTCAAAAATAATTCTTCTATTCTTTTAGTATTTTGCTTCACCCAAAGTATAGCTAACAATTCCCTTTTCACTAGAGGTAATGATGATGATATGATTGTGTAGCTGATTTATGTTGAGGATGACATTATTTATATATGTTGAACACTGTGTGAATGTGTTTTATAGTATAGAATTTATATCAACAAAAATCACAATGAGGTGGGTAAAACCATCGTTTCCATGGTGATTGTTGAAATTCTTACGAGACTGAGGAAATCATAACTATAAAATAGGGGTATGTGTAGCGTGTTGAGTTGTTTTGTAAATAATGGTAAAAGTGAATAAAGCTAAATTAAACGTGTAGAAAAGTTAATAAGAAAAGCGAGTAGGCCTCCATTCAAATCGTTTTCCTATCTTTGTGAGGTAACTCAATCTGAACCCATAATGATCTCCCAAGATATCACACCTATTCTAACAAAATATTTGTGCGTAATGTCTTGCTACATAACATTTTTCTTCATATTACAATCTCCTAATATCTATGGCAAAGTTACAACTGAAGAAGGTTTAAACAAACTTTAAAATATTGGGTTCAATTGTATTATATACGGTTAGTTCTCATACACTATTTGATATAATTTCACTAATCTGTGAATGAATAAAAATCACTAAGCACGTATACTAATGAATAATATATGTGCTTATCATTACAATGAACAATATTCATCAAATTATATGTTTCACACAAATCCATCGTAAACTCATCTAAAGGAACATAGTCTAATGAAACGAACCAACCATTCTTAGAGAAATCACGGAAAAGAGATAAAAAAAAAGGAATAAAAATAACATTAAGTGAGAGAGTTGAATATCTTGATGAATGATATTCAACACCATGCTCCAAACTCTAAAAATCAGTCTTCTTGGCTATTAAATTTTAAATCCTTGTGATTAAAAGAGTATTTCTATTTATAAATAAATTTTGGATCCTTCGCAAACACTTTGTGATGCCCTAATCATGTGTCGCATTTAGGAAGTTGCGTTGACGTGTCAACTGAGATTATTGCACAATGCATTTCACTTCCCTATAGGGTGCGACACATTTTTTCCATTTATTGGTTAGCTATTTTAGCTTCATGGTATTTTAGCACTTCGTTCATTTGTATTCTTTTATTCCAATTATTATGTCCAAGTCTTCTCCGTTTTTTTCATCTCAACCTTAAACTTATAATTTTTCCCTAATTATAATTTTTCTCATTAATATGTAACTCCAAGGAGATAAAAGTTATTGCAAGTATTTAGGCCAAGAGACTTTTCTTTGTGACAAAAAGAAAAGGATAAGGCTCTATGAGATTAGGAAGTGATGCATAAAAATAGTAGAATGGAGGTATTCTTTAGGGGCTCTAGATAGGGAAAAAAACTTTGTCCCAATGTGTGAACGACTGGACAAATAACTTTACAGAAAAAAGTATCATTTCTAGAAAGTTCAACTTAATGGATATTCCCATATTTAAAACAATAGGTAAAACAATGAATATATGGTTAAAACCTTACTCGCTTTGGTATCTCAAAGATGAATTGAGTTTGAGCTAGACTTTAATCTTTACTCCTTATCGTTCCCTTAGTCATTTTGAATTTATGTCAGTGCATATGCATACATATTTGACATCTGATACATTACACAATCAAACTAGTGTTTATCATTAGTAGAGTAAAAGAGCTATATAACTGTTAAATCTCAAAAATCAAAGAAGTTCATTAATTTGGTATTGTTGGTACTACTCAATCAACTACCTAAAATAAAAACAACGAAATGAATATAAACTCAAGTAAAATAAAATGCACAAAATAAAGTTATGAAGATGAGTTTGGAACGCAATTATCAAAATGTTGTGTCATGCATAAAATAGCTAGAATGTGTCACACCTATCAGATAATGTGACACATTTTTTCTAATAGAAAAATAATTTTGAAAAGATAAAAATCATGAGTTTTTCTCCCATTATCCAAAAGTAAAAGCATAACAAAATCAAAAACAAATTGGTAGGAAAAAAAACTAACTTTTATGAGTTCCCCTCATTCAACACTTGTTTAACGTCATTATCTTAAATTATCATCATCCATGTTAGGGTAGATATTTCATGCTTGAACAAACATTAACTTCGTACTTCATTGACACGACCATTCATTGTCCATATTTCTTCTTAGATGCAATTGGATATGAAAGCTTAAGCCAATATGGCATGACTTGATTTGAATTCATCATTTATTTTTTTGGTTCTCTTGTACCGTGCCATCTCCCCTATAATTTTATCAATTTCCTTGACTATGGATTCTATACTATAATTTTCCTCCAACTTATCCTTTATTTGGTATAGATCAACAACATGATTAGCCTCTAAACTTTAATTTAGTGGAGTTAGTGAATAGTTTAGGTTACTCTCTTCTAGATTTTCATCTTCTTCCTTCTCCTCAGTTTAGTGAACACCTTTATAAACCTTTAAGATTACCTTCTTGTCTAGAAAATTTATGCACTAGCTTGCTTGTGTCTCAATCGAGATTTGATCTAGAAGTTGATGGGAATGGTATGTTAGAACAAGAATTGGTTCTGCATCTATATCTCTAAGCATTCATGATAACAAGTCAGTATTTGTGTGAGAATAATTTTGGTACCCTAACAGCTTTTTATTATGTATCTTTAGAAAACAGTTTTGATTCCGACTCTTGAACATGGAACGTTACAAGTTTCTGAATATATTGACCTAAATTGCTTGTGCTCAAACTCACGAATGAGAAGCTTCTAAGGAAACTGTATGTTGCTGCTACAACATTCTCTTGACTCTTGCTTCTGATGTGTGACTCTGATCAATTCACTTATGAAGACTACTCAAGCTTCCGAAGATTAAAAGTTGAAGGTTTTAAAATATCTAAAGAATCTCAAGTCAGATATTGATGTGATCAAGCTTTTGATTATTGATTGAAGTTTATGAACTTAAGCTTCTGAAGATTAAAAGCTGAAGGTTCTAAAAACTCTGAAGAATCTCAAGTTAGATATTGATGTGATCAAGCTTCTGATTGATTATTTAAGTTTCTAAACTCAAGCTTCTAAAGATTAAATGATGAAGTTTCTAAAAACTCTGAAGAATCACAAGTCAGATATTGATGTAATCAAGCTTCTGATTAATTATTGAAGTTTTTGAACTCAAGCAAAATCAACTCTTATAACTCATGCTTCAAACAAAGTTTTATCCAGAAGCTACTAAAGAATAGAAGATAACAACGAGTTTATACATGGGAAAAATAGTACATGGTACAAACCAATATTTCTTCCACTAAGCGGATTTTGCGGAGTAAGGAAATTGAGGTAGTACGATTCTTGTCCCCCTCCATATTAAATTGTTACTCAAGTCGCAGCTCATTCATGAAGAATGCCAAATATGCCCTCAAAGAATATTTTTTATTGGATATATAAAGAATTGAAGACTTGAAGAAACGTACACATGCAAGATTGTTGTCATAACTTGTGCTGAAATTTTCTTTAAAGTATATTGTGTTTTATACCTGCTTGTATATAACCAATCTTTGTAAACACAACCTTGTAATAAACATGCTATTTGTATTTCCTTAAGGGACCAGTTATGTCAGAATCCTTGAGAAGACATAGACTGTATGTCTTTGTAGTTTGTTAGTCACCAGCGGTTGCTAGTGCAGTTGTAATCAATTGATTATAGTGGATTAAGTCCTTGGGTATAAGGCGAAATCACCTTGGCGAGTGGACTGGATTAACTTTGATATTTTCAAGTGAATCAGTATAAAAGTCGAAGCATATTTTTCTTTGTTGTTGAATAGATGTGTGTCGCTACTCGAAAAATGCAACGACGGGGAGGCGAAAAGATAGACAGAAGATTCGCTATCAAACTTTATTTATCCCATGAAGGGAAGGGAAAACATCAAGAAAACCCTAGGGAAGAAACGGATAAGATGGTCTCGCGACCAAAAACGGGTTCGGAAGCCGGTTATGCGAAGGGAAGGTATTAGAACCCCTCGCATCCATCGTACTCGATGGGAACCATTTGTTTGTCGACGTGTGGTAACATTTGCTTTAAAGTTTATTGATAAATGAGTGCATTCTAGGGGATAAAGAGAAAGGTTAGAAACCGGAAAAGGAGAGGTAAAGGGGGGAAGAAAGGACTCGGTAGGACTTCGCGGTCCTATGCCTACGTATTCTCAACAGATATGAGAAAGTCAGAGTCGACGTAGTTCGGGGAACTACAGATATAGGGGGGAATGTGCTCACCAAGACATCGTCGTCTCATGCCTACATATCCTCATCTGGCATGATAAATCAGAGCAAACGTAGTTCAGAATAAGGTTAATCGATATTTTCATGGATGATGTTATCGTGCGCATTCTAGCAATTTAGGCATATTACTGCTCGACCATTGGAGACTTAGGCGTTACCTGTTTGCGGTAGAACGAACATAACATATCCTTTTTTGAAAGATTAGGTTTTGTTATGAAATAGTGTGGTAAACGTAGTGTATTCGTGTTTAAAGACGAGTATCAAGACCACACACACTACAGTGAGTATCCTGACACTCGGAGAGGAAGAAATCTACACTCAATCCTCTCTCTTTAATTCAACACAAAGAGAACTTAATTCTCTTATTAAAGTATTTTTGGTTTTGAATGGTAAGTGCTTTTGCAACTGTAAACCCTACGGTAAATGTCAAGCACTCGGGATAGGAGAAAGCCTACGCCTAGCCACTCCACGACCATTCAAGTTTTTTGTTGTGAAAAGAATTTTGAAAAAGGCACTCGGCACAGGATCGAGGTTTTAGGAGAGCGAGGTGTGGCGAATACGGTTACGTCTTCATATTGAAAGACGAGTATCGAGACCACACACTCTACAGCGAGTATCCCGACACTCGGCGAGGAAGAAGTCTACACTCAATCCTCTCTCTTTAGTTCAATACAAAGAGATCTTAATCCTTTTATTACAGATGGTGAATTGGTTCAACAATTGTTTGAGAAAATCCGCTTGACGTTGGATCAAGGGTTTGATTGCTTAAAAAGTTTGAGGTGATGCGAACAAGGTTGATAGCGACGCACAAGGCAATCGACTTACAAGGTCAAAAAATGGCTCGATGTGAATCGAGAGTTTGTTTTCTTGAAAATAGTTTTTGGAACCAACGGTCAAGAATGACCAACAATAAACACGCACAAAAACCATACAAACACAACGGGTTAGTCGGCTTAAAACAACACAAAACACAAAAACAAAACGGCATGAAGTGTCATCAAGGAGTTCGCCGTGTGAACTCCTTGAAAAAAAATTGAAGGTAAAATATCCCAAAAAGTGAAAAAAAACAGGGGCCTAACACGGCCGGCCGTGTCGGGTGACATGGCCCGTGTCAGAAGGTGCCTACAACATGGATTTTTGAGGCGAGACAGGGGTGTGACACGGCCCATGTCAGAAGGTTTGGGGGACATGCGCAAAGACAACTCAAACAGCAGGCTGACACGGCCGCCCGTGTCAGCCCTGCTGGGTAAAAAACTGAACTTTTTCTTTGTTTTTCTTTCTTTCTTGTGGTTCCTAAAAAAGGTTTCTTGGTCCTCCTCGGGACCTTACACAAGGTACACAACATAAACACACTTAACAGGGATAATAAATGGCAAGTACAAAATATAAAAGAGAGAAAAGTTTGAAGGAATGGATACCAAAGAGTTGTTCTCCTTCTTTGTTAAGCCTCCACTGATTTTCGTTGGGTATTTTTCTTCCCTCTTCCCTCTATGTTTTGAAGGTGTTTCTCCTCAAAGGTTCTCTTGTGTTTCTATTGAACTCTCTTGATTTTGTTGGTTTTATTTCTCTCTATTTTTTCTGGTTTTTAGGGTTTCTCCTTGCTCTCAATATCTCTCTATTGTGTTAATGTGTATGAATGACCCTTCTACCAAAAATCCCTCTCTTGTTTATAGCCCCATATCCTCTCTTATCTCACTTTTTCTGCTGCATTTTTCTGCTGTACCAAAATAATAGCTCTTGCACATGCTTTAATTTTCAGAATTTACATTCTTGGAAATACTTATTACCAATTTCTTGGTTCAGCCCCACTTCTTTCCATTTTTAGGATGCTGCCTTTTTGCTTTTGCTGTTGCACTTTCCTAGTGCTGTTTTTTCAGCATTGCCCTCCTTTATCCACTTGTTCTTGGGTTGTATTTGTGGTCTATGCTACTACCTTGGGACAAATTTTTAAAATTCTGATATTTGATATGTAGATGCATTACCAAAAGGTTATTCCCTTGGTCTTGTGACATGAAATGGCTTTGTGATATAATGTAAATTGTCACTTCTTGCATGGGGCTGTTTTGGATCACATTCAAATTGCCCATGAATACATGCATAGCCTTAATCTTGAAATATTCTAACATTGAGTTAACTCTTTAAATGTTTTCCTTGGAAGTTTGTAAGCACAAAAGAGGGTCATGTGGACTTGATGGGGCATGAAGGGTACCATAGCATGAAGTTAATTAGAAACTTGAATTAAGACTAGAAATAGCTTAATTCTCTAAGCATTAATAAGAGTTTAAAACTTTGTAACAAATGTGATATTCTTGTAAATGTCATGAAATTTCTCTTTGAATTTAGTCTTGAATTCCATGAACCTTGAATTTGGAACAATGGGTCTCCCTTATGCCAATCAATTTGCAAGGGATGAAGTCTTGAATTATGAATTGGTGGTCTTTGAACTCCATTTGAACATGGAGTTGGAAACAAAGTTGGATGGAAAAAAATCTTCAATTAGGCCTTGCACTACATGTTCCTTAGGAATATTAATCTTGAATATCCTAATAAAAATAGGGCAAATTTTGGGGTGCAACAATGTGGTTTTTATTGAGTGAGTAAAAAGCTTTTGTTTTTGAAACCCCAATTCAAACCTCCCCTTTCTTATGTTTTTCTCACTTTCAATTGGCATCAGAGCTCTGGTTCTGATTATGATAAAATTTTATGAAACACTTAGTCGTGTTCAGTACCGATCCAATGTGTGTGTGTGAGAGAAATAATGGCGGTTGCTGCTATTCCAGTAGAGAAATATCATTGCAGTGCCAAACCACAAGTATTTGATGGTGACAAGTTTGAGTATTGGAAAGATAGAATCAAAAGTTTCTTTCTTGGCTATGATGTAGATCTTTAGGATCTTGTTGTTGATGGCTACAGTCATCCTATTAATATCGCAGGAGAAAAAGTGTCAAGAAGTGCTATAATTGATCAACAAAGAAAGCTTATAAGAATCATCACAAGGCAAGAACTATACTGCTAAATGATATCTCTTATACTGAGTATGAGAAGATAACAAACAGAGATACTACCAAGTCCATTTTTTATTCTCTAAGAATGACTCGTGAAGGAAACGCTCAAGTTAAGGAGACAAAGGCACTTGCTTTAATCCATAAATATGAGGCATTCAAAATGAGGATGATGAAATAGTTGAAACTATGTTTTCAAGGTTTCAAATGCTAGTTGTGGGGCTCAAGGTTCTTGACAAAGGATACTCAACTACTGACCATGTCAAAAAGATCATCTGAAGTCTTCCCAATAAGCGGAGACATATGGTAACTGCCTTGAAACTATCTAAAGATCTGAACAGTATCAGTCTTGAAGAACTTGTTAGCTCTTTGAGAAGTCGTGAGATAAAGCTTGAGGGAGATGAACCTCAAAGGAAAGCAAAGTCAGTTGCTTTGAAATCCAACTCTAAAAATTCAAGAGCTTGTCAAGTTGAACAAATCTCAAAAGTTTTTGATGAAGACTCAGATGATGATGAACTTGCATTAATTTCCAGAAGGGTCAACAGACTATGGAAGAACAGATAAAATAGTCAAGGAAAGTTCAAAGGAGCTAGAAGGACTGTCGGTCGTTCTGACTCAACATCAGGAAAAAGGAAGTTAAGTTCTGGAAAAGAAGTTATTTTCTACGAATGCAAAGAGCCAGGTCTTTACAAGAATGAATTTCCCAAGCTCAAGAAAGACAGAAAGCACAAAAATAATTATGTCAAAGGAAAGAAAGGACTCATGGCTACCTGGGACGACTCTGATTCAGAAGAAGAAGATTCTGAAAAAGAACAAGCTAATGGTGCACTGATGGCAACAACCTCGGATGTTGGTGTCGTAACTCAAAATTTAACCTCCCTTTTGTCTTTTGCATAAAAATGTGCATTCACATTGTTGGCATACGTATTCGTTTTTTTTCTCTGTGATCTTTGTTGCAGGAACTTTCAAGTTTTACGAGCCCGATTAATCACATCCTCCCAAAGATATTACATCATCAAAACAAACATAAAATAAGGGTTTCTATACCTATTCATCAGAATAAGAGGTCGAAAATTAGAGCCATGACCACAACATCATTTTCAGGAAAAATTGGGCAAGTTTTAGCTTTGTTAATCAATTAACCATTTGCTAGTGCAAATGGGTTAATCGATTAACCCTTGCAAAATTTGCAGAATCTACTCATTTTCAAGACAACAAATTCCACTTTTCATTTTTGGGGTCTACATTGTTCTAGCATTGTGTGGAACATTCTAGACAGATCTAGACACTTCAAGACATTTCGACACACTTTAAGGCATTTTCTACAATACATTAATTGGGAGTGAAACCACCATGTTGCTTAATTTCCAAGCATGTGAACCCTTAGATTCAAGTTTGCATTGGGATGGTTACTGAGTCAACTACCTAACTAACTGAGTTAAGCTCCAACTCAGTGAGTTGAGGCTGACTAACTCCAAGGCTAGTTCCAACGCTACATCCAAAGCTCACTCCAAACCTAGCAACTCCGGAAAAAAACTCTATATAAGCTAATCATCACCATTTCACAAAGGATCCAATCATTCTCCCAAATTCTCACACTCGATCACTCTCAATTCTTTCACATTCTCTATGAAATTTCTGCAACTTCTACTCATAATCTTCTTCTCTTTCATCCAAAATCTCACTAGAGCTCAAAACCTCCATTAAAAAGTAGCAACTTCTTCATTGGAAGTGATTTCTCTTGAGCTTAGTCATCATCATCTTGAAAATTCTTGTTGATTTTTTGGATTTTTATCGCATTTAGGTTCATCCCAAGTGATTGCTTCAAGCTTATTCGGTGTAATTTCAACTTTGGAGTTTTCGTCGGTTTTTGCTCGGTTTCGCTACGGTTCGATTGCAAATTTTGTTTTCTCTGGATTTCTTTGAGTAACTCCATCACATTCTCTTTTCAACAGCATCCAATGCAAATCTCAGCCTTGTAGGTTGGTTAATCCTCACTCTTTTCACTATTTTGATCATTACCGTATCGTTTGCGATGTAGTTTCGACGTTTTTCTCGTTTGAGAATTGATTGTGCATTGATTTGATATTTATTCTTGATGTATTAATTGATCACATAAGTGCTTTTTTTTAAACTTTATTTTCATGCATAATTGTTTGTCCTAACATGTGAGGGATTTCACAAATCAAAATTGGACAAAAGTGCTTTTGAAAACTCATTTTTCAGACTCTGTCTCAGTGTTAATCGATTAACACTTTTGCACAGACAAAGTGTTGATCGATTAACCATGCATTTTCTGAAAAAACTTCTTGTTTTTAAAGGGTTAATCGATTAACACTTCTGTACAGGCAAAGTGCTAATCGATTAACACTGGCCCAGAAGGCCATTTTTGTGCATTTTCATGTATGTTTGGCTTTCTTTACACTTTCAACTCCCATGGATTGATATGTTTGATTGTATGGATGTTTTAACTTCTGTTTGAAGCATGCTTGTGCATTTTCTAATGCTCGATTTTATCGATTCCGCGTTTATTTGCATTTTTGGCATTGTTTGAACATGTTCATTTTTGCCTAATCTTTAATCACATGATTTCTTGGTTTGTGATGCATGCTGATTGACTTTGGTACTGTTTTACTTTCATTCTTGCTTGCATTGATATTTTTTCCTCTTTTAAATAAACTTAATCTTGTTTAATCAATAGCTTCCCTTTTTTCTTTAATGATTTTCCATTCCTTTGGAAAATTATTAGCACATCTTTACCCTTTGATTAATCAATCGAAACTTCATTTTGATTAGTCGATATTTCCTTTTTCTACTTCTTTGGATCTTCTTAAGCTTTTTCCTATCCCCCCCCCCCCCACAGAGTTGAAGATTCGCAACGCGTTGGAGCACTGTACAAATTTTACGTTGTTGTGTTGTCCGTTTCGTTTCTTGCACCGCACTTTGGTGTTAGAGAATGAATGAGAGTGGAAAATTCCTACACTCATTCTGACTATGTTGGGTAGGGGACGAATGACCCTGTGCCTGGATTAGTCGCCTCTTTCTTCTTACTATGGCTTCCCCTGTTCCTCTAGTCGAGTCGATCCTTGATCGCTTGCATCCTTACCTCCTCTTTGGAAGTATCCTTCTCCTATTGTTTCCCTATTTTCTTGTGGCCAATCCATCCTTGGTTTCGCTTGAGATTTGTGATTCAATTATTTTTGCTTGATTGATCATCCGTCCTTCGGTTAAAACCTGTTCGTCTTCTTCCCCAGCAAAGTTGACCTTTTTCTTTCTTCTGTTTAACACAGTCTTTCTGTTGAAACCTAATCCTCAGCGGAGTTTGCAACCTTCTCTTGGTTCTCTTTCCTTCCTCTTTGGTTAATCACTGCCTACCAGTTAAACACCATTTACCTTTCCTCAGTTAATTACAGTCTGTCTGTTGACACTAAGTTTCCTTTGGGTTAATCATTGTTCCAGGTTAATCACCCATTCTTTGGTTGATCACAGTCTGTCTGTTAAAACCCGTTTTCTTTTAAGTGAATCACCTTCTCTTAGTTAATCACTTATTCTTTTAAGTCTATTACAATCCGTCTATTAAACACTTAATCCCCCTTAGTTAGTAACCTTTCTTTGGTTCAGATACTGCCAGCTTTGGGTTAGTAACCTTTGATTGGTTCGAATACCCTTCCCTTTGGTCGAGTACTTTTTGTTCAGTCGGCGTACCTTTCTTTGGGTCATAACCTTTGCTTGGTTCCATACCCAATTTCTTGGTTGATCACCGTCTACCGGTTAAAGCCCTTTCCTTTCTCTTTTCTCGATTAACCACTGTTTATCAGTTAATATACCTTAATCCCTCCGGAGTTAACACCTTTCTTTGGTTCCTTACTCTCTTTCTTCCGGTCCCTCGCAGTTCATCCATCGACACCAAACATTTTGTCCTTTCCTCATAGAATCTTTCTCTTGTTTTCTTCAGTCAATTATTGCCTACCAGTTAATGCACTGAATTTGCTGCATATCTTATCTTTTACTTTGACTCTTCTCTTTTTTCCCCAGCTCCGCCGCCATTCTTTTGTTTTCTCTCCAGTGGAGTCATTTATTTTCTTATACATTCTCTTGAAGAGTTATTTCCTTTCTTTTGTATTCCTCAGAAAAATTTTCTTTTATCTTCTTTCTTGGTTTTGACACCACTCCTTGTGCATTCCCCAGCTAGGTATGGCTTTCTGTCTTTTTTCGCTCTTGGCTTTGACGCTGTCTCTTTTCCTTTCCTTTTTTAGTGTTGGTTCCCCGAACTACTAGGCTCTAATTCCTCATTGCACTACGAGGGTACGTAGGCACAAGATTGTGAAATCTTGGTGAGCCACTGTCCTCTGTCTTCTTCTTCTTCTGTCTCTCTAGTTCGTCCAAATCTTTTTCTTTTCCCTAGTTCCTTGAACTACAGAGCTCTGACTTCCTCATTGCATTATGAGGGTACGTAGGCACGAGGGCCCCAATCCTCCGTGAGCACGTTCTTTTCCTTTCTTATCTCTCCTTTCTTTTAGATAAAATCCTTTAGATAGATAACTCATCCAAGTCTAGAATTAGGCGAAATGGTTCCCGACGGGTACGACGGATGCTTGAGGTGCTAGTACCTTCCTTTCGCATAACCGACCCTCTTTCCCATTTCTCTTCCCTTGGGTTTTATCGATATTTTCCCTAACCTTTGAGACTATATAAATTTTGGTGGCGACTCTGTTGTATCTTTGAGTATATTCACTCAAGTATAATCCCGTTAGCTTCAGCTGAAGTCTCTGGAAAATCCGAAGACAAAGTATCATCAGACTCAGAAACAGAATCTGATCATGATTCTGAAAAGGTATTTTCTAATCTCTCCCGTTCTGATTTAGAATCATGTCTTTCTGAAATATTGGAGAAGTATCAAAGTCTTCAAAGCAAATACAAAGACCTTCAACAAGTCCAAGTAATTACTTCTGAAACTTGTGAGAAGCATGAAGAGAATATTTCTTATTTAAATGAAAAAATATTTTCTTTAGAAAGTACAAACTCTACTTTGAGAAGTCAAATCTCAAAATTAGAATAAGAAATAGGTCCATATGCTTCCAGTATCAACTGTGTATTTAGATATGACAGAGGTTTTTAGCACTTTTTGACTAAAATCATAGATTGAATAAAAATTTCTACCTTAATATATGGAGTTAATAGAAATGGAAATAAAGGTTTAAGTTGTACAGATACCTCTAAGATTGATGAAAGTATCATAGTAAAATCAAAACCTTCTATAAGCACTTTGTACCTGCTAGCACAAAACTTGTTTATTTTGAGCTTGCACAGAAACCTTCACCGACACATAAATTTGTTTCTAAGCCTAACTATCATGTACAAATACCACTTGATTATCATTTTGCACATAAACATAAAGTTGATAAACACTCTAGGAAAACTAACAAAAAAGGACCCAGAAAGTGAGTACCTAAGGAAAAGATAATTTATGTTGTAGACATCCTTAGCAGCTCAGCTGAGACACCAATCACGGTACCTGGATAGTGGTTGCTCACGATACATGACGGGAAGAAGGCATATGTTCCAAAGTTTGGAACTTAAGTCTGGAGGCTTTGTTGGTTTCGGAGGAAACTAGAAAGGAAAAATCATTGGCTCTGGAACTATCGGTAATGGTAAACTTCCATCTATTACTAATGTTCTTCTGGTCGATGGTTTGATGCATAACTTATTGTCTATCAGTCAGCTTAGTGACAATGGTTATGATACCATCTTTAATCAAAAGTCTTGTAAGGCTGTCAGTCAAAAAGATGGCTCAATCCTTTTTATCGGAAAGAGGAAAAACAACATTTATAAGATTATACTTTATGATCTTTGTGAACAAAATGTCAAATGCTTAGTGTTTGTTAATGAAGAGCAATGGGTATGGCATAGACGTTTGGGCCATGTTAGCATGAGAATGATTTCTCAGCTAAATAAGCTTGAACTGGTCAGAGGCTTACAAAACCTGAAGTTTGCTTCATATGCTCTTTGTGAAGCATGTTAGAAAGGCAAGTTCTCTAAAACTTCCTTTAAAGAAAAAAATTTTGTTTCCACCTCTAGACCGTTATAACTTCTACACGTTGATTTGTTTGGACTAGTGAAAACTACCTCAATCAGTGGAAAGAAGTGCGGATTAGTTATAGTTGATGACTATAGTCGTTGGACATGGGTAAAGTTCTTGAAACATAAGGATGAGTCGCATTCTGTGTTCTCTACCTTTTTCTCTTAAGCGCAAACAAAGAAGAATTGCAAAATAGTCAAAGTTAGAAGTGATCATGATGGAGAATTTGAGAACAGATACTTTGAGAATCTATTTGGTTCTCATGGCATTTCTCATGATTTCTCCTTTCCTAGAACTCCATAACAAAATAGAGTTGTAGAAAGGAAGAATAGGACTTTTCCAGAAATGGCTCGTATCATGATCCAAGAAACTGATATGGCTAAGTATTTATGGGCAGAGGCAGTAAACACAGCATGTTACATTTAGAACAAGGTTTCTATTAGACCTATTCTGGGTAAGACTCCTTATGAATTGTGGAAGAACAGAAAGCCCAACATATCTTATTTTTATCCTTTTGGTTGTACACGTTTTATGTTGAACACTAAGGAGAATCTTGGCAAGTTTGATTTTAAGGCTCAAAATTTTCTGTTGTTAGGATATTCTAAACACTCAAAATCCTACAAAATCTATAATACATAAACAATAATTGTTGAAGAATCAATTCATGTTAGATTCAATGATAAGCTTGACCCTGAAAAGTCAAAGCTAGTTGAGAAACTTGAAGATTTAGAAATCACCTTCTCTGAACCTAAAGATAAAGACTCTGGAGATAAAGATACAGCTGCTGAAACTAAAGACTCAGAAACAACTCAATCAGGAACTGTTATTTGTCCATCTCATCAAAAGAAAAGCAGACCAAGAACTTCTCATTCTGAAGAATTGATTATGAGAGATAAAGACACGCCAGTCAGAACTAGATCATCATTCAAACCTTCTAAAGAAACTCTTCTTGGCTTGGTCTCTCTCATCGAACCAACCTCTATAGATGAAGCTCTTCAAGACAACGACTGGATTCTGGCTATAGAAGAAGAACTAAATTAATTCACCATATATGATGTTTGGATCTTGTTTAGAAACTAAAAGGTGTCCACGTCGTTGGAGCCAGATAGGTATTCAGAAACAACCTCAATGAAAAAGGTGAGGTCGTAAGAAACAAAGCATGACTAGTAGCACAAGGTTATAGTCAGCAAGAAGGAATAGACTATACATAAACTTTTGCACCAGTGGCCAGGTTAGAATCTATTCGTCTCTTAGTTTCTTTTGTTGTAAATCATGACATCATTTTATATCAGATGGATGTAAAAAGTGCATTTTTAAACGGGTATATTTTTGAAGAAGTGTATGTGCACCAACCTCCTGGTTTTGAAAGTTCTAAAAACCCAAATTTTCTTTTCAAACTTAAAAAATCGTTATACAGTCTGAAACAAGCTCCTAGAGCTTGGTATGAAAGGCTAAGTAACTTTCTTTTGAAAAATAACTTTACCAGAGGAAAAATGGATACAACACTCTTTTGCAAAACCTATAAAAATTACATTCTGGTTGTGCAAATTTATGTTGATGATATTATATTTGGTTCTGCTAATATTTCCTTGTGCAAGGAATTTTCTAAGTTAACGCAGGCTGAATTTGAAATGAGCTTGATGGGAAAACTGAAGTTCTTTCTGAGAATTCAAATTGATCAACAAACTGAAGGAACATATATCCATTAAAGCAAATATACCAAGGAACTTCTGAAGAAATTCAACATGTCAGAATACAAGCCAGGAAAAACTCCAATGCATCCTATGTGTATTCTAGAGAAAGAAGAGATAAGCGGTAAGGTAGAACATAAGTTATTTAGAGGTACGATTGGATCTCTCCTTTATCTGACTGCTTCTAAACTAGACATCCTCTTCAGCATGTACCTATGTCTTTGTTTCCAATCAGATCCTAGAGAAACTCACTTAACAGTTGTTAAGAGAATCTATAAGTATCTGAAAGGTACTTCTAACCTAGGGTTGTTCTATAGAAACTCATTTGAGTATAAACTGGTGGGCTATTACGATGATGACTATGCTGAAGACATAATAGAAATAAAAAGTATTTCTGGAAGTTGTCAATCTCTGGGAGATAATTTGATCTCATGGTATAGCAAAAGGCAATCCATGATTGCTTTATCAATTGCTAAAGCTGAATATATTGCAGCTTCGGATGAAGCACACAAATTCTTTGGATGAAAAGTCAGTTAGAAGATTATCAGATTTCTGAGAGTAACATTCCTATCTTTTGTTATAATACTTCTGCTATTTGTCTTTCTAAGAATCCTATTCTGCATTTTAGGGCTAAACATATTGAAATAAAACATTATTTTTTTACGAGACTATGTTCAGAAGGGCATTTTTCTTTTAAAATTTGTAGATACAAACCACTAGTGGGCTGATACTTTTACAAAATATCTTGCTGAAGATAGATTCATATTCATTCTGGAAAATTTATTTATAAAATCGTGTCCATAATGAGTTGATGAAATTTCAACGTGTCAAGTTACCAAAACTTCTGAAATAAGATTCTGATGAATTTTTTTGTTTATTTTATTACCCGTTTGGTTCTAAAACATGAACTTTCTGAAGTAAGAAAGTTTCATGAATTAGAACATTTCTTTTCAAAAGGAAATCCTTTAATTTGTCTTCTGGATTGTAAACAGTTACAATATTAATTGTTGTCTTCTCATCTGAGAACGTGTGAACGCAAGTGGTGACAACTGTCCCATTTAATGAACATGCATAATCATGATTTGACGCATTGGGTTTCGTAACCTACTTGAGAATAGGTTAAATATTTACGCCTTCCCATATTATTGTGCATCTTTTGTGTGTAGTTATGATTAATTATTTTAATTTTTTCTTTTGTGCCTATATATAATCATATCATTTACACTTCACACTATGCTCACTTCTCCCACACTTTTAGTATTCAAACCCTAAAACTCCTCAGAACAATTGGTCACCCAAAACCTTCTGTCTTCAGTCCTTCAAATTTAACTCTCAACATCAATGGCTGAATCATCTCAACTTCCCTCTTAATCTCAGCAACAAGAAAGATAGTTCACGATTCCAGAGAAATCTTTTATCACACTCAACACACCAGTAGCTAATCTTCACGTTCTTTGTGAAACCATGGTGGATTTCAACAATCGGAAGGATAATGGGTGTGATCTTACATAAACTCTTGAGTTCCATGGTTGGAATGGACTCTTTAAAAGAATGCAAGGACCCACCTTTCCTATCTTGGTTAAAGATTTCAGGATTCATGCAACTACAAGCAGGAACGTCATTATCTCTTTTGGTTTTGGAAGATGTATTATCATCACAAAAAAGACTATCTGTGATTTAATCTCCCGTGATGAAAAAGGTCTAAGAATCTATAACGTTTAAGCGGATAAGCAAAGGGATGCTAAAGTCACTACATCCATCTTCAAGGAAGGAACTGCTATGGATTCTAAGAAATATCCTTCTTCATCGCTCTTAAAATATTCTCTAAGAGTTTGGTTTAAGATCATGTTGGGGTGTGTTTACAACCGTCATCTTACTCATTCTTCTGATTACATCAAACTTTCTCAAAAGTATGTTCTATACTTCCTGATGAAATGAAAAAAGATACATCTCCCAGTCATCCTGTTCAGATTCCTGAGAGACTCGATTATGACCTCAAGAAATGGCTCTACCAAAAAGGGGAATCATATCCCTTATGGCAGACTCATTTTTGACATTCTTGTTGAGTCTGGAATTGTTGAAGATCTTTTGATTGCGGGATAAACTAATGAGCTAGTAAAGACTGCTAGAAACGTCTTCTAGGAGAAAAATTTAAAGAGTATGAATCTTATTGAAAAGATCACTCATCCATCTGTTCTTCCATCAAAGGAAGAAATTGATGATATGAGGTTTCCAATTTCTAGATTTCCATCTTTTTCAAGAAGTTATCATCCAGATGAATTAGCACACTACCTTGTTGGATGCAAAGATGAAGCACTGGATGTATGGATTGACATGGGCAATCTTCCAGATACGCTTCCAGAGATTTTAAAGAAAAAGAGAAAAGGAAAGAAAAAGAAGAGTGTTGATGATGAAGAACCATCAACCAAAAATATGAAGATGGCAATTTCATCTGGTCCTTCTGCTGGTGATCTCAGTAAATCTGTTGTCAATGACTTCTCTCTCGTTTCTAATTCTGGTGTTTCCAATGTTGTCTTACCAATACTCTCCACTCCATCACCAACACCCATCACTATCTCAACTCCACCACCATCAAATTCCAAAGAAATTGTGTCTGAAAAATGATTTCCTGAACAACGTTTTTCTTTTAGCTACATGACCTTTTTACACCATTCATCGTCTCTACCAACATCCATCATATCATCATCTGTTAATGCTCCCCACTCATCAAATCCAAATATTCAAATGTCTAAGGGTACTCCTGATGACTTAACCAATACTTATCATTCAGAGGCTTGTGAAGATCTTCCATCCCTTGTCATACCCAATATGTATGGTTCTGATCCCAACCCCAATATTTGTGACTTAACCATCAAATTCCCTAACATATCTAAAGCCAAAATTCTAATGTTGGTAAGATGCTGCAGAAATTTAATCTAGAGTTCAAGAATCATTTGGATGTTGCTATGAAGATTAGTCTCAAATCTGTCAATCCAGTAGAAAGTGGTTCCGCTTGGGAAGCCTACAGAAAATGGGTTGATTCCAAAATCTCAAAGATGAATAATTTTGGATATAAATTAGCTGAAAAGAATCTCCATTTGTACCTTGTACCTGCAATGGAAGTCTTAAAGTAGAGATTTTCCCCTCTATGTCTTCCTGCTCTTGAGAAAGAGGAAGAAGAAAGGAATCTGAATACTGCCTTGGTTAATGTCACAACTGATAAAGGCAAGTAAGTTGTCTCTGAAGATGTCCAGCAAACTGCAAATCGTGGCTCTGAACAACTAGTTATTGTTTCTGACAATTTGAATACTGTTGTTGGGACTTCTACGTCTAGCGTGATTCCAGAAATTCTGAAGACTCTTGCTGAGCTGAAGGAATACAAGGACAAGATGAAGGGATGTTTGCATAATCAAGAAAAGATGTTTCATATTATTCTCTCCAGACTTCCCCCATCCAACCCTAACCCTTAGTTGCACCTAGTTGTTTTGTTTGTTTGATTACCTGTTTGAGTAGTTATCTTGTTTTACTCCTTGTTCATGTACTTTTGTGCCTCTGGCATTATTTCCTTTAACCAAATGAATATATCCTTTTGTTGCATATTATTGCATATTTTCTTTTTGGTTGCAGACAAAAAAGGGGAGAAAGTATTGATTTTGATATACCTAATTTCTCTTGAATCAAACCCAAACATTCCAAAATATTTTCACTAACCCTTGTTTAAAAGGATATTATGTTAGTTGTTTTTCTTTCAGGAAAAATTTACTATATATCAGAAACACATGAAAAATCAGAACAGAATGTATGAAGCCCAAACTCTGAAGATATGCTAGCTTCTTAAAGTTCTGAATCATATTGAGTAAGAAAAGACTTCAAAGATAATAAGTGTATTCGATTGATCAGAAGTAAAACACATCAGAAGTTGATATGCACTAAGTTCAAGAAACTTCTCACATATAAACCAGTTCTTTTGAACATAAGGTTCATCTACTCCTACAAAAGGTTAATCAGGGAAGTGTTCTTTCATTCTGATTATCTTTTTAGAGTTGTTCGTTTCAGGGGGAGCTTTGTGCTTCTTTCTGATATATATTTTGGTGATTACCCGACAAAAATTGTTCATCAAAATACAGTGGTTTGTCATCATCAAAAAGGGGGAGATTGTTAGAACAATATTTGGTTCTACATCTGTATCTCTAAGTTTTGATGATGACAAATCAATATTTGTGTGAGAATAATTTTAGTACCCTAACAGTTTATTATTGTGTTTCTTTAGCAAACAACTTTGATTCTGACTCTTGAACATGGAACGTTACAAGTTTCTGAATATATTGATCTAAATTGCTTGTGCTCAAACTCACGAATGAGAAGCTTCTAAGGAAACTGTATGTTGCTGCTGCAACGTTCTCTTGGCTCTTGCTTCTGACGTGTGACTCCAATTCACTTATGAAGACTACTCAAGCTTCCAAAGATTAAAAGCTGAAGGTTCTAAAAACTCTGAAGAATCTCAAGTCATATATTGATGTGATTAAGCTTCTGATTGTTGATTGAAGTTTCTGAACTCAAGCTTTTGAAGATCAAAAGCTGAAGGTTCTAAAAACTCTGAAGAATCTCAAGTCAGATATTAATGTGATCAAGCTTCTGATTGATGATTGAAGTTTCCAAACTCAAGCTTCTGAAGATTAAACGCTGATGGTTCTCAAAACTCTGAAGAATCTCAAGTCAGATATTGATGTGATCAAGCTTATAATTGATGATTGAAGTTTCTGAACTCAAGCAAAATCAACTCTTCTAACGCATGCTTCAAACAATGTTTTATCCAGAAGCTACTGAAGAATAAAAGATAAGAACGAGTTTATACGTGGGAAAAATAGTACATGGTACAAACAAATATTCCTTCCACTAAGCGAATTTCGTGGAGTAAGGAAATTGAGGTAGTATGATTCTTGTCCCATCTGTATTAAACCATTACTCAAGTCGCCAACTCATTCATGAAGAATATCAGATCTTCCTGTTAGAACACAGATTGGTTCTTAATAATTACTCTTTGTTTTGATGATAACTGTTAGGAAATTTATATTTAAGAATTATATACTCTAAAATTTGTTTGAGAGTTTTATTGCAGATTGAAATTATATTAACTCTCTAGAAGCAAATCTGCCTTGTATACAAGAAGTTATTCTGACTCTGAAGCGCCAGATGCACCTCACAGAAGAATCTGTTTGGTCCTCATAGAAGATCCTGAGCGTAGTCTCCAGAAGGATCTGAAGAAAGAAGCTCCAAAACATTCTGAGTCAGAAGCATCTGAAGATAATCAAAAGCATCTGAAGATAGTCAGAAGCACCTGAAGCTGAAGCATCAGAAGTATAGAAGAATATTGATTGAAGAGTTTCTCAAAGCATTAGTCTACAGAAGTTTCTGAAAGTACCTACGCTGCCTTGTACTGAAGTTCTGTGTCAAAATGCTCTGATGATCAACACGCTAGAAGCACACACGCTGCAGAAGACTCTGATACAGCATAGTTCTGAATCTCATTAGAAGACTCTGATCCATTCAGACTCTGAAGAACTTGCTGAAACTGAAGAAGTAATTTCAAGAATATATTCGTTGGAACTATTCAACGTCTCTTTCCTTATTTGTGCTAGACACACTTACACAGACAAAAAGGATTTTTCTGTGCCATCTATTTCAAGGAAAGGTCAGCTGATGTGAAGACAAAAAGGCTCAGACCTTTTGGACTCTCTTTTCAATGTTCAGCTTGCATGATTCAGCTGCCTATAAAAGGAGATCTTCACTTCATTCTTCAGTGTTACATACTTGCTGAAAAGAAATCATAATATTCTAAAAGCTTTCATTATTATTCTTCATAGAATCTCATTGTACTTAATCTTAAGAGAAAAATCACTGTTGTGATTAAAGCTTTATAGAAGCATTAAAAACTCTTGTATTTAATTTACATTGATTGTAAAGGATATTCCTTAAGAGGATTCAGTTAGAATCAGTAGCTCTTGAGAAGACTAAGAACTGTTGTTCTTAGGTGATACTATTGTAATCAGTTTGATTTAATAGTGGATTAAGTCCTTGTTGAGAAAGGCAAATCACTCTGGAAGGGTGGACTGGAGTAGTTGTTAAACGAACCAGGATAAAAATAATTGTGTGATTATTTTCAAGTCTTAATTTTCCATACTTATTCAATCCCCCCCTTTCTAAGTATTATCTCACCTTCAGTTGGCATCAGAGCTCCGGTTCTGAGTGTGCTATCACTTAACAGTGTCAGTAAAGATCCAGAGAGATATACTTTGATAAATATATTTACTTGTTATCATGGCTGATAATTCAATGTCAAATATTAACAATAAATATGAAGAGAGGGATAGGATCAGCACCAAGCCTCCAATGTTTGATGGAGAAAAATTTGATTACTGGAAAGACAGAATTGAGAGTTTTTTCCTAGGATATGATGTTGATCTATGGGATCTTGTCATAGATGGATATGTACATCCCACAGATGGAGATGGCAAAAAGATTGACAGAAAATCTATGACAGATTCTCAGAAGAAAGACTTCAGAAATCACCATAAAGCCAGAACTATATTACTGAATGCTATTTCACATACAGAGTATGAGAAAATCACAAACAGGGAGACAGCTTTTGATATGTTTGAATCCCTTAAAATGACCCATGAGGGAAATTCTCAAGTTAAGGAGACAAAAGCTCTGGCTCTGATCCAGAAGTATGAGGCTTTCAAAATGGAAGACTCTGAATCTGTTGAAGCCATGTTCTCCAGATTCCAGATACTCACTGCTGGGCTGAAAGTTCTGGACAAGGGATATTCCACGTCAGATCACGTAAAGAAAATCATCAGAAGTCTGCCCATCAGTTGGAGACCAATGGTGATTGCCCTGAAGATGGCCAAAGATCTGAACAAGATCTCTCTAGAAGAACTCATCAGCTCATTGAGGAGCCATGAGATTGAGCTTGAGGAAGATGAACCTCAGAAGAAAGATAAAGGTAAATCCGTAGCATTAAAATCTAACAAAACTGCTAAAGCTCTGCAGGTCATTCAAGAAAGCTCTGAAGAGTCTTCTTCTGAAGAAGAAGATGAGTTATCCATGTTGTCCAGAAGGATTAACAAACTCTGGAAGCACAAGGGAAAGAAGTTCAACAACTTCAGAAGATCTGACAACAGAAAGGAATCTTCTAGTCACAGAAGATCTGCCAAGAAAGAAGTGGTGTGCTATGAGTGCAAAGAACCTGGGCACTACAAAAATGACTGCCCCAAACTTCTGAAAGAAAAACCTAAGAAGAAGTTCAACAAAAAGAAGAAGGTTCTGATGGCAACATGGGATGACTCAGATGAGTGTGAATCATCTTCTGAATCAGAAGAAGAATGTGCAAACGTTGCACTGATGGCCAGGACAGAAGATCAAGAGGAAGGTACCTCAGGATATGAATCAGAATCTGAATCTGATGATGATGCAGAAGAGGTAATGGCTAAACTTACCAAAGAAGAACTCATTAAAGTTGTAACAGAAGTTCTTAAAAGTTATAACAACATCAAACTCAAATACAAGAAGCTGAAAAGAAATCTTGAATCTGAGATTGATCTTCTGAAAACAGAACTTGTTGAGCAGAAAGAAATAAATTTAAAAATCAAAAATGACTTTGAAAGAACTCAACAAGAATCTGAATCTGAGACTAAGTCTTGTGAAAATATTTTAGAAAAATATGACTCTAGTTTTCAGAGATTTCTCACTAAGAGCATAGACAGAAGCAAGATGGCTTCCATGATCTATGGTGTTAGTGGAAACAACAGAAGAGGCATTGGATATGAGTCTTCATCTGGAAGCAATCCAAAACCTGTTGACAAACTTTTCATCAGGAAGACACCTCTGTATTCTCAATTCAAATTTGGTCACTTGAATGACATTAAACACACAAGCTCTGAGAAGAGTACTTATGTGTTTAAACCTAAGGCAAGTCAGAATAAACATTATGTTGCAAAACAGAAGTTTAGACAAACCTACAAACCAACTAACCCCAAAGGACCCAAGAAGATCTGGGTACCTAAAAACAAAATAATTCATGTTGCAGATGTTCTTAGCAGCAAGGTCAGGACACCAATCATGGTACCTGGACTCTGGATGCTCACGACACATGACAGGAGAAAAGTCTATGTTCCAAAGCCTGGAACTTAGATCTGGAGGGGACGTGCTGTTTGGAGGGAACCAGAAGGGCAAGATCATTGGATCTGGCACAATTGGAAATGGTAAACTTCCCTCCATTACTAATGTTTTACTTGTTGAAGGGTTAAAGCATAACTTATTGTCCATAAGTCAATTAAGTGACAACGGTTATGATATAACTTTTAATCAAAAATGTTGTAAAGCTATTAGTCAGAAGGATGGCTCTATCCTATTTAGTGGTAAGAGGAAAAACAACATTTATAAAATAAATCTTTCAGAACTTAAAGTTCAAAATGTTAAATGCCTCTTGTCTGTGAATGAAGAGCAATGGGTCTGGCACAGAAGATTGGGCCATATTAATATGAGACGTATATCTCAGATTAATAAACTTAATCTTGTCAGAGGACTCCCTGATCTGAAGTTCACTTCAGATGCTCTTTGTGAAGCATGTCAGAAAGGGAAGTTTTCAAAAACATCTTTCAAATCAAAAAATGTTGTTTCTACCTCTAAACCATTAGAATTACTTCATATTGATCTGTTTGGACCAGTGAAAACTGCATCCATCAGAGGCAAGAAGTATGGATTGGTCATTGTTGATGACTTTAGCAGATGGACATGGGTAAAGTTCTTAAAACACAAGGATGAGTCACATTCTGTGTTCTTTGACTTCTGCAAGCAAGTCCAGAATGAAAAGAATTTCAAAATTATAAAAGTCAGAAGTGATCATGGTGGTGAATTTGAAAATAAATATTTTGAAAAATATTTTTCTGAAAATGGCATTGCTCATGATTTTTCCTGTCCTAGAACTCCACAACAGAATGGGGTTGTAGAGAGGAAAAACAGAACTTTGCAAGAAATGACCAGAACCATGATCAATGAGACAAATCTGGCAAAACATTTTTGGGCAGAAGCAATCAATACAGCATGCTACATTCAGAACAGAGTTTCTGTTAGACCTCTTCTGAAGAAGACTCCTTATGAATTGTGGAAGAACAAAAAGCCCAACATTTCTTATTTTCATCCTTTTGGATGTATCTGTTATATGTTAAACACTAAGGAAAATCTGGGCAAGTTTGATTCCAAAGCACAGAAGTGTTTCATGCTTGGATATTCTGAATGCTCTAAAGGCTACAGAGTATACAACACTGAGACACAGATTGTGGAAGAATCCATTCATGTCAGATTTGATGATAAGCTTGGCTCTGAAAAGCCAAAGCAGGTTGATAACTCTGCAGATAGGGAAGTAGTCTTTATTGACTCTGACGTTCCAGAAGCAGACAAACTTAAAGTGAAGGAACCAGAAGCAACTCCAGATGCTACTCCCTTATCTTCTCAGATGAATAATCTAAATATTTCTGAAGAGTCAACTATCAGAGGATCATCATCCAGAATTAAAGCTTCTCATCCAGAGGATGTCATTATTGGAAAGGAGGATGATCCCATCAGAACAAGATCTTTTCTTAGATCATCTGAAGCATCACTTTTTGGACTAGTGTCAGAAATTGAACCATCTTCTGTAGAAGAAGCTCTGCAAGACAATGATTGGATTATTGCCATGCAAGAAGAGCTTAACCAATTCAGCAGAAATGATGTATGGGATCTAGTTCAAAGACCTCAAGGATTTAATATTATTGGTACAAAATGGGTCTTCAGAAATAAACTAAATGAGAAAGGAGAAGTTGAGAGGAATAAGGCAAGGCTGGTTGCTCAAGGATACAGTCAGCAAGAAGGTATTGGTTACACTGAGACTTATGCTCCAGTAGCAAGATGATATTATTTTTGGATCAACAAATATTATGCTTGGAAAGGAGTTTACTACATGTATGCAGGCAGAATTTGAAATGAGCATGATGGGAGAACTCAGATTCTTTTTAGGAATCCAAGTTAATCAAACTCCAGAATGCACCTACATACATCAGACAAAGTATGTTAAAGAACTTCTGAAGAAATTCAACATGTCTGACAGCAAGGTGGCAAAGACTCCAATGCATCCTACTAGCTCACTTGGGAAAGAAGAGGTAAGTAAGAAAGTAGACCAGAAGCTCTACAGAGGTATGATTGGCTCTCTTCTTTATCTTACTGCTTCTAGACCTGACATATTGTTCAGTGTTTGTCTGTGTGCTAGATTCCAATCAGATCCTAGAGAATCACACTTGACAGCTGTCAAGAGGATTCTAAGGTATCTGAAAGGTACTTCTAATGTGGGTTTGTGTTACAGAAAATCTGATGATTTCAAATTAGTTGGATTTTGTGATGCTGACTATGCTGGGACAGAGTGGAAAGAAAAAGTACTTCTAGAAGTTGTCAATTTCTAGGAAGAAATCTAATCTCCTGGTACAGCAAGAAGCAACTCACAATTGCACTTTCAACCACAGAGGCTGAATACATTGCTGCTGCTGGATGTAGTACGCAGATGCTCTGGATGAAAAGTCAACTAGAAGATTATCAAATTTTTGAGAGTAACATTTCTATCTTTTGTGATAATACTTCTGCTATATGTTTGTCCAAGAATCCCATCTTACATTCTAAGGCAAAACATATAGAAATTAAGCATCATTTCATCAGAGACTATGTTCAGAAGGGAATCATAAATTTAGCCTTTGTTGATACAGATCATCAATGGGCAGATATTTTTACAAAACCCCTTGTTGAAGATAGATTCAATTTTATTCTGAAAAATATTGGTATGGATTTTTGTCCAGAATGATATTTATCAGAAGCAAATTGTTCCAGATGCAAAAATGCTTAATTCATCTGAAGTATTTCTTCTGTTCATTTATTCTATTCTGATTATCATTTCTGATGTGAAAATCTGAACTAATCATCTTTAGAAGATCTGAACGTTGGCTAACGTTTCATTTCTTGAGAGAATTCAGAACAGCATGCAAGCAAACACGTGTCCCACAAAATCTGATGAGGTGGCGTGTGGACAACTGAAAAGACGTTTGAGGTGAAATTTGAATAGTAAATATCTTGGTTTTCCCCCCAAATCTGTCAGAAGCATTTATTATATGAAATGATTTTATTCTCATTTAATGCTGCTCAAACGTGCGTTCTTTCTGTCTCTTGGTGTGCCTATGTGATTAGTATAAATACTTGATGTATATTCACTTTCACACTTTTCACTCTCAGAATTTACATGCGTTTTCATCTATTGTTCTCTCTGCATAAAAACTCAAAACCTAAGTGTTCTAAAAAGCAATCTTCAATGGCCTTTTCTTCATCAACAACTGCACAGTTTCAATCCACAATGGCTGTTGTGACTTCAGATAACCTAGGTGTTATTCCATATACTCCTCCAAAGAGAACTCTTCTCACACCTGTTGATAAACTAGAAGTTTTGTATGAATCCATGGTTGAATTTGATTCACTGGCTGACAATGGGTTTGATTTTCGCTCCATTGTTAGAGCTCAAGGTTGGGTGAAATACTTTGATAGACTGTTTGGACCAGTTTACCCTCTGCTTGTTAAAGAATTCTGGATTCATGCATCTGTATATCCAAAGTTTATTCTATCATCTGTGCTGGGAAAGGAGATCATCATCACAGAGGATCTGATTAGAAGACTGATTGGTTATGAAGAAACAGATGGTGTTTCACATCTGCCAGCTGGGCGTGTTGATATGGATGAAGTTTATGAGGAGGTTATGACTGCTGGAAAAGCCTCTAACAGATTCAAAGATCTGAAGCCTGATTACAAGATCTTCATGGGATGCCCCTAGTTCTGTTAAGTCTGTACCCAAACCCCCTGTCACTCAAACAACATCTGTTGCTTCCCCTAGTTCTGTCTCACCTCAGAAACAAACAACTGCTTCTGTATCAAAACCACCTCAACCTAAAATACACATCAAACACTTCACTCCACGTCCATCACCAACTGTTCCACAACCAACAGAACCACAACCAACAGAACCACAACCATCAGAACTATCACAAAATTCTGATAAACAAGACTCTGTCATACCACCATCAAATACTCCATCTTCTGAACCTGTAGCACCTGTTACTTCTGAACCCACTAAAGTAACTTCTGCTCCTGTTTCATCTGAACCACCATCACAACAATCTGATATTCCTTCAGAACCATCTCATATCCCTGAGACAGAAGTTCTTGACATCACTCCATTAAAAACAGTGTTTCAAGTTTCTTCTACCTCTTGTACACCTGAAACATCCTCAAATTCATCTGAATCAGAAATTCATCCTGATTTTTTGATTAATCCATCTGACAAATATCCTGTACATGAACCTGAACCTGAACCTGAATCAACCTTACCTACTAAAACTTCCATTTCAGACCCTCTGCCGCCACCTGCACCATCATCTAAGATGATTGTTCCCTCTACCAATCCATCATCATCTGGAATACCTTGTGCCCAAGTGTCTTCTCTTTATCATAATTTATCTTATGGTTTCAAACTAAAATATTTTTATGATAGAGTTGAGCCTTCTGAACCTTTGGAACCTCTGAAACCAAAACTCATTCAGGCCCTTCCATCTGTAATCCTTTCATATATTCAATCTATGAACAATGAAGGATCATTAGCCACCATATCTGCTACATCTGGTAAAGCTGCTGTTTCAGCTCTGCTTCCTGCATCTGATAACACAGTTGCATCTGATAAGCCATCAAACTCTGCATTCGTACCATACTCCAATGCATCTTTTGATATTGTTTACCCACGCACAAGACCTCAACCAACTCTGCTTAATGCATTAAACAGATCTTTACCTCAAAAACCAGAAATTCCATTCATTCCTTATGTTCCCCCACCTCTGATTTCCATCTCAAAATCACTGATACCACCAACTCCCAAACCTAAACAGATGACTCTGGAAACCTTGCTTAAACCACCACCCAGACTTAATATTGATCATTTATTTCAAACGTTTTTGCAAGAAATACAGATGTCTTTAGGTACTGTTCAGAAGAGATGCTCTGAAACTATGGATGCAAATGAGACTGACATCATCTGGAAAGGTTTTGTCAATAGATTCAACACAGTAGCTTCTAATCTGAAGAACATCTATTCTGATGATGCAAAGCTCAGAGCTGAAAGAACTCAATTCTGGATTGTAAACAAGACTGAACCTCTGCTTTGTTTGGATGCTCCTCCTCCTCCTCCACCAGAACCAACTGCCAATGCATTGACTATGACTCTGGTAGAACCCTCTTCAGGATCTCCAGACCCTATGGCAATTGACTCTGTTCAGGATACAGAACCTCCATCATCAGAGATAAAGACAGAAAATTCAGATTTTGGAAACAAGATTGCTGCTCTGGAAGCTGGTCAATCTGAAATAAGATCTTGGATGGTGAAGCAAGACAAGAAATCTGAGGACATGTCAGAGTGGATGTCTAAACAAGATGAGAAGACTGAGACAATGACTAAGTGGATGTCAAAGCAAGAGCAATCACAATCTGAGATCACAGACCTATTGAAGATGCTTTTGTCAAAACACTCTTAGATTTTTTTTCTCATATTTGTGCATCTGTTGTTTTGCATCTGAATGTTCTTGTTATTCTCCATTGAATTATCTGCTATTGTTCCTTTTATTTGTCTTTATTAAAAGTTTTTACTTTTTGCTTATGATAAAAAAGGGGGAGAAAATAAAGATCTGAACTATTTAATATAATTTCACTAGAACGAATCTTCAGACATATCTACTTTTTCTAATATCTAAATTGACTATTTCAGAACATTTGATAAGAACTCTCTATAAAAGAATCTCTGAGTTTCTCAGATCATTTATATTTTATCAAACTCTGAATCTCATATCTGCAAGATATTCTGATCATTAATTAATTACAAAGACAAACAAGATCTGACTCTGAAGATTACTCAAGATAAAAAGGGAAGTTTATATTCCTTTTTCATATTTAACTCAGGGGGAGATTCATCATCTCAGGGGGAGTTATAATTCTTTATGTTCAATTAAATAAAATTTCTGATACTTTTTGTCATCATCAAAAAGGGGGAGATTGTTAGAACACAGATTGGTTCTTAATAATTACTCTTTGTTTTGATGATAACTGTTAGGAAATTTATATTTAAGAATTATATACTCTAAAATTTGTTTGAGAGTTTTATTGCAGATTGAAATTATATTAACTCTCTAGAAGCAAATCTGCCTTGTATACAAGAAGCTATTCTGACTCTGAAGCGCCAGATGCACCTCACAGAAGAATCTGTTTGGTCCTCACAAAAGATCCTGAGCGTAGTCTCCAGAAGGATCTGAAGAAAGAAGCTCCAAAACATTCTGAGTCAGAAGCATCTGAAGATAATCAGAAGCATCTGAAGATAGTCAGAAGCACCTGAAGCTGAAGCATCAGAAGTATAGAAGAATATTGATTGAAGAGTTTCTCAAAGCATTAGTCTACAGAAGTTTCTGAAAGTACCTACGCTGCCTTGTACTGAAGTTCTGTGTCAAAATGCTCTGATGATCAACACGCTAGAAGCACACACGCTGCAGAAGACTCTGATACAGCATAGTTCTGAATCTCATTAGAAGACTCTGATCCATTCAGACTCTGAAGAACTTGCTGAAACTGAAGAAGTAATTTCAAGAATATATTCGTTGGAACTATTCAACGTCTCTTTCCTTATTTGTGCTAGACACACTTACACAGACAAAAAGGATTTTTCTGTGCCATCTATTTCAAGGAAAGGTCAGCTGATGTGAAGACAAAAAGGCTCAGACCTTTTGGACTCTCTTTTCAATGTTCAGCTTGCATGATTCAGCTGCCTATAAAAGGAGATCTTCACTTCATTCTTCAGTGTTACATACTTGCTGAAAAGAAATCATAATATTCTAAAAGCTTTCATTATTATTCTTCATAGAATCTCATTGTACTTAATCTTAAGAGAAAAATCACTGTTGTGATTAAAGCTTTATAGAAGCATTAAAAACTCTTGTATTTAATTTACATTGATTGTAAAGGATATTCCTTAAGAGGATTCAGTTAGAATCAGTAGCTCTTGAGAAGACTAAGAACTGTTGTTATTAGGTGATACTATTGTAATCAGTTTGATTTAATAGTGGATTAAGTCCTTGTTGAGAAAGGCAAATCACTTTGGAAGGGTGGACTGGAGTAGTTGTTAAACGAACCAGGATAAAAATAATTGTGTGATTATTTTCAAGTCTTAATTTTCCATACTTATTCAATCCCCCCCTTTCTAAGTATTATCTCACCTTCACTTCCCTCCAACGGATATTTTTTATTGGCTATAGAAAGACTTGAAGAAACATACACATGCAAGACTGTTGTCGTAACTTGTACTGAAATTTTCTTTAAAGTGTATTATTTTTTTAACTTGTTTATACTTGCTTGTATAGAAGAAATCTTTGTAAACACAACCTTGTAATCAAACTGTTGTTTATATTTCCTTAAGGGACCAGTTAGGTCAGAATCCTTGAGAAGACATAGACTGTGTGTCTTTGTGGTTTGTTAGTCACCTGCGGTTGCTAGTGCAGTTGTAATCAATTGATTATAGTGGATTAAAACCTTGGGTATAAGGAGAAATCACCTTGGCGGGTGGACTAGATTAACTTTGAGATTTTCAAGTGAACCAGTATAAAATCAAAGCGTATTTCTCTTTGTTGTTGAGTAGTTGTGGCTTTTATTGAGTGAATAAAATGCTTTTGTATTTGGGAACCCCAATTCAAACCCCCATTTCTTGTGTTTTTCTCACCTTCATGGTCTTTCTAGGAGTATGGGTGTGTCTTTTTCTTTGTTACGTCCAGAATAACAAAATTAACCAGAAATATAAAGTCACAAAATTTTACCATCACATCTTCTATCACACCATAAAGGTATATATAAGAGAAATCTACCAATATAGAAACAATACTAGTTGGTTTTATTTCTCCCCCTCCAAATTTATCTACCATCAAGAGTGACATTACGTTAATGATATCTCCCGAATCACAAAGATCCTTTTCTAATATTAATTTTATAACTGTTTTGGACAGGCCAAAGGCTCAATACGGGGGAGTACATACATCAAATTTAACCATGCAAATTCCAATAGAAGTTATCTAGTGTATATGATTAACACATGAGAGATTTGGGGTACATTTTCTTGATCTTATAATTTCATTTCACTCATCTTGGACTCTGCAATTGACATGGACATTGGAGTGCTAATCTTGCAGGTCCACCCTGCACCACCGCATTAGAGGTCAACACCACTACTTCAAGAGTCCAATACAAAATAGTGGTGCCATATGTGGGAATCAACTTTGAATTCCCATGAAGTTCCACGATAAAATCCTATTTGATTCAAATCCAGATTTCAATGAAGTCACGACTGGAAGAAGAAATTCGTCCCTACCTCGTGCTAGGGAACTATCATTCGGAATCTCCCTGATCCAACTATCAATTTTGATGACTGTAATTATAAGGATCAAGGAGGAAACCTTGTGTAGAAGTAAATTACCTCATTATCGATAGATTTCACCCTATTTGAAATAAAAACTAAAATAATCCACGAATTGGCCCTACCGCAGTTGAAGAAACCAACCTCCGCCACGGAATCGGAAACCTTCTTTGTCCTAGTGATAGGTCCTACCACTTTTTAAAAAAATCAATCTATAGCGTAAGTAGGATCGATTCAAATGTAGATCGATATGAACATGAAAGTGTATCTACCATGCACAAGTCAATGGAGAAGGAAAAGGAAAGTTCCACAAATTTGTAGACCTCCTACAGAGGGAAACATATCGGTAGAATCTATTCCTACTGCTGGGTAAGATGAACTGATGCACACGTCAATTCAATAGTGAAGAGTTCTTTCTAAAGCACAAAGTTGTAAGAGTTCTCACATCAAAAGTTGAAAATAAATCGTAGCCGCAGTAACGCAAACTTGAGGTCAACCGGTACGAAACATGATGCCAAAAATCCATGCAACCTATAATCGATATTGGGAGAGGAGGAAATCCGATGGAAGGTCGGGCCTTTATTCCGAGCAAAATTCCTAATACAAAAACTCGTAGAAGCCAAACCCTACAACTCCTCGTAAATAGAAGAAGTATGGAGAGAAGAAGACAAGTTAGTTGAATAACTTTGTAACTAACTTTGTATATCATTTTGACTAACTTGAATAACTTCGTAACTAATGTACAAAGGTGCGGTTAGAAGAAGACATATAAGTTGAAGGGAATTTCTCTTTCCACCCTTATATAAGCATACCACACCCTTGAAAATCCAAAATTTCTCTTCATGCATCCAGAGATGCATCTTCAAATGCACCCAAATCACAACCAAAATGCATTATTCTAAGATCCACCTCATTTTGAACAAAACATGGTCTGAAGATGCATCTATGTATGGTATTTGGTGTATTCATATATGCATCTCTGAATTTTCCGCTGAATATTTTTGAAAGCTTTGGAAATACAAAGGGGGAATTGTTTTGGAGATGCATCTTCAGAATCTTTCATGAATCATATCAGAACAGCACCTTTGTTTAAACATTCCATTTTTTCTATGCCAACTTATATTAACTTATATTAACGTAAAATCAAAGGAAAACGCAACTATATGAAATTTAAAAAGGAAATTAAAAATAGATACATTAGTTTTAAAAGTTAAGAAAATTCCTACATAACATTTGTCTGAAAATACAAATAATACATCTCAATATAAACTATTGGATATGTCTAACCACCAGCCTCCTCCGTCGACTATACTCCACGACATTCTGCAACTCATAAACCATGTGCTCTACAAGGGTCAATTGGGGACTACCATCCTCAAAGAGTCATGACTCTATGGTTGCTCTACCCATATCTGCAACATATAGACACACCGCCATTACGCTCTATATCTGCTCATCCTAAACCTTACATACCTCCAAGATAGCTATCTTAGGTGGTTCTCTAGTAGCGTATGACATCATGTTAGGGTGTGACACCCTATATAACCATGCCAAGTAACCCTCAACACAAGCCTAGTGTACATAAGTTGGCTCCCGATGATACTCCTCTGGTACCATGTGACTCATAAAATCATGCAGTATCGCTTGTAGATCTCTGTAGTGCACACCGGAAGGAGTAAACTCATTAGGAGGTATCAAAATAATCTGCAAGTAT
Source organism: Lathyrus sativus (assembly GCA_963859935.3). Taxonomy (NCBI): domain Eukaryota; kingdom Viridiplantae; phylum Streptophyta; class Magnoliopsida; order Fabales; family Fabaceae; genus Lathyrus; species Lathyrus sativus. Next base: position 633,632,692 of record OZ012737.1, on the reverse strand, counting down.
CCAAATGGGTGCATCACTCACTTGGGCAGATAAGGATACATAAGAGATGCCTAAATTCCCAGTCATTCGGAGTATAAGGAAATGACGTCAAATGGACGTGTCTGGTGTTGAACCTCATATGGGCAGAAAAAAATTTCATTTGGTGTCATACGGTCAAGAAAGACTCTGAATGGCTCGGCTGCATAATTCCTCGTATACATAACAAAAGTGGTTCACGAGGCCAGTTCTCTATGTAGTTGTTAGGACAGTGGTAAAATGTCGGGTTTTTGTTATCGTCTCCACAGGGAATTTCAGATATTGCCGCCGTTCGACGGTTGTCAAGTTCTCAAATTCCCTGTGGAGACGATAACAAAAACCCGACACTTTACCATTGTCCTAACAAATGTTGTTTGAGTGACAGGGGGTTTGGGTACAGACTTATTAGACAAAAGGAGCGAAAGATGCCCACATTTGATGAAGTTGGCAAATATAGCTTGCACACATCGTTTTCTCGTTTGATGAAGTCGGCAAATTTGATGATATCAAATGTGGGCATCTTTCGCTCCTTTTGTCTAATTTCGGTTCAAAACCGCCTTGCTTTTGTTGATATGCAATATGATGTGAAATGCTCTTGGTCCTTTTAATTTGTGTGTTATTGTGTAGTATTTGAGCATGAAAGAGTAGAATTTGAAGATACAAGAAAGTTGACAAAGGAATCAAGAAAGAACAAGAGCAAAAGCATGTTCGCTAGGCAAACATCTGGAAAGTGTTGCAGCGAGCTGTTCGCTTGGCGAGCTCGTAGCGAGCTTCTAGCGAACACTCCCAGACTTGGACAGAATCAAATTGGCATCATTCGCTGGCAGTGAGGCAGGTGGCAAAGAACTCGCTAGGCGAGCACCTAGCGAGTAAGTAGCGAAGCATTCCAGAATCTTTTCCTCAGTCCTCGCTAGCATGTTCGCTAGGCGAGGCTGTAGCGAACGTTCGCTGTTAGCTCGCTAGGCGAACGAGGTCGCGAGCGTGACAGGACAACAACTTTTTCTATAAGTAGCTATATGTACTTTTTGATAAGGATACCATATTTTTCACTAGTTCTGCTCCAAAAGAGATTTTTTGTGACCTAGAAACCCAATATCTCTCATTTCCTTCATTTCTTAACATTATTCTACAAAAAGAAGGTGGATTCTCATCCAAGTTGGATTCTTCGACTCGGATGTTCATCAACCTTCTTCCGAAACTTCTTGTGCAAGCTACCATAAAAATGAGTAGCTAAGTTTTTCATTTTGTCAAGGTTAGATGTAGGTGATCATTAAGCTTTGTATGTATATGGATGATTTTCATTTGTAAACTCTTGGATGATGAATATATGGTGAAAACCTTGCTTTATTTATAACTCTTTGTGTTGGTTTATGATTGAAAGATATTTTCCAACTCTTGACCTAGGTTTTCATCCCTCTATTTTCTTAAGCTAGAAATAGTTTTGAATGTGGTTGTTCATGAAAATGTTAAACCTAAATGTTGTCATTTTGATAGATTGTGTGAGAAATCAATAGTGGATCAAAATGGGAAAAATCACAATGTGAGTTAGAAATAATCACATTGGGAGGATGTTGTGAATGTTTTTATCATCTAAAGGAGTTTATGCGTTTGTTGATCAAACATATACAAGCAAAGTGATTGCCGAACCCTAACTTTGACAATCTTTATTAAATCGTAAAACCAATTTTTTACCGCAATTTATTACTTTTTATGCAAGATACCGTGACTAAAACCAAACCCCTTTTGTTACTATAAAGTTAAGAACTTGACAACCGTCGAACGGCGGCAATAACTTAAATTCCCTGTGGAGACGATAACAAAAACCCGACACTTTACCACTATCCTAACAGTAGTCAAGTGCAGCTTCAAACCCGGTGATGCGAGGGAAGTAAGACATTGTCCATCCCTGAAAATGGTTCGGATTCAGTATTAGTAACAAGTGTAACAAATGAATTATGAAAATATTAGTAATAATAAATTATGGTAAGCAGCGTTCAGCACCCCGTCATTTACTTTGTCTTCCAAAGATATGCCTCGCCTAACTTTGAGTACAGGTACACCAAATAGACGCCCCCACCCCCACCCCCCCCACCCCACCCTCCCCAGTTGTACTTATGAATTACTCTTAGGTCTGTGAAGTGCTTGAGGTAGACCACATCGACATATGTTGCATTTTTGTCCATAAATATGGACATGCCAGGAAAGAACAAAAGGTAACCTCAATGCGCAATGGTGATGGTACTCAACCTGCAAATCATCTCCAACAGCATCTAAAGCCCACTTCAAATGGTATGTATAAAGGGTTTCCAAAAAGTTAAACTGTGCATGAGCACCTCTAGTGCGAGTTTCCTCGACCATCGCCTTATTAGGGTCAGCCCCTAACAGGGTCCCCCTTATGGAAAGATGCAGGAGGTGTAAGACTTCATCCAAAGTGATGGTCTTCTCACCTATAGTTTGGTGAAAATATGACGTCTCTGAGTGCCACCTCTCTGCAAAAGTGGCCTGCATGTTGTGGTTTATGGTCAAGTATGTAGAAGAACATAAATCGGCGAGACCATAATAGTGGATAACATCAACAAACCAAGCAGCAGTGGGCTATGACAACTCTGATATCTTCCTGTCATGGTTAATCATTTTCATAAATCACACTCCTGTAAACAGAAAACATAAACATTAGTATAGGTTTAATTAACAACATATCTATTGAAAATGAAAATAAATATATCTCTCCATGCTAGACATGCCTAGTAGCATGCTCTACATAATTATAAAGTAAGGAGGTGTCAAATGGCCCTCTTGGATAACTCTCTAATGGGGCATTCAGATCAGCTTCCTCCTGGGGTTTAGGAGCCTCAAGAACCTTGGGTTATACTGCACCATGTGCCTGAGATTCCTGAGAGATTCGGCTATGAGAACCAAATGGTCGGGGTTACAAAGTAGATACAACATCAAACGAGTGATCACCAACTTGTACCGACGCGGTTTGGGACACACGTCTGAGCCTAATCCAACCAGTATTGTCTTCAGCCATTCCACATGCATTATAAACAGATACAAATATAAATAGCATGTCCAGAGAAATTCACAAAATCCACAAAGTCACCCAATTGTTTGACTGAGTACAATCCGGAGATGTATCTCCAAAAACAATTCAGAGCAAATTTGGAGATGCATCTCTGAACAAACCTGTGATTTTCCTCCCATGGCAGAAACCTTTTTTCTATCCTACCAGTCACAAAAAAACTCAATGCATGTTCTTCTAGCCTACTTGTTTCATTTAAACTATTACCTAATGTGCCTAAAATAACTAATGTATCCTAAAAAACTAACTAAAATTTAAAACATAAAAAGATAGGCTTAAATAGTCTGTTGGTCCTTGTAAGTTAGCGATTTTTTGATTTTGGTCCCTGTAATTTTTTTGTCTAAGTCCCTACATCTCACTTTTTGTGTTTGTTTTAGTCCCTAAATCTAAAATCCGCACGCAAAAAGTGAGCTATAGGGACTCAAACCAAAAAAATTACAAGGACTAAAATTAAAAACTCGCTAACTTACAGGGGCCAAAAGTGAATTTAAGCCAAAAAGATAAGAAAATTTGAAAAACTTACCAAATAGAAATTGGTTAATGAGAAGGAGCAGTTGGATGTTACCGAGTGTTATTGTAGAAGCACTTTGGGTGGATAAGAAATGAGAGAGAGATTGAGATAATGAAAAGTAATTGTATTGATTTTTTATTCAAATTTATCTACACAAGTATTTATGCAATAGGTTACTTGTAACCCAAGTAGGTAATCATAACTAACTAACTAACTTGCTAACTATGTAACTAACTAACTTGGGTTATATCACAACAAACCTCTTTATAGTCCTAGTTGTTAAACACAAGCTAATTGATCTGAACTATTCTTATTTCTTTCTCAAAGTTAGGAATCTATCGATCTTTAATTTTTTTGTGAAAATGTTGGCCAAATATGCTTCACTCGAGCAATGGCTCATTTCAATTTCACCTTGATTTACCTTCTCCCTTAGGACGTGGAATTTAGCCTCAATGGGCTCACTCCTTCCATGAAGAACTGGATTGTTTGCAAAATTAATGGCTGACTTGTTGTCGATCTGCAGCACCAGAGGTTTCTTCACTTCGACTTCCATCTCATCCAGTACATATCTAATCCAGGTTGCTTGATAAGCATCATAGAATCCTGCTATATACTCAGTCTCACATGATGATAATTCCACCATAGGTTTCTTTCTCGAGCACCATGATATTGTGGCACCAAATACTTGAAAGAAATAACCAGTTGTGCTTCTTTGATCTTCCTTATCTCTATATCAATCAACATCTCAATAGTAATTAATCACATCTTTGCTTTCAAAATATCGTGGAAACAAGATTCCATAATTTATTGATTCTTTTAGATATCTCTGTATTTTTCTTGCAGCCTTCATGTATGGCACATTTAGTTTATCCATGTATATGCTTACCATCCCAACTGAGAAACCTATATGAGGTCTGCTATTGCACACATACCTCCGAGATCCTACAATTTGTTTGAACAAAATGACATCGACTTTGTCCTCCTCTCCATGCTTCTCTAGTTTCATATTAGATTCGACAAGTGAGGATGCGGGATTAAAATCTTCCATCTTGAAACTCTTGAGTATTTCTTTGACATACTTCCTTTAATGTAGCATTATATCTTGCTTCGTAATTTGAAATTCCATGCCTAGAAAATACGACAAGTTTCTCAGATCCTACATTTTAAATTCCCTCTTCCTCAGCTCCTTAAACTTCGACAAGTTCTCCATTTATTTCCTGTTATTATCAAGTCATTAAAAAGTAAGTAAATGATGGTTATATCTTGTGCCATGATCTATACATAGACACCATACTCAGACTTGCATTTGATGAACCCCAATTCGACTAAGTATGAGTCGATCTTATTGTTCCATGCCATATGTGCTTGTTTAAGACTATAGAGACATTTGTGAAACTTGTACACTTTCTTGTATCACAAACCCAGGAGGTTGTGTGACATACATGACTTCATCTAGAGAACCATTCAAAAATGTTAATTTCACATCTAAGTGAAATGTCGGCTAACCTTGCTTGGATGTCAATGCTACCACCAATCTAACAATCTCCAATCTTGCTACTGGTGCATATAATTCATATAGTCGAGTCCTTCTCTATGAAGAAATCCTCGACCTACTAATCTTTCCTCTTGTCTTGCAATCGACCCATCAGGATTGTGCTTCATCTTGAACACCCACTTTACTTTGATAATTTTTGTGTGTATTGGCAATTCGACTAGATCCCATGTATTATTTATTTCAATCGCTTATAACTCTTTGACCATAGCTACATTCCATTTTTTATCCTTTAAGGTTTCACTATAATTGATTGGTTCAGATCCTGCAAGTAAAGCAAAATAAATAAAATCTCCATCTGGTGTGACTTCATCATCACCAACAACTTTAAAGCCTTGCAGCCTTGTTGGTAGAACTCTGGTTCTTTGAGGTCTTTGGATTGTGTTATCCACACTCTCTCTGTTGGAAACTTAGACTTCAATTGTGACTAGAACGTCATTAGTTGGAATTTCTCTGTGCTCCCTACTTTCTTTATAAAAGTCATAACTCAATCTGAATTCCAATCCCAGATAGAGTTATCATCAATCACAATGTCTCAACTCATCACGGTCTTATCATTGATTGGATTGAATAGCTTGTATGCTACAGTCTTATGATATCCTTCCAGGATCATCGGTCCACTTTTATCATCAAGCTTCCTTTTTCTTGCATCAGGAACATGCTTGTAGCAAATAGAGCCATACACCTTAAGATGACTCACTGATGGTCGTTTTCCACTTCGTACTTCTTCAAGAACCTTGTTCTTCAATTGTTTAGTAGGGCATCTATTCATAATATAAACACCAATGGTGACTGCTTCACCCCATAAGGATTTTGGAAAGTTTTTCTGCAATAAAATGCATCTAGTCATATTCAATATAGTCTTGTTTATTCTTTCAACTATTCCATTATGTTAAGGCATGTAAGGAGCAATTACCTTATGATAGATACCATGTTCTACATATAACTCTTAAAATATCTTGGATGTGTATTCGCCACCTCCATCAGTTTGCAGAACCTTGATTTTCTTTCCACTTTGGTTTTCATCAAACATTTTAAATCTCTTAAAGATTGAAAATGCTTTGTCTTTACGCCTGATCACGTAGATCCAAAGTTTTGGACTATACTCATCGACAAATGAGATAAAATAGTTATTTCCACCAATTGCATGATCCTCAAATGGGCCACATACATCTGAATATACTACTTCCAGTATACAGGAGGATCTTATTGGCATAGTTTAAACAAAAGACTTTCTGGATTGCTTCCCTACTAAGCAACTTTCAGAGAGTTTGTCGGTAATCACAAGACTCGGTATACCAGTTATCATATCTTGAGTAATCAGTTGATTTAGTGACCTAAAATTCAATGGCCAAACCTCAAATGCCACAACCAGCTATACTTGTGGTTGACAACTGTTTTTAAACATTGTACCTCAGTCGAACTGATCATGGTCTAGAATGTCCTATTCTTCGACAGAGGATGTTTTAAAACCAAATTATTATGGGTCTCAAACAATTATAAGGCTCCATCTTTCATAACCACTGAGAAGCCTTTTTCGACCAGTTGTCCAACACTTAGCATATTGCACTTCATTCCAAGTACATAGATCACATATTTGATCATAGCTTTTGCTCTATTAAGCCTTTGAATAACTATGCTTCCAGTACCTTTTGCTTGCAATCAGATATTATTTTCAAACCTAACCTTGCTCTTCTTCGAATCGTAGAAATCTGCTAACCACATTATTCGACCAATCATATCATTCAAGCAACCTATGTCGAGGAACCAGATCTTGGAGTCGACATGCTCATCTGCTACAGCAATCATAAGCAACATACCTTCAGAATCATCTGCATCTTGACATGCAAGGTTTTCTCCTTCACCATCCTTGCCTTTTGTCGATCCTTTGTCTTTCTTGTACCAGCAATTTTTGGCCTAGTGACCCCATTTTAGCATTGCACGCTTTTCTTCTCCTATTTGTCTTTCTGATATGAGGTTCCTTCTCCTTTTTTCGAGGATTCAAAAGCTCTATCATCAACCTTATACTTTTGAGAGTTCACCCAAGACTTCTTGCTCTGACTCTTGTCTCCTTTGACCTTGAACTTGTCGAAACCACCATGTTTCTTCCATGTCTGGTCCTGCAATGCTTGTATTGAATCTTGAACCCATTTCCTTTCTAAAATCCTTAACTCATATGCCTCCAACAAACCAACCAAATCTTCCAATTTCAAGATTTCAAGATTGTTGGATTCTTGAATGGCTACGATAATGTGATCAAAGTGAGAGGTTGATGTATACATTACCTTCTCAACTTTCATCTTATCAGTTAGGACTTCACCACAACCTTTCACGAGATGAATAAGATTTTGCACCTTTGAGACATAGCCTACAATCTTTTCATCTTCTCCCATCTGTAGTAACTCATACTGCCTTTATAGTGTATGCAACTTGACAACTTTAACCTTCTCACCACTCTTATAATACTTGACAAGAATATCTCATGCCTCCTTCGTCGATTCACCATGATAAATCCGGTCAAAATTCATTGTATCTACTACATATTGAATATAAAATGCAACCTTGTCATCTTTCTTCTTGGCTACCTTGTGAGTGATTCTCTGAGCATCATTTTCATTGTTAGAAAGCTAAGGAAAGCCATTAGTAACCACTCATAGAGTTTCATGAAAATCAAACAATGAGTGCATATGTTTTTTCCATCAGATTCATTTTTTTCCATCAAGAATTGGAAGAGAATTGTGAACATCATTGCTAGCATTTATCTTTGCAACGAATACGATTCATGATCCCTAAAAATACGACCACCAACGTGTGATTCTTAAATTTCCGATCAAGAAGAACGAACCAAAAGCTCAAGATACTAATTTGTTAGTGCATAAGCACTTTAGATGGGAAAGGAATGAGAGAGAGATTAAGAGAATGAAAAGTAATTATATTGATTTTTTTATTAAGTTATCTACATAAGTATTTATACAATATGTTACTTGTAACCCAAGTAGTTAATCATAACAAATTACTTCCTCCGTCTCACAATGAGTGACCCATTTTACCATTTTACACAGATTAAGAAAAATGAATAATTGAGAGAGAGAGAGAGAGAGAGAGAGAGAGAGAGAGAGAGAGAGAGAGAGAGAGAGAGAGAGAGAGAGAGAGAGAGAGAGAGAGAGAGAGAGAGAGAGAGAGAGAGAGAGAGAGAGAGAGAGAGAGAGAGAGTTTTACTAAAGTACTCATATCATGTATTGAAAATGATGAAAGTAATATTAATCAAAGAGTAAAATTGAAAAAGATGCATTGGAAATTAAAATGGATCATTTATTTTGAGACACTCTTTTATTCTAAATAGGACGGAGGGAGTATTTAACTTGTTAATCAAATAACTAACTTAAATTATATCACAACATGGAGATGAATCTTTAAACACATTTTTTTTATACAAAAATACATTTTCGAATTAAATTTTTATATAAAAAAAAAACAATTGCTCCTCAATTTAGTCTAAGAAATGACTAAAATAAATATATTCAAAGATGCATGTCGGAATGCTTAGAACATTATGGACCCCAAAATTGGAACTCATATTGCACTGAAGCAACTAGCTTAACAAAACATCCATGATCCCAAAATCATTGATTGAAGATTCCTACGTTTAAATCGATGATGATTGGTTAAGCTAAATCAAATAAACATTGTAACCAGACATAAACAAACAGCAAAATCACAAACAAAATACACATTAAAATGTATCCACTGTTTGATTAACTTCGATACCATTTCATACGTACAAGTCTAACAAATAATTTTACATAGTATGCAAAGATTCAAAATTTGAATTTAAGATTCTTAAGGATATTGGTATATTTCTATTATAATACTATCTCCATCTCAAATTATAAGTTCTTTAAAAAAAATTCTAAGTTATTTTACAATTTTAAGTTTTTTTAAAAAGAATTATACGTTATTTACAATTCCAATAAAATACTAATGTTTAATGTTTATTTTTTCATCACGCCTCTTATTATTTATTACACTTTTCTATCCATTTTTTAAGTTTTTTTTCTAATATCATTAATAAGAATAATTTTATAAGATATTTTATAATTTCTTTTTTATTGAAGAATAATTTTACTCTCTAAATTGTAAAGTCAAAAGATCATATAATTCAAGATAGAAAAAGTTCATAAAAAATCATTAATATTAATATTGTAATGAAGATTAAAAGTGACAACTATTTTAGAATTTTTTTTTTTATTTATTTCTTAAGAGCTTATAGGCTAAAATTGAGAATAGAACCAAGCAATTGATATTAATCATTGACCCGTATTAAAGTGAATTAAATCTAACAATACCAAATCATTGAAAATTATGATGAGAATGTGAATGGTAATAGAATTTCCACAATTAGCTTATATAGGCTTAGGTCTAGGGTAAGGACCTTGTAGCCCTTGGAAAAAAATGGACCAACAATTGGTGAGAAATTCAGGTGAAGTAACACTTCCACTTCCACATAGCATGGACCAGAAATCATAACCTGGAATAAACTCCTTTACTCGTTTTCTTGTAACCAAAGCTTATCCAAATCCACAATTGTTCAATAGTAAGGTTACAGTTGTAATGCCTGCAAATTTGGACAAGAGTATAGGGTGGTCCAATATAATAGGAACTTGGTCCCAAACCCTTTTATTAGGCTTGTGCCATGTGAATTCAAATGAGTTGGCCACAAAATGTTTCAAATCTTTGGAATTTCTTACTAACATTTCGAGGTGGATTCTAGAATTCACCTGAGTCATATTTCAGGATTTAAAGAGCGTCTTCAGAGATACTTACAGATTATCCACCAAAAACATCCTTAAACATGCTAGTGAAAAAAACCAGATCGGTTCAAATAGGAGCCAATAATAAGAAAATAACCACTATTGTTCTAATTCATGCTTTTCATTGCTATATATATTATAGTTGAATGCTAACAAATGAATGCTAACAAAAGAATGGGGGGAAATAACTATACAGCTGGGGCAGCATCAAGACTCATGATGCAGGGATATGGCCAGAAAATGAACTATAATTTACTTTTAAAGGAAAAAAATGTAAAAGAGTAAATATAAAAGGGCTTATTTACAAGCACCAAATGGCACAATAAAAAAAAAGTATGGTAAGGTTACTCGTTTAAAAATTGGAATGCTGGATTCTCAAGAAGTTCATCTGCTGGTTTCATGTCTGAGAAGTCTTTCTCTTGTAGTGATGCGGAGAGGTCATCCACTGAGAAGGGAATGCTGTAAAAAATACATATTATGTATAAGCATTTATATGATTAAGATTTATGGTATGAGCGCTTAATTAAGTTGTTTGTTCAAATAGAGCAGGCTTGGAGCATGTGTTATAGTAAAGCACCGTCAAGTACTCTCACCTGAAACTGTCATCCAACAAGAAAGAATCGCCATTAGGATTATTGGAGTCCATTCTCATGCTAGCAAGGACCTGAAGAAAGATTTAAATGCATCAAACAATTGGCATTTCAAGGATACTTTTTGCCATGATTGGAAAAATATAGACTCGAACTTACATGTGGTGATACACTTTGTGTATTGTAATTATCATCCCAATAAAGTGTACATATTTTACACAGCTGCTGGACATTCAAAATCTGTAGAAAAACCGGGAAAAATATGTGAGAAAAAACGTATGAACTATAAAAACTGTGATGGCAAGAGTATAAATGTTAAGAGTATTATGGCGAGAGTATGAATGAGGGATGCAGGTCTCATGCACGGCACGTGTGGAGTTTGAGACGTATAGACTTACAGGGCATAAATCATTAACGATTTCTTCGTAGGAAATTCTATACTTCTGATGAATAACCTGTAATATAAAATGTGATGCAGAAGTAATTAAAACAAAAAGTTAGATTTTGATTATTTCATTTAAAAGAAACATGCATCAAGAAAGAAACAGAAACAGGTTGCACAGATATGGCAAAAAAGTTTCCAGGATTTCCAATTTTCCATTGCCACCTCTACACTGTACTGTAAAGATGAAGCAGGTTGCACAGATATATATAGGCTTGATGGCATTTTTCAAGTGTTTACAAGAACTAATCCAAGAGATATTTTATATCAGTAATTTTATTGAGTGTCAATTTTCACTCTAGAACTAATGATATCCATGTTGCTAATTGAGTAAATTTAGGTTTAAAATCTGAATCATAGTCTCATTGTAATATTATTGAGCATGATTTTCTTTCCAAAGCTAATACAAGAGGCATTTTGTCCGAGGAAATCAAGGGTGGTTACTTCAAATGAGTATAGGCATTTAAATCCAGTCAAGCTTGATCTAAAAGTAGAAGCAAATGACAAGTCATTTAGCTTTACTGGATTCATGTTGTAAACAAACCTAATCATCATAGTCTTGGCCTCTAGGGGTATATATGAATCAGGTAAATAAAATAAAAAAGAATTAGGATGAAAAGATAATAATATTATCAAGCGAGACACACTTACCAAGAACCCAACAGCCTGTCTGATGTGTTTAAGTTCATCCCAAGACGTTCCTGCATACTGCAAATTTAAGGAAATTATTTTGGAGCTTTAATAAAATTGTGTACACCAGTGCTAAAATGGCATGCAATCACCAATTCAATATACCAAGTAACATGTGTGCGAAATCAAGATTAAAATGTTTTAGTAAAAGTGAAAACAAATTACCTCCTCCTTTGCTTGGCAGCACCACAGCTCTAATTCAGCTAGTCCGGCTTTCACATATTCCCCATTGCTGAATGTGCAACAACCAGGACGAACTAGAAGACTAGTAACCATTTTAAGGGGGTAAATTGTTAACATCCATATTTATAAGATAAAAACATTATAATGCAACAAAACTTATTTTATGTTAAAGGAAGTGTATCAAAACCACTTACCTATTGAAGAGTTGCACATTGATATAAGAGAATGTTTGACTGAAGATCTTTCGGATAAGAACTGGAGGCACCTGAAACCCAAAAGATTATTTATCTTCTTTCAGAAATTTTAGAAATTGAATAGACAAGGCTAACATGGAGGTAATTGCATAATTTTCAAATGTTAATAATCGCAAAGTTAGTTCCTTACAAAGTTCTCTTTCAATGTGCATAGGAGGGCGTTGAGGGATGCAATAATACTCTGCCAGTGAGCCATTGGGGAATCTTTACCAATGGATCGGCCAGAGCGTAACACTCCCTTTGATGTTCTTGGTGCCTGTATATCACAAATGAGGTTTACATAAAGAATAAAAAAATCTGATTAAAAAACAAAATGTAGACTCAATCCTTTTGAAGTTTTTAGAAAAGATCTCCAGAAGGAAAAAATGTGCATGGAAACATACTATGAGAACTATATCAGATAAGCAACGGTTCGTTTAAAACCAACATGCGTTTCCAACAGATTTCAACACACCTGGATACATAGTGCAAGAACCGACGTTAACTCCTGCATCAAGTTATCTCGAATGATGCCATATATTTTCTCCAAATAGGCTGTGAGCTGCTGCTTGAAAAGTAAAGCTGGGTATTTAGCCTCTACCTTGCGTACAACCACTGATGAAGGGGAAACAAAGCTGACAGAAGAAGGGGATGAAAGAAAACTCTGCAGTTTACCATTGAAATGGATAAGAGGAATATTTTAATTTTAAAGTGTTTATTGGAAATTAGAAAATAAACAATATAGTAAGAAATATCCGTTACCTTAGTCATTCTTCCAAAGAGGGATGTTGGATTAGGTGGTTTTCCAACCGGTGTTGAATTTGTTGAATTCCCTGTATTCAGGCTTTGTTCAAGTAAAAACAATAATGCTGATAAATTTGACATCCAATAGGCCATAAGATCATTGTCGTCTTGATCCTGCAAGGTAAAAAAGGGAGTATGTTTGAAGAATCCCAATAACTTGTTTTAAACAAGTGCTCGAATTCTTTTTCTTTATTATACCAGAAAAGAAAAACACCATAAATATAGATCATCATCAAACAATTCAATTGCTGCAAAATAACTCATTGTCTAACATTGACATACTAACATGAAATACAATTTCGTCAAAAATAAAAACATGAAATACAGTTTAAATTGTCACAATTAATAGGATATTTGCATGGTGTATTCCATAATTAAATGCTCTTGTTCTAAGTATAATCTATTTCCTATGCTTTTTTCCCGGTGTTATCATGACCCGCAAAGTATAACTCAGAATAGAGTAGGAAAATCACCTCAATTGCGGAACCAATCATCTGGACAAGGCGATCAAATACACTAGATCTTTCATCTTCAAATGATTTCCAGTGGAGAAGACATTTGTAAATGGTAAATGCAGCAATAGGCTTTCCATGGTTGAACCCAATATTTTTACTAACACAGTTGACAAGTGAGTCGAAACTCCCCTGCAGTGAAACCGGATTTTAAGATCGAGAATCATACCTTTGATGAAAAATCTATGAAAATTAACATAGTTAAATTCTTAAGCTCAAGCACATACATGACGTCGTTCACTGCATGATCGCTTCAATTTTGAGTCAGATTCGGTGCCAGATTGTTTCACTTTCACAGGTGTAACAAATGCATCCTGGAAATACAAATCATTTTATATTCCACTAGACACAGCCACTTGTTAAAAGGGACATAGAAATAGTAGCAAACAATGTACTTACAACGTCATTCTGTTCTTCTGCTGCATGGTGACCATTTTCCAACTTCTGCATATTACAATGTCCAATATTTCAAACATTCGCATGTGTAATAACAAAGAATGAGGACCTACGCAACTAAGCTGCTATAAATTACCTCAGATACAGGAGTAGAGAGGTTCTCCACTGTTGTTTTCACAGACAGGTTTAACAGAGGTTGATTTTGAAGAATATGTTTTGCAAGTTCCATGTCTGCGAATTTCTCTTCAAGCCTATCAATATTAGTTAAGAAATGAAAATTGTCATCAAGAAAAGGGTAACTGGATGATAACAGTTAGAACTAGAGGCGTAATGTTCAATTAAATATTTCTCTGATATTAGCAAAACTTAATCATGAACGATACCTTTGCATGGCAGTCTTCATCTGGATTACTTTCGATTCTGCATCCAAAGCTTGCTTCAACCTTTCTTCACTAACTTTAGTTTCCTCTTCATACCTTTTTTCTGTTTCATCAATTTTCTTTTCCAGTGAACTCACCAAGTTCTGTAAAAATTTCCATAAAGTATATTAGTAATACAATGCGACAACCTATCTTATGCTAAAATATCTGAAGCATATTATCAAAATACTAATACTTAAATTAAAACACAAATATCTAAGCCCATAACCACCTCACCTTGAGTTTCTCGTTTTCACCACTTAGCTTCTCCAACAAAGCATGGTCAACAACTGGAACCTCTTGTATGACAGGAACTTTCTCCTCTAATTTTTTTGTAGCCTCCCGCTCCTTTTCAAGAAGTGATTTCGTTTCTTTGAACTTAAATTGCATCTCTAGCAACTCTGACTGTAATCTTACATTTTCTTTTGTTTTGGCTTCTTCAATGGCCACCTATATTTAACATTAGAAGTTTATTGCAACGTCAGATACTAAATTTTATGCTCCCACTTTCTTACATGTTTGACAGAAAAAGCAGACAAAACTTTTTTATCAGTTACCCAAATCAATGTTATTCCACTACAATATTTTACTGAACTTGGAGTGGTTAATTCATACTATGGGAAAATTTCCAGTATACCACAGTTAAACAATTTATGTTAACAGTTAGTACTAGCAAAATCTTAGTCATTTATTTACCCTTAAATGTTTTTCCAGCTGCAACTTCAATTTAAGGTCTTCAACTTGTTTTTCAAGCTTATTTTTGGCATCTTGAAGAGCCCCTGTTTCTCTCGCAGCCTACAAAATAAATAGCAAAAATCTTAATCATTAAATGAGAAAAGCAAAAGAGGCTAATCGTCAACTCAAAGTCAATTAGTGATAAAATCTAATAATTTTAAATGATTCCCCCTCCTTACCAAAAAAAAAAGGCACATACTTATTTTCATTCAAAATGTATTTAAAGCCGACTCTTACTGTTGATGCATATAAAAGTCTGAATACAAAGATTGATAGAATATATCAACCTTTGTATGTTCATTGAATTATAAACTCATTTTGTATAACTATTATCTCTGAGTCATATCAGTAATATGATAATTATAATTCACAATTTTACTTAAAGCCAATATTATTGACCGATTCAAAGGCTTAATCTTAAAAAAAGATAATTACCATCTTGAGTTTCCTCAATTCTCGCCGGGCAACTTTTCCTCTCCATGCACATTGTGCTGCAATTGCTGCCTTCTTTAATTTCGTGAAATGAAGTTGTGCCGAGTATTTCCTGTAGTGGCTCTGCAGAACACAAATTCATCAGAGTTGTAAAAGTTTTTTAAACCAAAACAAATAAAACTAATTTTAGCAATAACAATTTTGGATACAATGAATGAGCAACAATAGTAAAAAATGTTCAAAATATCTTTTAATGATAGCTCCTCCAAATATCGCCTACCTGAATGACAATTGTTGCTTCAGTTCTTCTTCTAAAGTGTAGGTCGCATCGAGCTGCCATTGCCCGCATACCAGTCTGGATAGAGACAGCAGAGGCATACAATTCTTTGTACGCCTTCCTATCAATATGCATCCGGAAACACCTTTGAATGAGCAGACTAGAAGCCTCCCGCCGCATTCCCTCGAAAACTTGCCTCGCAAGTTGTCCTGCAATCAGTATAAAGCAAGCCATCGAACTTCAAAATTCTAAATTATTCCCAAATCCCATACTGTGAGCTAATATCTCAAGATGCAATGAAAAGAGACCTCTGCATGCAGCTTGAATCTGCACAGCTGACAAACGAAGCGAAATGAAACTTTGATGTGCTAAATAGGAGCGGACTTTCCACTGAATAACACTTGCTGACTTTCCTAAGATCTCACTTCTACGGGTATCTAGTTCTGCCATTTGACCAGCTCGAAGAAACACCTTTGTTTTACCAATCTATGGAAATAACCAGTAAAATTAGTTAGAAGAAGATAATACATCCTTGTGTGGCCAATCTAAAATCACTGAACGCAATGGTAATAGTCACCTGATAACCCTCAAGTCCAACATTCTTGAGAATCCTCTTGCAAGCAGTGGCCTCGTCAGAACTAGCATAATTAAAATATGTAATAAGTAAACATTTTCAGACTAACAACCAATGTTCCTGATAAGAATGGTGAACAACATAAATACCTTCCGTCTAATGCTTCTGAAGCAAGAAGTCCAAATCGATCGACAAATTCATCGAATGTTTTTCTAGTGGGATATCCAGCACAGCTAATCCTAATTGCTTCCATAACTCCCTGCAACCAGATAAATTAATAAGCATAAACTTGCATAACCTTTAGTTGACCTTCAACTACGACATGAAGAATATGGTAAAACAAACAGGATACAAATTATAGCATCTTACCCCACAGCGCAGTTGCTGCAAAACATTTTTATTCTCAAAAATTGCCGGCTTAAGAAGATTATTAGGTTTCACACATCGAATGTAGTGTGGCTCACTGGAACTTAGAGTTTCAAGTAAAGATTGTAATTGTAGCTGCAGTGCAAGACATATGAAGAGTTTTAACAATCCCAAAGATTAAGGAAGAAAGATATATTAGTTGTACTTTTAAATAAATAAAAACACCTTAAATCCGGAACCTATTGAAGAGAACTTTGATTGTTTAGAAGTTTCCACAGGTGAAGGGGGGAACAAGCCCGATACAAAGGAGCATTTGGAAGCATTAAGAAGTGCCTGGTGTTCTGCAACAACATAATCTTTGTTCTTGTCAAGGAAAAACTCAGTTTGATAAGTGACCTACAAAAAGGAATACACGGATCACATCAAGCAATCTTGACATGCATTATGTCATATTATGTATCCTATTTATTATACTTCTGAACTAAAATTACAATTTTACCAACTTACATCACCAGCATAATGGCATATTGTGAAGTCACTAGGTGATAATTTGGGCTTGCTAAACCTTTTATGGCCTTTGAAGGTCTGATACAGCTTTTGGGAAAATGTTTCATGTGTTGATCTAGGAAACATACTGGATAACACACATATAACTAATTAACTTAGCATCCATAGGAATTATTAAAACGAATAAATATGGGCTATCAGTATAAATGTGTACCAAGCTTCATCCAAAAGTGAAATAATGCCACCAGGTTTCTGAAAATGAAGCAAGCCAATTCAAAAGTTAAAAATATTCCAAATGATAAATAATATATTCATTAATGAGTAATAATAGGCGTGCCTAACTCAACTATGTTTTTAGGGGAGGGAGAGAAGGGTTAACGTATGTACACTCAACTAGTAAATTATCATATCAAGGTAATCAGACATAGTCCTTAAGGGGATAAAAGTTCACATTCAAGTGTTCATTCTTTTAACCTGTAAACAAAAATATTTTTTCCTTTTTATGCCTCTCATTTGATTTGAGAGTAAATATTCAAAACAGCTTTCCCCATCAACTGTGATTTTCCGAAAATCTTCCTTCATTTGAATGTTAAAATGATAGAATATACTAAAAAAATAAAATGATTTGCTGTGCCCTTTTTAGCTTGAGAATTTTCCTTCAGTTCCTTATATAAATTTATTAAATCAGAAAACAAAGTGGTAGTGAAAGTAAAAATGTTTTCTCAAACAAATAAGCTCTGAAGTTGACTTTCCATGGGAGTCCATTTTAAGTCACAAGCAAAAAAGTTGACTTTACATGCAAGAATTTCTCCTTAGAAGGAATGAATATCTTAAATAAAAATCATGCAACGAGATATAAAGACCGGTCAGCTTAAGCATTGCTGAGTTAGAAACAAAAACCTTTTCAATCAGATCCAGAATATCTTGATTATCCACAAATTCAATGTAACTCCAATCAATTTCTTCTTTTTTGTATTCTTCTTGCTCCATTTTGAAAACATGCTGTAGAACAAAATATTTGACGGAAAAAACAGCATATTGAGTTACAAAAAGGTGACGTTATTGTCTGATTCAAATACACAAGCAATTATAAGGGAAAAATATATATCTTCCATAAAAAAAAATTAAAAAAAACCTGATTAAAATGCTGCTGAAGCTTTTCATTGGTCAAATTAATACAAAATTGCTCAAAACTGCAGAGTACATGTGACAAACAGGGTTAATATACAAAATCAGGGTAAAAGAATGTCATTTCATAATAATGTATCTTAAGAATGTGTGGCTACAAAACCGGCTTGTAAGGTGAGGATTGCCCCCACTTATAAGCACATGTTCAGGCTATATATTGTCCGATATGGGGACTCTTTAACAATGCAGTTGAACAGGAAACCAAACTGGCAAAGGGGTTTATAACAATACGCAAGTTTATTGGAGCAATTGTTGATTTGAAGAAAATGTTCCGTGCTAATTACACAATAAAATGTGTACTAGTTACATACCTGTTAGTCTTGAAACTCTCAAAACCATAAATATCCAGCACACCAATTAAGGATTTTGACTCAGGATCTTGGCCGATGGAATTATTTATTGTATCAACCAACCTGCAAAAGAATGACAGAAAATTTAAGATATGATACCGAAACTTGGGAGCGAACGCATCTCTAACCAAGGTTCAAAAAAGTATATCTGACTAATCTGCTCACAGACTTACCAGTCAAACAATCTTGTGTATACAATCTTAGCCAACGCATCTCGACTTTGTGCAGCAGCTTCTGGATCCAGCCATCTTGTAACTGTTTCATCACGGGTAACAAGTACACGTTTGCAAAGAGAATCTTCAAGTGCCTTTGCATCGCACCTGAATAAAGTTTTTTAGTCAAGGTGGAAACAATATAAAATGTAAAATTTAAAATGGTGCAAATGTTCAATGTTTGCTCACATAAAAAGCTCAGCTGCAGTCTGCAGGTGGAACCGGGATTTATCATCTTTGGGCATAGATGAATCTATCTCCTCCCCTTTTACAAATTCAATGTTCCCAAGATGCAAAATTGCAGCAACAACTTGAAATATTGCATTCTAGAGAGACATGGAAGAAATGGAAAAACAAAGAACTGAGTTATAGACCATACTTGAAAAAAAAAATCATGAAACCAGAGAAACTCCAAATAAAATACCTGTTCCTCAGAACCTATTCCAACAACATCCATTGCGTTTCTTAAAGCGCTATATTCTTTAGATTCATCAACCTCTTTCAATTCATAGCAATTTGATTGATTCAGATAATGAAACGTTCTTGGATGCCCTAATTTGTACTTCTTAACATCCTGTAAAAAAAAAAACACAAAAAAAAGAGGTCCGGAAAATTAAAGCGCAAAATCCCAAAATGCCAATCATGAACTTTCCAATAAAGAATTTCCAAACATTCTACAGGTCCATTTGCAGACAGTTTTTTCTACTGGTAAGTAACTGCATTTTAATTTTATGGACCAAATTCCCAGCCTAAACACAAATCAATATAAAAAACAAAAGAATCTTGTTACCTCTTGAGGTGCAGCACAGAGCATGTAGAAACAATGATAATTCCTCTCAGGATCTGACACTTGGCAAACACGTGATTTTTCCAGAAGATAAGTTCTGATAGCAGCGCCTGATATTCTTCCTTTTTTATTAAACTGAATCTCCACGAACTTACCAAACCGACTGCAGAAGTCACAAGTGAGAAAAAATAAAGCAAATAAGATGGTAAGGCATAAACATTTGCACTATAGCTACAACCAGAATACTTATCATTTTTCACCTTGAATTATTGTTCCTCACAGTCTTTGCATTGCCAAAAGCTTCTAGGACAGGATTTGACTGTAAATCAAGGAAGAAAGGATGAAAAAAAGGTCTACTTTAGTTTGTGAAGATTGAAAGCAATTTAAATACTGATTGAAATTTAACAAAATAAACAGTTTATGCAAATGAAATCAGCTTGCCAAACTAAATTTGTAAAGATATAATTCTCTCACCTCGAGGACTTTTTGCTCGACGGTTCTACCTTCAGCAACAGACGCTCTCCCTCCCATGTAAGCAAGATATCGCATGAGTAACTTAGTACTTTCTGTTTTACCAGCACCACTTTCACCACTCACCAATATTGACTGGTTGATTCCATCATTTATCATGAGCCTAAATACACATAACTTATATATAGTCAAAACCTTATAAACTAACAGTATGCTCTAATTACAGGACATATATGAAAATTACCTATATGCTGCATCGGCAACAGCAAAGGGATGTGGACTTAACTCACCAAATGCTGCTCCTCTGTATTGTGCCATCATATGGCTATCATATAAATGAGGAAGCCTTATGAAAGGGTTCACAGCAATCAATATATTCCCAGTGTAAGTCTGGAAGCAGACCATTGATATTGAACAAGTTAACACAGCATGAATGAAAATATGAAAAATCACAGAAAAGGCACCGCCTAAGGAGCATTGGGAACCAAAATGCGTACATAAATCTCATTGATTTCGTATCTTGATCTCAGATTATTTAGGACCCCGGGTTCATGCAGGTACGCGAGCTTTGTCATATCATCCACTCCACAAGGTGGAACTTCGGTATCTTTATGATAAATACTGGAAGCTTTAACAACAACCTGCATATTGCAAATCAGACATATGATGGGGACAAAATAAACAAATTCTAAAGCAACAGAAAGTTCAAAATTCTGAGTTAAAAAAGAAAGTGCATATCTACATTATGCTATCCTTCAAAGATTCAAAGAAATCAAAGCATTCGTGTAAAAACAGTAATTCAAAAAACAAAACAAAAAATGCATCTGTGAAGGCCAAGATTAACTTTTAGCAAATATTACAAAAATGCACTCACCGTCTTCCCAGAAGTGCAAAGGACTTTGATTTGTTCTCCATTAATCTCCAAGACTTCGCCATCTATCCAAGCTACATCAGAATCCTCCAACCAAACATGGGTCCCAACTATAAGATTGGCAGAAGCAGCAGCCTACAGTCCGAAATTTATGCACAATCAAGCAACTTGGGGGAAGCTCATTAAAACACCGGAAAATGGAAGGGTCAACTTTGGACCAAATTAAAGAACAGAGAAAAAAAAAAGCTGTCTACACTTAAGCCATTGAAAAAATTAAATCAAACAACATAATGGCGGTAAAATTATGAAGTTATGATCAGTAATGTCAATCCAACATGATCAGATTTCAAAACCAGTCTAATAGATTTGAATAACCAATTGAAAACAGAAAATTCATAAGACAGATAAAATTATTCACAAAATTCGAAGTGAAATACCTGCATATCAATATAAACTATTGTTAAAATGAAAATCACTAAGATTATATAATTGGATTCTTGTCCGCAATCCTAACTCAACTGACAAAAGCCGATATTACTAGGTTGGACGTCAACACTAAGGTACGAACCCTAGCTCTCAGGCTACATTCGGATAGATGGACTAGAACTGAGCAGGGCATAATGGAACATGATGAAATGGAATGGAGCAGAATGGAACAGAGATTCCATTCCATTGTTTGTGTATTTTTAATAATTTAACCGCACAAAACAGAACAAACTAGTTCATTCCATTGCATACACCCCAAATTGGAGGAAATGAAAACAGTAGAATCGAATGGAATAGGATGGAATGGATTCCATCACGTTCCATTCCGCTCCATCCATTATTTACAAATCCATACAATACTCCATTTCATTTCATTCCATGGCATTCCACCAATTTAAGCATACCCTCAGGATTGTGTGTATCAGTGGTAGCTATGATCAGTTTGTCTACTAATCAAAAAAATAAAAAATTGGATTCCTACCTTGTCAGCTAGTAATAGCTTATAAGAAAGAGCAACATTCATAAAAATAAACAACCACTACTAATTGTAACATTGATCAGTCCTAAGATAAAAAAAATAGACCCTAATCTGTTTTCTATTGTATTATATAGAAGATAAGATCATTGACACAAGGAAAACAGCAAAAAGAACTCCATTTGCGTCAATGTAATGAACACCACAACCTCATTATAATCAATACAAGAAAAAATCACATCCCCATTCTCCTAAAAAAAATTCAATTCCAGCAAAAGGAATACAAGACTTGAAATTGACTAAACAACTACTACAAGAAGTAAATACCATATTGTAAGAAAGATCTGATGAAAAAATGAGCTTGCAATTGGATCCACCTCCAATGACAAGTCCACCACGTCAAAAGCTCAAATTTAACGCGGTTTACAACAGCTTTCAAATGCAGAAAAAGGTGCACACAGAATAAACAATGGTTACGAAGTGAATAACGATAATGTGGATAGAACAAGGAGAAGCTTAAAATGAAAAGCCCTTTAACAAAAATCAAACTTTTGAAACATAGCTGCAAGTGTAACAGCAAAGTTTGGTGCAGCAATGGCGTAATTTTCGGTTGTGAGAGTTTATAGCGTTCTATTGGTGCAATCTAATATTTTTTTTTTCATTTTTTTCTTTTTCTTTTTTTTTTTTATCACTATATACCATAATACCAATTTTGGCCTTTGACTCTAAAGTCAATTTTTTTAATTTCATAGATGAAACTTAGGTGATACTTCCACATATATATATATATATATATATATATATATATATATATATATATATATATATATATATATATATATATATATATATATATATATATATATATATATATATATATATATATATATATATATATATATATATATATATATATATATATATATATATATATATATATATATATATATATATATATATATATAACTCATCATATAGAATATCAATTTTATATAATAACATGAAAATGAATCTGAATTATTAGACTTTAAAATAAATAATAAAGATTATGTGTTATTTTTTTCTCTCTCCTCTATCATTTATTTTAATAATGGAGGAGAAAAAAAAATAGCATTTTTCATTTATTTTAAAATCTAATGATTCAGATTCATTCACATTTTTCGCATAAAAATAACATTTTCATTTATATATATATATATATATATATATATATATATATATATATATATATATATATATATATATATATATATATATATATATATATATATATATATATATATATATTACAAAAAGAGAATAAGATAAATTCAATTTATAGTTGCGTAAAGATATTAAATGCAATTACACGAGTTTAAATTTGCGATATTTTAATTTTTTCTTTTTAAAAATAAATTTTGACCACTAAACTATTTAATAAAAAATAAACTTAAATTTTGTAAATAAAAATATAAATTAAAAAACAAAATTTTCAACAATTTTTTTATAAAAAATAACAGAAATTATTTAAATTTAAAATATAAAAATCAAAATTATTTAAATTTAAAATAGAATAATTGATTTTTTGAATCAAACAAAATTCTACTACTAATATTGTAATTTATTCAAAAAATATATATTAAATTAAAAATGTTATTACAAGATAAATGTATGAAGAAGAGAATAAATGTTTGATACGATTTGCAATGAAACGGTTCTTTTATTTATGCCGGTAGATTTCCATAAATGCCCTTTTCATAACAAATGTGATGTCACAATCAAAGAAAATAGTACAAAATTTAATATTAGTTTTAAAAAATCAAAATATTTGAAGCGCTAAAGTGCGTCGATCACATCATGGTATCGGTAGTTTGGTACCCACTTTACTCAAAATCTTCTATAATTAATACTTGACCTCTCTCTCATAAAAAATGTTTTGTTTATAACGTTTAAAATAGAAAGTAATCAAAATTAACAATAGATTATTAATTATTAAAATACTTTTAACATAATTACTTAAGTTGTTAAATGAGAAAATACAATAAATTTGACTTTATATTTTTAATAAGATTTTCTCTCTTAAATAAATATCCACGTATAAAAAGCGGACTACATTTGTCTTTAATTATAACATCTTTTTAAAGTTTTTTATTTATTCTTTTTTATCATAATCACTTTAACTTTTGAATTAATTTTTTTTTAATTATTTATTCTTTTTTATCATACTCTCTTTTTTCTTTAATAATTTTTATAGAATAATATAATTTTGTATAAAAAATTTATTAAAAAAATAAAAGTTTTAAATGAAAATTTAGTTTGAATATTATTATTAAATTATTATTTTAAATTTTTTTAGATATCAAAATTTTTATTAAAAAAATCTTATATGAATACAACTTTTTTAAAAAAAATGTGATTTCGATTATATTTTCACCTTTAATAATATATAATTTTGATTTCACCTGATCAAAAAGAAATCAGTAGTCTGTCACGCGTCGTGAGCTGTTGTATTCATTGGCGTTGTAGAGAAGGAGCGGGTGCACCTGCAAGGTACTCTGATGCTTAAGTGAGTAATGGAGTTTCAGAAATAGCAAGTACAGAGAGAATAGGTGTAGAGAATAGAATATCTGACCCTCTAGTGAAAGAGGGTATTTATAATGTGCCCCCAGCGCAGGGCCAACGGTTATATTGCATTGGGCTGGATTGTCAAACCCAACACAAGTAACTGTCAGGGCTTACGTGGCGTAGTGAAGACCAGCACATGGTATTCGCCCTGGATCAACTGTCTTGTGATCTTCGGAAGGTAGACTGACCATCTCTTTCAGAAGTGGGTAATTGTCTGATGACGTGTCCCCACGTGGGGGACACGTGGAGAACGTGGGGAAAGCGTGTGAGCTCTCCCCGACAAGATAATGATCTGCCTGACTAAGGTGCCTTATTGAGGTGCATGCCCGACAGAGGAGGATTGGGCCTCATCAGCGTAGTATTGGGTAGGGTATGCCCGGCTGAGGGGCAGGTCTCGGCCCAGTCCAGAACAGGAGCCCCCCAAGTCGTTGCTCCTAGGTGGAGGAGTAATGACTTAAGGGCAGGTCAGGGTGTCGAGGAGCATTTCGGAAGATGGTAGTTTGTCCGACGAATAGAATTGAGGGTTGTGTACGAGGCCAGGAGCGGAGGATACTCGAAGAGATAGTATGTCGGGGAGGTGGAAAGCAAGCGGATGTGCTTGATCTCCAAGCACGGTGGGGAAACGAATGGGTGTGAAGCGTCTGGTGATGCCACGTGTCAAGGCAATTAATGTCTAAGGCGGCTAGGGGTATGGGCACTCAAGTGCCTAGGGATGCCTCGAGTGCCGTGATAGGTTTATAAATAGGGTTGAGTTCGTTTCAGTCTTACATTTCCCTTCTTCCGTTCAAGACGTTCTCTCTTTCCTCTTCGCGCTCCTCCTCTCTCTGCTCCAAGACGTTCGTCGCCGTCTCGTCCTTCCAGAACCGCCGTACAAAGTAAGTCACAGTTGCTTTACTCTTATTTTTTCCCATTTTCCGACGGTTTCTCCAGTGGACTTGATGAATGTCCCTGGGAAACTATGAAGTTTTCGGTGAATATGCTGGAACTTCTTTGAATTAGTATTGTTCTAGATGAACCTCCTGGGGACCGCCGATGAAGCCCCCGGGGACGTAGGATGAGTGACTCGAGGGCATAATGAAGGCTCTGGGGAGTTGGGATGAGGTTCCCGAGGTCACAAGATGAGTGCCTCGGGGACCTGATGAAGGTCTCGAGGACCTGGGAAGGGATACCCCGGGACGTTAGATGAAAGTCTCGGGGACCCGCTTCTCGCTTGTCGATGCGGGGAAGGCCCTCCCCTAAGAGGTGCCCACCTCTTCGCCCTTTCACTTGATCTGCGATCGAAGGGTGGATTTGATTTGGAGTGTCGAACTCACCATTTTCCTCTACTTTTCAAGTAAAGATGGCTGCATGGATTGAGGGGTCGTTGATATTGATGACGAGTCTGATTCCCCAGTAGCGCAAACCGACGAAGAGCAAAAATGGACTGTCGCGGATTGGGTCGGGCAAGAGCCCCTGAGTATTTCTTCCCGCTTTTTTGTGGATGAGTCTGACGCCTACGCCATGGTCGAGGACCGCTGTGAGGGTTCCCCTCTGAACTGGAAGGTGTATAAACCCCGAGCAAACCATCGGATATGCTCGGCTTTTAAGGGATGTATGAATTTACTTTTCGGGAAGCAAGTTTGCATCTGCCCTTCACTGATTTTCAACAGGGAGTGTTTGATTGGCTACGGCTGGCGCCCTCTTTTCTTTCGTATCTTCACCGTCTGTCGGCATCTCAACGTCGGGGCTACATGTCATACCCTAAATTTGTCCTACCCTTTTCGTAAGTATTATCGCATTTATCGTTTCATGCCATTTAGACACGTGTCTGCTCGCAATTGGTTGAATTTTTTTTCAAAAAAAAAAACTTTATCTTTTTGACCAATTAAAAGGTGACACGTGGCTTAGACTTAATTTTTTGTGGATAGTACTTTCTTAAAGCTTGTTTTCTTTTAAGTATTACTAATAACATTTTTAATAATTATTGTTTTGTTTTTTTTTAATGTAAATTTTAGTTTGTTTTATATTTGGATATTTACTTAATTGTTATTATGTTAATATATTTAGGTTAATTAATACAATTAATTTCTTTTAGTGTTAATAATTATTTAATTGTAACATTTAACTAAATAAAAGAAAAAAGAAAAGAAAAGTAATAAGATTGGACATGGAGAAGGGGCGGTAGGCCCATTGTTTGGTTCGGTAGCCCGTTAGGGTTTGTTGCTCGCTGCATTTAAAAGAGAGGAAGAATGATACTGTTCACGATCCCTAAGAAAACCCTAAGCGGCGTCTTTTTTCAGAAAAAGGTGAAATTGATTCGTTGTTCACACTCTTCCATCTTCTTCAAATCCAACCCACACGAAACACCATCATAATCTCCACTCAAAACTTAGTTTCATTATCACCACCATCATCATCTTTTGAGACCAAGTTACCATCTCCATCAATTAGCGTTGTTGAGTCGGAGCAAGTACCGACATTGACGAAGATTCACGACAACCCTCGTGCAAATACAAACTCAGAAGTAGCTCTCAACATCGGCGGTGTATTCGGTTCAATTGAATCGACACTATTATCTGCCATTTGTTCTGTTTTGTTTTTGTGTGTTTCAGGTCGAAGTTCTGTTCGGTTGGAATCAGTCAACGACATCAAGAACAAACTTACGATGGCTCTTCATAATTCAAAACTCACAGCTCAAATACGCAACGGAAAGTTGGTGATTGTGGAGACACGTTCGTAGGCTGTTCAACAGGCAACATATTTTGGTAGCAGGTCGATATGAAGGTTTTCAGCAGCAACACAGATGAAGGCGGTATCGGTAATCTCTAACTTATTTTTGACAGATTGTTTTAAGTGAGTTTTAGGGTCCTGTGTTGATCTGATTGTAGCATTTCAATGGTTATTCTGAATTATTTATTTGTTTCCGAAGTGCTTCAATTCGTGTGGTGATGGTAGCAGTGGGCATTTCGCACTTAACTTGCATTTCGTTTTGGTTTTCACTAACAGTTGATTAGAGCTATGTGTTCCCTTCTTGTTGGCTGGTTTTCATTTATTTATTCTTAAACATTGGATAATCGTAATTCATTTCTGTTTGATGTTTTCGATTATTGTTTCGCCTCCCATACTGATAAAACAGGATTCCATTTTTCGTAAGTGTTGCAGTTTACAGTGATGAGATCTCTGAATGATTGCGCATCGAAGCACAGGGTTGTCAACCTCCGCTTTGGCGATTTCTAATTTGTAAAATCGGTGTTCTGTATTTTGCTTGGTTTGTTGTCTGCTATGTGCAGGTTCCTAAAGTTGAAACTCAGGGTTTGGAACCAATACAGTCGCTGCAAACGAGTCTTCGACCTCACTCTTCAAACATTAAAAAGCACAGGCTTTGGTCCGCAGCAGTACTTCCGAGCAACGAGAGTTTCGATATTTCGCAGCTTATTGCGACTTGAGCTTGCGGTCACGATATCTCCAACGACAGAATAACGTGACACTAAAGGCTTGCGCAGCTCAGGCTTACATTAGACAACACATTGCAGCAGCAACATATTTGCTTCGCGCGATTCAGAACCTACTGATGGATTTCCTACAAATATACCTTTTTCATCGCAGCTATGCAATGCAGCAATAGCTCCCCGCATCTTCAATTAAGGGTGTTTCCGCAGCTCAACGGAAACCGTCACGCAGCAGCTTGCACGCACAACCTGTTTCGATTGTCCGTAGCACCAACCGTTCAATGAGGCTTCAGCTTGGCGGTAATCTCTATATCCATTGCTGCAATCAATGCTTGCAAGAAGAGAAAAGACTCTAATTTGTTCTTTTGAACCAGTATGCTCTGTTTACAACTTTTGGTTTGGGGTTCCTAACATCACCCGTTAACTTGAAAAATTGAAGTAGTTTATGAATTCGAATGCCGTTTTTTCTGCTGAGTCTAGTCTGTTTTGTAAAGGGGTGCATCGTATGGCCGAGGTCACTTTGGGGATTGTTTGAATTTTTCATTTCCTGTTAGTTTGGTGCTTTTGAAATGTGTTCGCAGGGGTATAATTGTGTTCCTGTCATGGGAAGCACGCTGGTTACAACATTTGGAAGAGATAGCATTTGGATTCCGCAGTAGAAAATCGAGTAAACGCGACATGGCTTCGCAGAACAACACCATTGGCAACAGGAGGAAAGGTATCGATTACACTGCTGCAGGCCCGAGGTGTCATTGTTTTAGTTCATGACAAGCTCCGTATCCAAAAGCTGGCGTCGATAAATATGAGTATCTTTTGGTCCCATAATACTCCGCTTTCGTTTAGGTTTGATTAGCGTTCAATGTATTTAAGATTTTATTTTTAAGGCATTTTATGGTTGTGCTTGTGTTGCTTAAGGAAAACTTTGCCGAATATCCGACGTGACGTCGTTAATATTCTGGCTCTTTTATCAAAGATCATTGTTCTGTTAATTTCAATTTTGGTTGAGTTTATTTTTTAATAAATTTCAAGATCTGAGTTTACCTAAATTATAGCTTGTTGTTAACAAAGTAAATCTTCCGTTCAATCTCAGTATGTTTCTGAAAAATGTATAATATTTCTTTGTAGAATTTGTTTTTGAAGAATTTATGTGATATTACTGGGATTAATGTTGTGAATAGTTTTTTTTTCAAATATATGTGGAAGGGTAGTCACAGTATTCATTATTAAATTATGAAACGAGTTGCGCCACGAGATATTGTGCGAAGCTTCCAGGGATATAACAATATAGTTAACGGGATACTAATTGAGTAATGTGGCTTTGTACTTTATTATTATGTGATCTGCTTTATTTTTAGCAGTTTTATATAAAATCCATTATCGTTAATAGTTCGGCAACCGCGTGTCATTAGGCCACTAAATATTCTCACATCAATATATACTTTTGTCCCATGTTTTATTACGAGTCTTTTTATGTGTATTTTAGATTTCATTTTTTATGTCCAATTAAAATTACCTTTTATCTAACTAATTCCTAATTAATTAGTTTGTAAGATAATTCAGTTTGTTTTTTTAGGAAAAATCTTGGATTATTTTCAAGTATATTTTCTAAAAAATAAACGTGTTTAGTTAAAATCTTTTCTTAATTAAAATCGTAAAAGAAATGAATTCCTGAGGTCTAGCACCTCGAATTCGTGGGTGATCACTATGGGGGCGTACGCCTTGGGTAGTGACATTCTTTTTTTTCTTTTCGTTTTAAAATGCACTCTTTAATTTTTGGACAAAAAGTGCCATAGGAGTCTAGCACTCTGTGTGGTATTTTCATTGTTCATCTAAACAAATTTCTATAAATCGAATGGAAAAAGTGTTGTCGAGATCTAGCATTTCGATGATTCCCCAATTAATTGGTAGTGAGGCTTACGTCTCATATATCAAATAATTGTCATTTCTCTTATTTTCAAATCCAATCTCACATTCTTTTCTCTCGTACCACAAATTCTTTTCATACCCCATTTCGCTTCAAATCATTTTTAAAATATTCTTTCTCGATCAAACTTCGAAAGAAGGAGATACTTGGAATCTGGCATTCCTTGTGTCTTCGAGTGAATAATTCTCAAAGCACACCTTTGAGTTGTTATTCGCTCAACTTTTCGACTCTTTCAAATTCAACCGTTTTCAAACATTCTCCTAAGTCGAATGCTCGTCCGCATTCGCAACCCATTTCATTCACAACTCCTCGTGGTTTTTGATATTAGGGGCACCCTCAGGGACTAATATCATTTCTCACAACCTTAACACTTGACACGTCGTCAAGTCGGTTCCATCTTCAATCAAATCTACGACACGTCGTCAAGTCGGTTCCATCTTCAATCAAATCTTCGACACGTCGTCAAGTCGGTTCCATCTTCAATCAAATCTTCGACACGTCGTCGAGCCAGTTCAAAACAACTTCCTTTTGGCCTCACATGCCATTCTTCGATTCGATCCTTTCACAAACATTTTTTTAAAACTTACGAAAGAGAGATATTCTTAGAATCGAGCATTCTTTGAATATTTGAATGAGTAACTCTCGAGGCGCACCCTTGAGTTGTTATTAGTTCATTCTTTCGATTTCAAAACATCTCACTCTTTATCTTCAATTTATTCAGTCAATTCCCGAAAGAACTGAGTTCTTGGAATCTCGCATTCCTTGGATTCTTGAGTGACAAGCTCTTGAGACACGCTCTTGGGTTGCTTGTCAGTCACCCTTTCGTCTCTTTCCCAAACTCCCGATCTATTCAACCTCACCTTTTCGTGGTCGTCTCCACGAACTACGACTGCTCTGATTCTTCATTCTCGTCCGAATGTAAGATACGTAGGCACAAGATTGCGACGATCTTGGTGAGTTACCTCTCCACCATTTCCCGTATCCTTTTCGTGGTTGTTACCGCGAACTACGGACGCTCTGATTCTTTATTCATTCTTGAATACAAGATACGTAGGCACAAGATTGCGATGATCTTGGCGAGCACACTTCTATCCATCTTCCATTTTCCCCCATCCTTTCCCGTAGTCGAACTACGACGCTCTGATTTCTCATTCTCGTCCGAATGAGCATACGTAGGCACAAGGGCCCCAATCCTTGGCGAGCACCCTATCCTCTAACCACCCATCTCTCATTTGCGTCTTTAACCCTTTACCCTACCGATTCTACCTTTAATAACGAGAAGAAAGCAAGTAAACCTAAACAACACTCCCCACAATTACCTTAAGAGGTTCCCGTCGAGTACGACGGACGTGAGGGGTGTTAATACCTTCCCCTCACGTAACCGACTCCCGAACCCGGAACTTGGTTGCGACAGCCCTGTTCCTATCTTTTTGTTTTTAGGAGGTTTTCTCGATATTTTCCTCTCCCGTTTATTCGGGAAAAATAAAGTTCGGTGGCGACTCTGTCGAACCGCATTTCCGCGCCTTTCGCGCGAGGGTCGTATTTTCGAATGTGATTTTTTGAGGTGCGACAGGTGGCGACTCTGCTGGGGACGTATTGCTCCATGCAAAGAGAGAGTCAAGCCTATCTTTTGGTTTGTGAGGAGTGTTTGTTTTATTTGTTTTCCTTTTGTATTTGTTCTCTTGTAGATTTTATTTGTGCTTTGTCGCCTGTTGGTTCTTGGGATGACATCATGAGTAAAGCTCTACACCCGAGCTTTGGTAAAAGCAAAGAGAACACATAGTTTAGAATTGGTAGTCGTGTAGTGTTAGTCTCCGAGGACTTGCTCCTTGTGGGCCTAGCATGAAAGCTCCTCCAGAGGAGACCTATTCATAGATCTCGTTGTAACACAGCTAGCCTGTTGCACGACTTGATTAATGAAGGGTCCGTGATTCTGGGAACCTTTTGTTAGCACCAGTTTCAATATTGGTGGTCGTGTAATGTTAGTCTCCGAGGACCCGCTCCTTGTGCGCCTAACATGAGGACCCCGCTCAGGAGAGACCTTATCGTCATTATCGTCATAATACAGCCAGCCTGTTGCGTGACGCTAATACGACTAGTGTCCGTGATCCTGGGAACCAAACATAGAAACCATCCCGTGAGTGGGTTTATGGGTAGAGTGTCTAGATCTTCCCATATAGGGTTTACCTGCCAACTTTTCTTTGAGCAGGAATTATGGTTATTTATCTATTACGGTTACCGGCTTCAGGAGTTGTTGGAGTTGTGATCCTGTGATCCTGGATCTTGTATCTTGCATTGCATCTTGCATATCATTTGCATTGCATTTCATATGTTGTGCATTTTGCATTTCCAGTCCTCCAACAGAATCTTATGTCTCCGTTCCTTCTTCTCCAGTAAATCAAGCTGATTCCTCGACACCAGTACGCAACTAGAGCCAATACCAGACGAATGATGGAGCAGATTCAACAGGAGCAAGTCGCCTTCAGGGAAGAGTTGGATTCCATGAAAGGAAAGATCGACCAGATCCTCGAAGCCATCCTCACAGCCAGGAGAGAGGAAGAACAGCGTGAAACCGCCGCTGTCGTCAATGGACAAGGGTCTACTGCCATCCCTTTGGTCCCAATTCCGAATTCTCAGGGAATGCCGTTGAACTTCAACAACGCAGTCGAGGGAAACACTTCTCAACCAATCCCAGCGCCTGGAGTTACCGTTGGAGTTATCCCGCAGGCCCAGCCTACTACTGTGCAAATCCCGGTTCCTCATATCGAAGATACTCTGATGGATCAGTATGACGACGTTCAGAACTATCATGCTGCTATCCCCATTGCCAGTCATGTAGCTGCTCAGGATTCAGAAGCCATGAAGATGTGCCGAGATCTAGCCGAGAAACTCCGAGCCATGGAGGGGCATAACTCAAATTCTTTCAGTGCTTTAGAATTATGCTTGGTGCCTGATGTTGTCATTCCTCCCAAGTTCAAGGTGCCCGAATTTTCAAAGTACAAGGGTCTCAGCTGCCCAAATATTCATCTAAAGATGTACTGTCGCAAGATGGCTGCCTATGCCAGAGACGAGAAGCTCATGATCCATTGCTTCCAGGACAGCCTGTCTGGGGCATCACTCGAATGGTATATGCAGCTGGAACGTAATAGTATGCGCACCTGGGCCGAGCTAGCCAATGCATTTGTCAAACAGTACAAGTACAACACCGACCTTGCTCCTAACCGTACTCAGCTTCAGAGTATGACTCAGAAGGACAACGAATCCTTCAAGGAGTACGCGCAGCGATGGAGAGAGCTAGCTGCAAGGGTGCATCCACCCCTCGTTGACTGTGAACTGATTGACATCTTCATGGGCACTTTGCAAGGCCAGTACTACGAAAAGCTGATCGGTAGTGTCTCCGCTGGATTTTCTGACTTGGTGATCGTCGGTGAAAGAATTGAAGAAGGGTTGAAGAGTGGGAAGATCCCAGGAGGTTCTAACAGCCAGGCTAATGCCAAGAGGCCTTTTAATGGATACAAGAAGAAGGAGGGCGAAACAAACGCCATCTTTGTGCAGAAAGGGCAAGCTTCTCAACAAGCTCCCGCTCCTATGCCTTATCAAGTTCCCTACTATCAGTATCCATATGTTGCTGCTGCGCAATATGCTCTGATGCCTTATCAGCCAGCTGTTCAAGCAGCGCAAGCTCAAATGCCACGGCAACAGGCTCCTCAACAACAAGCTTACAACCAGCAAGGATATCAGTATCCTCCTCAGCAACAACAGATGCAAGCTACTCAGCAACGACAAGGTGCTCGCCCACAGCGTCCGCAGAGAACATGGAGGCCAGATAGAGTCTTTAATCGTCTACCAATGCCATATGCCAAAATCTTTGCTCAGTTGATGGAGAAGAAAGCTGTTGTTCCGAGAGATTTAGCTCCTCCAACAATCCTTCCTGTCGACTACGATGCAAATGCTCATTGTGAGTTTCATAAGGGCGCTCCAGGTCACACCATTGAGGAATGCAGGGCTTTCAAGCATATAATTCAAGACATGATCGACAGGGATGCTATCAACTTCAATGGGAAGTCTCCAAACATCATCAACAATCCGATGCCACCAGTCAACTAGCGCCAACGGCAAATTGATTCCAGTCAAGTTTGTTCCCCGAAGAAGGCAGTTATGTTGCCATTTCATTATTCGCAGTTTCTTATGTTTTGTCTTTGCTTATTTAAGTATTGTATGTTTTGAACAATTGCCATTCGTATTTGGTTTTCATTAATGTATCGTTTATGCATGTTTTGAATTAGTTATGTCGTATTCACTCATTTTCACTTATCACCGACACATTTATTTACTCCACTATATTCACTGTTGTTTAGCTTGATTTGAGGGAGGATGATGAAAACGAGATACCCATAATTGCAAATCGTGTGCTTTCAGACCGAATCTCGTCAATGATGTACAGACATTGTTTCAATTCCCCAAAACACCGGAGTTATAAGGAGTTAATCCCTAGTAAACCACTTCGAGCCTAGAAGTAGCAGCTTCCTTCGGATATTCAAACCCTTACACTCAACCTGGGGCAGGGTAGTGTTCGGTTAATCCAATCCCGTATTCGAATCAATATCTAAAAGACGATTGTTCATCAAAAACCCATGCTATGGCAGTCACAACAAAATCAAAAATCAAAAATTCTGCTAAGTCAAACACCTTTGAGGGGACTTAGGCAAGATCAAGGCAATCCTGATGGATCTGACAAACGAGGTCAATCCATGCAAAAGTTAGGGATCGAAGCAAAAGCAAAAGAGGACCCCGAAATCCTCAACAAAAACAAAATAGGATTCAGTGGCCACCCAGATCAAAGGGGCACTAACATTCATCAAAAGCCAAAATAAGGTGACTGCCACTTCGAGCAAATCTTGAACCTTCAAGCTTACACCGTCAAGACAAGTGTAGGATTAACTGAGCGTAGGACTAGAGATCATTAAGAAGAAGGGGTGGGTACAAATCATACTTTGAGCCTAATAACCTTTTTTTCATAACCGTGAACCAGACCACGTTACAACCCTTGAAAGACCTAATTGAGGCGAGGTTTATTCTGAAAGCATACTATTGCAAGGTTGCGTAACCTGACTCCTCACATGATTTCTAATCATCAATATTGGTGTCATTTTGCTTGCTATATCTTTCACACCAATCAAATTAGCATGGCGTCTAGGCTAGCAGTCCATTCGTCTCACTATCACGACACTTCAATAAAACGATACTTTTTCAAATCTTGCATCGAACTTTTCATTAATATTACCATTTATGAATGTACAATTTTAATTGCAAATCAGTGCTAGGTATTCAAAGACACTCCAGCAAGGGGCAATTGAGGAGAAACTTGACTTTCAGTGGCGTACACGAAGCAAGATTATTTCAAAACCCACAGGCTGGAGCAAATCATTCAAACAGTTCGAACAGGGGCAAGTCATCCGAGTTCAACTTCCATATACCAGAACTGGTTAAGCTAGGGCAGGCCACTACCATGTTCAAACTGGGGCAAGACCAGGTCGCCTTAACCATCAAGCAGAGTTGCAAACCTTCTCTGAAGAAAATTCACAACAAGTCGCCAAGTACCCAGACTTGGGACATCCAGAGTATCTTCGCCTGTGTCAATCATGGCGTCTTCAGCAAACTGCGTGTCGAGGAAGTCAATCCCTCCCACCACCCAAAGTCCAATCCGCATTGGCAACTACCAGAAGTCCACCACGCTGGAGTCTCTGCTGGCATTTCAAATTACCCGTCTGCAATCATATGCATCATACGCATCTCATTCTCTATCATACGCATTTTGCATCATATGCATATTCCAATCATACCTTACTTCCCCAGCTCTTGCATCTCCGCTCGTCAGCATTTGCATTTGCATGTCCACTCATATGGAATATCATTTATCATCCAGCATTCATATATGCAAGTCAAGGTCCAGGATCAATCCCGAAGATTTCCAAGACTGTCGACCGCTCAGTCAGGGACATCTTCCACAAGATGGTGGGATTATCCCACAATTTTCAAGAGCTTCGAAGCAATCATCAACCCAGTCAGGGGCAATCTTCTGCAATTGTGGGTCCCTCCCATCAAAATTCGAAGTTATTCAAAGCAAGATTCAGCCCAGTCAGGGGCATCTTTTTCAAGACCATGGGCGTCTCCCGTGACGAATTTCAACCTCGTGGTTGATCAAATATGCAAATCAACATTCAGCCTAATCAGGGGCATACCATTCAAGACCGTGGGCGTTTCCCATGAAGTTGTTCAACCTTTTGTTGGGAAAATCCAAGAAGTTCAGTGCAAGATCCAACCCGAACAGGGGCATCTTCAGCAAGACCATGAGCGTCCCTCATGAAGTTGTTCAACCTTTTGTTGAGCAAGACAAGACATCAAGACAAATTCAGCCCAGTCAGGGGCATCCTCTTCAGAATTCATGGGCGTAACCATGAAATCATTTCAGCAAAACTATGATCTCCAAACAAGACGGTGGGCGTACCCCGTCGACTCATTTCAAGTTCAATTTTCCTCTTGGGTGTTCCCCAATGAGTTGTATTAAGCAAGCGTGGCCGTTGTCAATCGCCTTACTATCATCCTTTTGGTGATAGCCGAACCTCGTCGGTTCACCCCAGCCTGCATCCTTTTGGTGTTGGTAAACTTCAGTTTTGTGTTGTCCTATCATCCTTTTGGTGATAGCGACCTGTGTGTGTGAGTTTCGCTCCGTCATCCTTTTGGTGGTGGGTCTGACATTTCGTCGATGTCAGATTGCGCGATGTTTTCTTTTGTGTTTTCGCTCTACCATCCTTTTGGTGGTAGGTCTGATACTTCGTCGATATCAGATTGCGCGATGTTTTGTTTGTGTTTTCGCTCTACCATCCTTTTGGTGGTAGGTCTGGTACTTCGTCGGTATCAGATTGTGCGATGTTTTCTTTTATGTTTTCGCTCTACCATCCTTTTGGTGGTAGGTCTGGTACTTCGTCGGTATCAGATTGCGCGATGTTTTCCTTTATGTTTTCGCTCTACCATCCTTTTGGTGGTAGGTCTGGTACTTCGTCGGTATCAGATTGCGCGATGTTTTCTTTTGTATTTTTGCTCTACCATCCTTTTGGTGGTAGGTCTGATACTTCGTCGGTATCAGATTGCGCGATGTTTTCTTTTGTGTTTTCGCTCTACCATCCTTTTGGTGGTAGGTCTGGTATTTCGTCGATATCAGATTGCGCGATGTTTTGTTTGTGTTTTCGCTCTACCATCCTTTTGGTGGTAGGTCTGGTACTTCGTCGGTATCAGATTGTGCGATGTTTTCTTTTATGTTTTCGCTCTACCATCCTTTTGGTGGTAGGTCTGGTACTTCGTCGGTATCAGATTGCGCGATGTTTTCTTTTGTATTTTCGCTCTACCATCCTTTTGGTGGTAGGTCTGATACTTCGTCGGTATCAGATGGCGCGATGTTTTCTTTTGTGTTTTCGCTCTACCATCCTTTTGGTGGTAGGTCTGATACTTCGTCGGTATCAGATTGCGCGATGTTTTGTTTGTGTTTTCGCTCTATCATCATTTTGGTGGTAGGTCTGATACTTCGTCGGTATCAGATTGCGCAATGTTTTATTTGTGTTTTCGCTCTATCATCCTTTTGGTGGTAGGTCTGATACTTCGTCGGTATCAGATTGCGCGATTTTTTATTTGTGTTTTCGCTCTATCATCCTTTTGGCGGTAGGTCTGATACTTCGTCGGTATCAGATTGCGCGTTGTTTTGTTTGTGTTTTCGCTCTACCATCCTTTTGGTGGTGGGTCTGGTATTTCGTCGATATCAGATTGTGTGATGTTTTGGTGTGAGTTTCGCTCCCTCATCCTTTTGGTGGTGGGTCTGACATTTCGTCGATGTCAGATTGTGCGATCGTTTATTTGTGTTTCACTCTGTCATCCTTTTGGTGGGGGGTCTATCATGGTCATTAATGATAGACTGTGCGATGTGTGTGTGTGTGTGTTTTCTCTACCGTCCTTTTGGGTGGTAGTAGCCGTGTGTGTTTCATCCCATCATCCTTTTGGTGATGACGACCTTTTGCCTATTATGTACAGTTTACTCAGAGGTTTACATCATCCGGCATTTTCAATTCTCAAGCATCTCACTTTCATTCGGACAAATTCAGGGTCTTTTTATATCTAATAGACTTCTACCTCAGGGATGTGAACGCCAATGCAATTCATCTTCCTAGGTTTAAGCCTATTAGATAGGGGCATCTGTCATACCCTAAATTTGTCCTACCCTTTTCGTAAGTATTATCGCATTTATCGTTTCATGCCATTTAGACACGTGTCTGCTCGCAATTGGTTGAATTTTTTTTCAAAAAAAAAAAACTTTATCTTTTTGACCAATTAAAAGGTGACACGTGGCTTAGACTTAATTTTTTGTGGATAGTACTTTCTTAAAGCTTGTTTTCTTTTAAGTATTACTAATAACATTTTTAATAATTATTGTTTTGTTTTTTTTTAATGTAAATTTTAGTTTGTTTTATATTTGGATATTTACTTAATTGTTATTATGTTAATATATTTAGGTTAATTAATACAATTAATTTCTTTTAGTGTTAATAATTATTTAATTGTAACATTTAACTAAATAAAAGAAAAAAGAAAAGAAAAGTAATAAGATTGGACATGGAGAAGGGGCGGTAGGCCCATTGTTTGGTTCGGTAGCCCGTTAGGGTTTGTTGCTCGCTGCATTTAAAAGAGAGGAAGAATGATACTGTTCACGATCCCTAAGAAAACCCTAAGCGGCGTCTTTTTTCAGAAAAAGGTGAAATTGATTCGCTGTTCACACTCTTCCATCTTCTTCAAATCCAACCCACACGAAACACCATCATAATCTCCACTCAAAACTTAGTTTCATTATCACCACCTTCATCATCTTTTGAGACCAAGTTACCATCTCCATCAATTAGCGTTGTTGAGTCGGAGCAAGTACCGACATTGACGAAGATTCACGACAACCCTCGTGCAAATACAAACTCAGAAGTAGCTCTCAACATCGGTGGTGTATTCGGTTCAATTGAATCGACACTATTATCTGCCATCTGTTCTGTTTTGTTTTTGTGTGTTTCAGGTCGAAGTTCTGTTCGGTTGGAATCAGGCAACGACATCAAGAACAAACTTACGATGGCTCTTCATAATTCAAAACTCACAGCTCAAATACGCAACGGAAAGTTGGTGATTGTGGAGACACGTTCGTAGGCTGTTCAACAGGCAACATATTTTGGTAGCAGGTCGATATGAAGGTTTTCAGCAGCAACACAGATGAAGGCGGTATCGGTAATCTCTAACTTATTTTTGACAGATTGTTTTAAGTGAGTTTTAGGGTCCTGTGTTGATCTGATTGTAGCATTTCAATGGTTATTCTGAATTATTTATTTGTTTCTGAAGTGCTTCAATTCGTGTGGTGATGGTAGCAGTGGGCATTTCGCACTTAACTTGCATTTCGTTTTGGTTTTCACTAACAGTTGATTAGAGCTATGTGTTCCCTTCTTGTTGGCTGGTTTTCATTTATTTATTCTTAAACATTGGATAATCGTAATTCATTTCTGTTTGATGTTTTCGATTATTGTTTCGCCTCCCATACTGATAAAACAGGATTCCATTTTTCGTAAGTGTTGCAGTTTACAGTGATGAGATCTCTGAATGATTGCGCATCGAAGCACAGGGTTGTCAACCTCCGCTTTGGCGATTTCTAATTTGTAAAATCGGTGTTATGTATTTTGCTTGGTTTGTTGTCTGCTATGTGCAGGTTCCTAAAGTTGAAACTCAGGGTTTGGAACCAATACAGTCGCTGCAAACGAGTCTTCGACCTCACTCTTCAAACATTAAAAAGCACAGGCTTTGGTCCGCAGCAGTACTTCCGAGCAACGAGAGTTTCGATATTTCGCATCTTATTGCGACTTGAGCTTGCGGTCACGATATCTCCAACGACAGAATAACGTGACACTAAAGGCTTGCGCAGCTCAGGCTTACATTAGACAACACATTGCAGCAGCAACATATTTGCTTCGCGCGATTCAGAACCTACTGATGGATTTCCTACAAATATACCTTTTTCATCGCAGCTATGCAATGCAGCAATAGCTCCCCGCATCTTCAATTAAGGGTGTTTCCGCAGCTCAACGGAAACCGTCACGCAGCAGCTTGCACGCACAACCTGTTTCGATTGTCCGTAGCACCAACCGTTCAATGAGGCTTCAGCTTGGCGGTAATCTCTATATCCATTGCTGCAATCAATGCTTGCAAGAAGAGAAAAGACTCTAATTTGTTCTTTTGAACCAGTATGCTCTGTTTACAACTTTTGGTTTGGGGTTCCTAACATCACCCGTTAACTTGAAAAATTGAAGTAGTTTATGAATTCGAATGCCGTTTTTTCTGCTGAGTCTAGTCTGTTTTGTAAAGGGGTGCATTGTATGGCCGAGGTCACTTTGGGGATTGTTTGAATTTTTCTTTTCCTGTTAGTTTGGTGCTTTTGAAATGTGTTCGCAGGGGTATAATTGTGTTCCTGTCATGGGAAGCACGCTGGTTACAACATTTGGAAGAGATAGCATTTGGATTCCGCAGTAGAAAATCGAGTAAACGCGACATGGCTTCGCAGAACAACACCATTGGCAACAGGAGGAAAGGTATTGATTACGCTGCTGCAGGCCCGAGGTGTCATTGTTTTAGTTCATGACAAGCTCCGTATCCAAAAGCCGGCGTCGGTAAATATGAGTATCTTTTGGTCCCATAATACTCCGCTTTCGTTTAGGTTTGATTAGCGTTCAATGTATTTAAGATTTTATTTTTAAGGCATTTTATGGTTGTGCTTGTGTTGCTTAAGGAAAACTTTGCCGAATATCCGACGTGACGTCGTTAATATTCTGGCTCTTTTATCAAAGATCATTGTTCTGTTAATTTCAATTTTGGTTGAGTTTATTTTTTAATAAATTTCAAGATCTGAGTTTACCTAAATTATAGCTTGTTGTTAACAAAGTAAATCTTCCGTTCAATCTCAGTATGTTTCTGAAAAATGTATAATATTTCTTTGTAGAATTTGTTTTTGAAGAATTTATGTGATATTACTGGGATTAATGTTGTGAATAGTTTTTTTTTCAAATATATGTGGAAGGGTAGTCACAGTATTCATTATTAAATTATGAAACGAGTTGCGCCACGAGATATTGTGCGAAGCTTCCAGGGATATAACAATATAGTTAACGGGATACTAATTGAGTAATGTGGCTTTGTACTTTATTATTATGTGATCTGCTTTATTTTTAGCAGTTTTATATAAAATCCATTATCGTTAATAGTTCGGCAACCGCGTGTCATTAGGCCACTAAATATTCTCACATCAATATATACTTTTGTCCCATGTTTTATTACGAGTCTTTTTATGTGTATTTTAGATTTCATTTTTTATGTCCAATTAAAATTACCTTTTATCTAACTAATTCCTAATTAATTAGTTTGTAAGATAATTCAGTTTGTTTTTTTAGGAAAAATCTTGGATTATTTTCAAGTATATTTTCTAAAAAATAAACGTGTTTAGTTAAAATCTTTTCTTAATTAAAATCGTAAAAGAAATGAATTCCTGAGGTCTAGCACCTCGAATTCGTGGGTGATCACTATGGGGGCGTACGCCTTGGGTAGTGACATTCGTTTTTTTCTTTTCGTTTTAAAATGCACTCTTTAATTTTTGGACAAAAAGTGCCATAGGAGTCTAGCACTCTGTGTGGTATTTTCATTGTTCATCTAAACAAATTTCTATAAATCGAATGGAAAAAGTGTCGTCGAGATCTAGCATTTCGATGATTCCCCAATTAATTGGTAGTGAGGCTTACGTCTCATATATCAAATAATTGTCATTTCTCTTATTTTCAAA
The DNA here is from genome assembly GCA_963859935.3 of Lathyrus sativus. NCBI lineage: Eukaryota > Viridiplantae > Streptophyta > Magnoliopsida > Fabales > Fabaceae > Lathyrus > Lathyrus sativus. The sequence continues at coordinate 633,590,863 of OZ012737.1, read as the reverse complement.
TCCAATCTCACATTCTTTTCTCTCGTACCACAAATTCTTTTCATACCCCATTTCGCTTCAAATCATTTTTAAAATATTCTTTCTCGATCAAACTTCGAAAGAAGGAGATACTTGGAATCTGGCATTCCTTGTGTCTTCGAGTGAATAATTCTCAAAGCACACCTTTGAGTTGTTATTCGCTCAACTTTTCGACTCTTTCAAATTCAACCGTTTTCAAACATTCTCCTAAGTCGAATGCTCGTCCGCATTCGCAACCCATTTCATTCACAACTCCTCGTGGTTTTTGATATTAGGGGCACCCTCAGGGACTAATATCATTTCTCACAACCTTAACACTTGACACGTCGTCAAGTCGGTTCCATCTTCAATCAAATCTACGACACGTCGTCAAGTCGGTTCCATCTTCAATCAAATCTTCGACACATCGTCAAGTCGGTTCCATCTTCAATCAAATCTTCGACACGTCGTCGAGCCAGTTCAAAACAACTTCCTTTTGGCCTCACATGCCATTCTTCGATTCGATCCTTTCACAAACATTTTTTTAAAACTTACGAAAGAGAGATATTCTTAGAATCGAGCATTCTTTGAATATTTGAATGAGTAACTCTCGAGGCGCACCCTTGAGTTGTTATTAGTTCATTCTTTCGATTTCAAAACATCTCACTCTTTATCTTCAATTTATTCAGTCAATTCCCGAAAGAACTGAGTTCTTGGAATCTTGCATTCCTTGGATTCTTGAGTGACAAGCTCTTGAGACACGCTCTTGGGTTGCTTGTCAGTCACCCTTTCGTCTCTTTCCCAAACTCCCGATCTATTCAACCTCACCTTTTCGTGGTCGTCTCCACGAACTACGACTGCTCTGATTCTTCATTCTCGTCCGAATGTAAGATACGTAGGCACAAGATTGCGACGATCTTGGCGAGTTACCTCTCCACCATTTCCCGTATCCTTTTCGTGGTTGTTACCACGAACTACGGACGCTCTGATTCTTTATTCATTCTTGAATACAAGATACGTAGGCACAAGATTGCGATGATCTTGGCGAGCACACTTCTATCCATCTTCCATTTCCCCCATCCTTTCCCGTAGTCGAACTACGACGCTCTGATTTCTCATTCTCGTCCGAATGAGCATACGTAGGCACAAGGGCCCCAATCCTTGGCGAGCACCCTATCCTCTAACCACCCATCTCTCATTTGCGTCTTTAACCCTTTACCCTACCGATTCTACCTTTAATAACGAGAAGAAAGCAAGTAAACCTAAACAACACTCCCCACAATTACCTTAAGAGGTTCCCGTCGAGTACGACGGACGTGAGGGGTGCTAATACCTTCCCCTCACGTAACCGACTCCCGAACCCGGAACTTGGTTGCGACAACCCTGTTCCTATCTTTTCGTTTTTAGGAGGTTTTCTCGATATTTTCCTCTCCCGTTTATTCGGGAAAAATAAAGTTCGGTGGCGACTCTGTCGAACCGCATTTCCGCGCCTTTCGCGCGAGGGTCGTATTTTCGAATGTGATTTTTCGAGGTGCGACACTACACTCACTCTTTTCTTCCGCATCTTCCATCTTCAACGACAAACATTCGAGGGTCGACACAACTGGGTGTCTTTGAAGCAGCCGATGAGACTATTTCAAGCATATCTAGATTCCATCCACACTTTCAAATACGGTACTACATTCTCAAGCCTGTCACTCATACGGTCGTGGACTCACTTTTCGACCTCGAGGTCTGGGAGAAAGACAAGCAGCTGGAGAAAGTCTTAATGCTGAAGTTCCTGTTGACTTGGACGGAGGAGCATTTTGACAAAGGCACAGACAACTACATAGTGAGGTCGGGCTCGTTGGATGTTGATGACCAGGTGGCCTACCAGAAGCTGATCGCATCTGTCTCCAGCTTCACTCCCGCAAAGTGTGTGACGCCGAACGGGAATTTATCCTCGACTCCAACGGTAAGGTTCTTCAGGAGTCGCGGTTGATTAACACGAAGGCCCTCCTCGAGTGTGCGTCCGAGGAGGAAGCCATGTGGTTTTTAGGTAGTGGGTATGCTTCTCGCTCGAGCTTTCTCTGTGCTTCTGCTGTTGGTTTCTGGTTTGTTGACTTGTTTATTTTTCTTTTGCAAGAGAAATATTAAGCATTCAGGAACGTGTAAAGAGGCTGGCGGCCAGCAAAGGCGTGAAAAAAGTCGGCAAGGGGCGAGTTGCCCAAGTACAGCAAATGTTTGGTCCCTACTAGAGGCTCAGAGGCTCATCCTCTTCACCCCAAGGTTACCAGTCTCCATTTTCGCATGGGACATCAAAGAGGTCGGGGGTCAGCGAGCCCGAGACTGTTGACCTTACCGAGGGTAATGTCGAGGAGATGTTCTTGCTCTCGCCATGCTATCTGCAGCCCGCTTTCTTCTGCGGGGCCAGTTCCCCGGTTGTGAGCGCCATCGAGTCCAAGGCCATTCTAGGCGCTGATAGGAAGGCGAGGAAGAAAGCCTTATCGGAGGACTTGGTCGTGGTGATACGGTTCTTTGAGACTGCTCTGGTCCTCAACAACGAGACCTTCTCTTCTGCTGACATATCCAAGTTGCAGGACGACCTTGCGACCGTCGAGGCTGAGAGGAACAAACTGGTGACTAACCTCGACCAGGCCAAGGAAAGAAGTTTCACCCAGCTCAAGCTCTACGATAAGGTGAAGAAGCAGTTGAAGGCCGCTGGTGAGGAGAGGACAAGGCTCTTGGCGAGGATTGTTGAGTTGGAGGCGGCTTCCCAGCCTATTGAGGATGAAATTGCAGAGGAAAAGCTCATGGCGTCTCGGGGAGGCTCTGGTGTCGAGGATTCGGGAGCTCGAGTAGGACTGTGTAGGGGCCCTCGAGGTGGGCTTTGACTTTGCTGTGGAGCAGCTACATATCGTGAACTTGGATGTTTAGTTCGTCACTGAAGGGATGGTGCCTTTTCATCAGGTTGTCGAGGGTCGCATGGTCGCGCTAGTAACCAAGGAGGAAGATGATTGCCAAGCCAAGATGGGCGGTGAGCAGGAGGAAAATGAAGCCGCTTAGTGTTGTAGTATTTCTGTTTTTCTTGCCTGCATGCCTATTTTTGATGTATTTGTTTCTGGTCTGCATGCCATTTTTGTAACTCTTGAACAATGGGATATGCCCGCCTTTTTGGGAATGTAATATTTTTACTTTTATGTTGTGTATGCTCTATTTTATTTGTTTTCTTGTTTTTTATGTATGGAATAACATTTGTATGGTTGTTATCGGGAATCTTGCTCGACTTATATTGTGACTGACCGGGTGGTGATCTAGCCGGATTATCGGAGTTGGTATTCGATCGATGACGGATCCAAGACCTCGATCAAGGTCTTTGTCTAGGGCGTGAACTTCTTATTGCGAGCTGGGTGTTCTACCTTACTAGTACGACAACGGTGGAGCTCGGTTGAGGGGTCCCCACTGGATCAAAGGTCTGCCCGCACACCCAAAGAGCAGACTCTTGTTTTTTTTGTTTTAGGAGTCGCGCCCCTGTGGTTGCGACGCTAGTGGGTCGCGGGCAATGTCTAACTGTAGTAATGCTTGAGCATTCCTGCGTTCCATGGTCGAGCAAGTTCTTCCCCGTGCAGGTTTTCGAGGTAATAGTCCCTGTTGCCCGTTTTTTCTCGGACACGATAGGGGTCTTCCTAGTTTGCAGCGAGTTTTCCCTCGCGTGAATTCTTCTGATTCCTTCGTAGGACCAGGCTTCCCACCTGGAACTCGCGTTTGATGACTTTGTTGTCATGCCGCAAGGTTATCCTTTGTTTCAGCGAGGCTTCTCATAGGAATTCCCTCGACCTGATTTCCTCAACTAGGTCAAGTTCCTCCCTTAATTCCTCCTCATTTGCCTCCTCGTGGAGGGGGAACTTTGTTCTCCTAAAAGGTTCTCTTATTTCTACCGGGATTACTGCCTTAGTTCCATAGGTCAGTCGATATGGGGTATCCCTGGTTGTCGAGTGCGGGGTAGTCCTGTAGGTGCAGAGTATGTTGTGTATCTCCTTGACCCACCTCTTCTTAGAGTCTCCCAGCCTTTGCTTAAGGCCGTACAAAATTACTCTGTCTGCGGCTTCGGCCTGCCCGTTCGTCTGCGGGTGTTCGACCGAGGTGAAATGTTACTTCGTGCCCATCCTGGTGACAAAGTTCTGGAAATTCTTGTCGGTGAATTGTGTCCCATTGTCGGTGACGGTGGCTTGGGGTACGCCGAATCGGACAAGTATATTCCGTTTGTAGAAATGGAGTATGTTTTGGGCCATGATTTTGGCTAAGGCTTCATCCTTTATCCATTTAGTGAAGTAGTCGACGATGTTGATCTATCAAATATTTATTTTGGTATGACCCTGTGGTGAAGGGCCTGAGGATGCCCATCCCCCACCAGGCAAATGGCTAGGGCGACGAGAGTGTTTTGAGCTTGTTTGGCGGGCCCAGGTGCATGTCCCCGTGCTGTTGGCATTTGTTGCACCTCTTGACGTGCGCTTTCGCGTCTTACTGCATGGTGGGTCAATAGTATCCTACTCGTAAGGCCTTGCGAGCAAGTGATCTTCTGCTGAGGTGTTGGGCATTGCTTCCTTCATGGATTTCTTGGAGTATGCCTGGTACCTTGGATTCGTCCACGTACTTGAGGAAGGGGGTGGAGAATCCTCGACGGTACAGTTTGTCATCGATTAAGACGTACGAGCAGGCTCGACGCCTGACCATGCTCGCTACTTTGGCATCATCAGGCAGTCTCCCATGTTGAGGTAGGTGTAAATAGGGGTCATCCAACAGTTATTGTCGCATATAAAGCTTACCTCGACAGTTGTTGTATCCTTCTCGATGCTGGGGCGAGAGAGGACCTCCCAGATTACGAATATGTTTTCGCCTTTTTTCTTTGTGCTCGCCAGTTTCGACAAGATGTCTGCCTGGATGTTGTGTTCACGTGGAACGTATCATACCTCTGCGGGATCGAAGTTTTTCATTCTTTCTCTTACCAATGAGAGGTACTCAACGAGATTGTCGTTCTTGGCTTGGTAATCTTCCCGTACCTGGGAGACCACGAGTTGGGAGTCGGTAAAGATCTTTACCTCCTTCGTGCCAAGGTCTTCAGCCAGACGGAGTCCTGCGAGGAACGCCTCGTACTCGGCCTAGTTGTTCAACGTTGGGAACTCCGGGGCGAGAGATACTTCTATCAGGATACCCTCTTTATTTTCCAATATAATTCCCGCTCCGCTTCCTGTCGAGCTAGAGGCACCATCGACGAAGATGATCCATTTGTATGCCCCCGGAGTCGGGGACTCTATGGAAGTTATCTTCACGACAAAATCAGCCAGGACTTAAGCCTTGAGGGATTTTCTGCTCTCGTATTGGACGTTGAATTCAGAGAGCTCGAGCGACCATTTAAGAATTCTTCCCGACATGTCTGGTCGCCCGAGTAGCTGTTTGACGGGTGGTCGGTTCTGACCATGATTGTATGGGCTAGGAAGTAATGTCGTGACCTTCTGGCTACGTTGATGAGGGCTAGAACAACCTTCTCAATCTGCTGGTATTTGAGCTCGGGACCTTAGAGGGCTTTGTTCGTGAAGTATATCGGCTTCTGCCCTTCAGTGGTCTCGCGGATCAGTGTTGCGATGACGGCTTCCATGGCGATGATGAGATATAGGTATAGGGTTTCCCCGACCTCGGGCCTCCACATCAATGGTGGTTCTAAGAGGACTTGTTTGAGGTGGAGGAGGGCTTGCTCACACTCCTCGGTCCATCTGAATATGGCTTCCTTGCTCAGAATCTTAAAAAATGGGAGGGCGTATTGAGCGGACTTGGCAACGAAACGTGACAACGGCGCGAGCATCCCGTTTAGTGATTGGATGGACTTCTTTGTATTCGGTGTGGAGAACTCGGAGAAAGCTCTGCACTTGTCCGGATTTGCTTATATTCGTCGTTCTGTTAGGTAGAATATGAGGAATTTGCCTACTCGTACGCCGAAGGTGCACTTCTCAGGGTTGAACCTCATCCTGCACTTTCTCGTCGTCTCAAAAACCTTCTTGAGATGGGCGGTATGGTCAACCTCTTCTCGTGACTTCACGATCATGTCGTCCATGTAAACTTCGAGCATGTCCCTGATTTCTCCTCAAAAGACCTTGTACATCATCCGTTGAAAGGTTGCACCGACATTCTTCAAACCGAAAGGCATTACATTGTAGTAATAATTTCCCGACTCGGTCATGAAGGTCGTGTATTTCTTGTCGGCCTTCGCCATGGGGATTTGATTGTACCCCGAGTATGCATCCATAAATGATAGCAGTTTAAAACCTGCAAAATTGTCGACGATTTTGTCGATGTTAGGTAATGGGTAAGCATCTTTGGGGCATGTCCGATTGAGATCAATATAGTCAACACATCCTCCATTTTCCATTATGTTTCTTAACTAGTATAATGTTGGACAACCAGGTTGTGTACTCGACTTTCGATATAAAATTTGCCTCTAGGAGGTCTTTTACAGCTTTTTCAGCAGCCTCCGGTTTCTCGGGAGACTGCTTACGCCTACGTTGAACTATGGCCCTAGCGGCCAGATCTATGGTGAGGTGGTGGAATGCTACGTCAGGGTCGAGGCCGGGCATCTCCGTTGCGCTCTAAGCGAATAGGTCAGCATTCTCCCAGAGGCAGGCTTTAAGCTCCTTCCTCGCTAGATCGGGGAGTCCCGTGCCAATCTTCATGCTTCTTTCTGGTTCGTCTCTGAGCGTGATGAGCTCGAAGTCTCCATTTGGAATGAGGCGTGTTGGGTGGGATAACTGCCAGCTCTCTATTGGAGGCGTGTCTTCAGATTCCGCGCTCTGCTCCTGCTTGCTGGGGAAGCGGCTGTCGAGGTCGACGGAGTTGACGTGAGGAAGTGGCTTCCGCGCTCTGCTCCTTTCTTCATTTCAACTTTTTTTCTAACTCAAGCAATCACTACACATTTATTCCAAACACCCCCAACTTTCTTTAGTAAACTCATTTTTACTAAAACCTTAACAATGGCGTCTTCCACTGCTGTTACTCAAGATCAGAAGAAAAAATCCCGAGGTCAAGGGACCGAATAATGCGTCACTGCTTCCTCCCTTTGCTACACTGAGTGGGCCCAAAATGGTGAAGAACCAACAGTTCATTCCTGAACCCCTCATAAAAGAGAAAAGACACATTTATGAATCACAGGTAATGATCCCCGTAACTGTTTCAGGTAAACCTTTAGCTTTAGCTGGTCCTCTACCTCCTTTAGAAACAAATTATTCAACCATCAGTGACTTTTTTCCCTCATATCACAAAACTAAACCCTTAGGGCAGAAAGATCAAACAAAAGTACCCACTGAAGGTCCTGACAACATAGCTTTACACAATGTAGACCTCAAGTATCTAAATGATGGATCCAGGCTGTTTAGAGCGACTCCTTATTTTAAAGACTCTGATCTTTATCTGAACTGGTTGACCAAAGTAGAGAAGGTCAAGGCAGAAGCTTGGAAGAAAACTAGGATTTATGACTTGATCATGATGTCAAAGGCAGGTCCCACCTACTGCCCCATTCTGCTGACCTTTTCTTTATATTTCTGGGATAGTACCACTATACCTTTCACCTTACTTGTGGGATGATGACACCCACTCTTTTTGACCTAGCTGCTATCACAAGGCTAAAACCTCATGGATTGGTCTATGATCCTGAAGTGGATAGTCAGGATACTATAGGGTTTCAACCACTAAGCACACGTATACCCGCTTCATCAATCACTATCACAACAAACAAACAGAAACTGTTGAAGATCAAGAACATATAGCATTTCTAGCTATGTGGCTTTCTCGTTGCGTTTTCTGTACCAAATCTCTGCAGGTGGCGAGGAAGTATCTTACTTTATCCAACCAACTACATCTGAATCGAGGTATTTGCCTAAGTGAAATGATACTGGCCAGCTTGTATGAATCTCTGAGTGAAGGTGCTGGTCGACTGAAAAGCCAAGAGAGTGACGATAATCTTTTTCTGTCGGGGCCTTTCTGGCTACTCCAACTTTGGATAAATGTCACATTCGAAACTAGCCTTCCTAACAAAGGGATGGTCGATGAAGAAGACCCAGAGATAAAGGAGAGGAAATTCGAATGGACTTGATTGGTCAAGCTAACCCCTAGTGAAGAGGGGAAGACACTTAGGGCAAATATCTCTGGCTTTATTAAGATGTTCGCCAAACGCCATGAGTTTACACCACGGATGGCCCCGTTTGCAGAAAGGAAATATGGCCCTGAATGGTTTACTAGGGCCTTCCCTCCTACATTCAAAAAAAATGAAGCAGAGTCAATGTTTGTCTAGGAGGGGTTTTTGATTCCTCGACTTATTGTCCACAAACTTAACCTTCTGAGGGGCCAAGCAGCCTTGATGGCCTACAAGCCAAATCTTGTCTCTCGACAGTTTGGGTTGGTCCAAACATTGCCCAAGTGTCTATATGATAAGAAGGCTCATGTGATCCTTCCCCATACTATTTTCAATAACATAGAGAGTTCGACGCATCTTGCTCGACATGCCCACAAATCTCTCCTTACCCTTGTTTACTTCGATCCCTCTCACCTCTGCACCCAGGAATTCTATAACTGGTGGTCGAGGCACTACACTGTAGAGTTCCTTGATGTTTCTAGCTTTGTTCGCTTGATTGACCAAACTTTTGTTGACGTGCAGGAGAAATTCAAGAAAGATACATTCACTCATATCAAAGAGATTCAAGCCTTCTAGAAGTACTTTGAAACTACTTATCGACCAAATGGTGTTAGTTGAACCATCCGCGAAGCCTCTGTCACGCTGAAAGAAAATGGAGAATTTAAAAATCCCTTCGTACGTTCCTCTTAAGAAACGTTATGAAGTGGCCTTCACCCTATTTCCCCCAAAGACTCCTTGACTGCCATCTGCTGACTTTGGAGTGGCTCTTGCACCTCCATTTCCATATTGGTTCATCTGTGAGAATTTTATAAAAATCCTTCGTATCAACAGTCGAAACCCAAGGCCCAACGGGTGGTTCCAACTAAACATATGCTCGACAGTTTCAAATGGCACCTTTATGTCGGTATCGAAGATGTTCGTATCGAATCTGAAATCCTTGAAGGTCGTCATCCTTCGATTTTAGGTTCCTTTATCTGAACTCTATTATTACTAACTTATGGCAGCGTTGTTTCTTTTGCAGCTGCCCCCAAGAAAAATACACCTCAACCACGGGTTGAGATAAAGGCTGAAGGCAACAAGGTACTTCACATGCCTCTTTCTCTTATTAATCTGTTCTTGATTGCCTCTAATACTTCTTGGTAACTTAGGCGTCTCGTAAACCACCTCCGACACCTCCAAAGAAGCTGAAGAGAGCCATTGCCCAAATTATCGTCGACTCAGAGGATGATGACGAATCTCCTCTTAAGGACCTAAAACTGAAGAAGAGGAAGAGAGCCAGCCAAGGGATAGATGTTGTTGGTAGCCAATATGACCCCATGATGGCTAAGGTCTCCAAAATGACTACATCCACCAGCGGTGGTGTAGAAACCTCTACTAAGGGTGCCTCGATACCAGCCACAGTCCTTGTTGAGAGTGACAATTCTAGTCCTGCTGATGAGGGTGTCAAGGTAATTCACGTCTCAATTTTCCTCGAAATCCCACTTTACTTGCACCTTGTTCCCTTTTACCATAACTTACTTCTCGTTCGATTCAGGCTGATGCAGGTGGCTTGAAGCCAAGGATGAACAAATCTCCTTCTCCAACCACCATCCTAAATAGCCAAGGTGACCCCACTTACCATCCCACGTCTAATTTGGGCTCTGGAATGAGTTCACTTGGTGAAATTAATAAACCTGGCTTTGAAACAGCTCCTCCTTCACCTGCAAAGACTGCTACCCAGCATTCTCAAACTGATGGCTCTGATCATGAAGAAGATGATGCGCAGCAGAATCTTGAGACACAAGATATGAGAGACGTCCATATGGAGGAAAACACAACTTTAGCTGATGAAGGCAATTCCTCATTGGACGATACTCTCGGCGTCAAAAATGTTGATCCAGCGGGAAGCAAGGATATGAAGGAAGATGAAACCATGCATCAATCTGAATTGGACGGCCATAGTGATGAAAATACTGGCGACGAAATGGATGATGAAAATTCTGACCAGCCCACGATGGATTCTAACAGAAGTTATAACATCCACTGTGACATTCACTATAGACCTACTATTATGCAGTAATTATAAAGCAGTAAATAACACAATTGGTTGTTGACCCAGTTCAGTGCAACACACTTACATCTGGGGGCTACCAAGCCAGGGAGAAATTTCACTATTAGTAGAATTAATTCAGAGTCAAACCTCCAGTTTGCACTCCTCACTTAAAACCTACCCAATGACAATTTAACCTAGAGACACTCTATACCTGAGTATACCCACTCACTCCCTATAATCACCTCAGTGATAATCAAAAACACTTACAAATTGAACAGTAGTATGAAGAGACACTTCAACTACACACACCTTGATCTTGCTTCAAAGCTTTGATCAAGTGACACACACTCTTGCTTAACAGCTTCGAGTGGTACACAGCCTAGAAACTACCTAACCAATGCAATCAACAGTTGCTTAGATTACAAGTGTTCCTAAGACATAATCGTGAAGGACAAACTCTTCACTTCTAAACCACTGTGGTGATTTCTCTGTTCCTTTATCTTTAATAACTACCTTCTAGGATTGCTTCTCCTGTTATTTATAGCAGCAGATCAGTCCTTGGGTCTGGGCGCATAAATTAGGTTTTATCCATAATAAAACCTCTCTTCAGTATTCTGCGCGCTTGCCACTTTAGCCAAGTACATATTAGTTCCCCTAGGACTTCTAAAATGTCTCCTGCATTCCAGCTTGAGCTTCTGATTTGTTTCCTGAGTTCTAGCTACCAGAATAACAAACCTCCGCTTGATGTCATACGACCTATGTCATAACATTGAGTATGACATCCAGCTTAACTTATAGTTAGCTTAGTTAACTTACCCTGCACAGTCCATGTTATGAATGTATCAACTTCAGACATGCCATTCATACATGCACTAATATGCATCTCCGGACTCAGCTCATTTGTTCGAGATATATATATTCGAATTTGCCTTATAGTTTAAGTATTAAATATTTTTTGTTTGTTATTGGTGGTATTAGATATGGTGCACCCAAATATATTTCTCAAAGCTATTCTGAGGATGGATGCTAAATCAGAGAAGTGAAGCATGATGTTAAATCGGATGAAGTGAATGATGGTGTTAAATCAGATGATGATAGACCGCTTGCTTGACGAATTATTGTCAAAGTAGATGTTTGTGCACTGTTTGCAAATAAGCAAGAGATCAGTACTACGAAAAGTGCTTTTAACGTTGGACATAAAATGTAGTTTACCCGGATTGCAGTAGTGAGGTAACGAAGGACATCATGAAAAGTAACATCTTATCACCTCGATTTTTTAAACACCGAGGGGTAAATTAATTTGCACACATGGATTTGAACCCTAACATCTGCATTTTTATTATTTACAAAAATAACGCCTCATACATCTCGGTTTATAATAAAACTGAGGGGTAACATAGATTGTTTTTAATTAAAATTTGTTACATTGTTTAAATAGAAAATAAATAAAAATAATTTGCTTACAAACTACAATATTTATCCATAATATTATATTTTTTTACACAGAATATTAAAATAAAAGTTAATTTATCCCTGAAAATCATATGTTGGATCTTCGACTCCTTGATATTTGGGCAAAATCAAATGCTTCACCTTGTAGTTAGGAGTGGGAATAGGTCATGCCAACTAACAAGTAGGGTGTGCATGGCATAAACCAAACCAAATTGAACCATATATGTGGTTTGGTTTGGATCTCGAAACTCTTTCCATAAAATCAATTTATTTTTTTAAAATCGATTTACAAATGGATCAGTTCAGTTCTAAACCAGTTTTTTAAAAAAACAGATTTTTCTCAAAACTAATTTTTTATTTTCTTTAAAAAAATATATGTTTTTTTAAAAAAAAAAAGTTTTGAAACCATTTAAAAAAAATCAATTTTATATCAAAAATAATTTTGTTTTCTTAAACTAGTCTTTTTATAACTAATTATAAAACTAATTTATGTCAAAAGAATTTATTAAAAAAATATTTTAAATATGGTTCTTATAATCTCCGCTCAACATAGGTATATATATATAATAATGTTCAAAATTTTCTTTAAACAATATATATGCAAACCCTTTTTCATTGAGAAAGTGAATTTAAAGTTAAAAGTATATGACAAAATAAATATTTGATTATTCTCATAAAAGATGTTTCAATTTGAGCGTCATTCAATCTAGAAAAGTAACAATAAATATATTTAAAATAATTTTTTAAAAGCAATTATGTAAATTGAGTAACTTAAATAAATGCTTTTAATACTAAACATTTATATAAAGTAATTATATAACTAATTATAAAACCAGTTTACGTCAAAAAAAGCTTATTTAAAAAATTTGCTTTAAATATGGCTCTTATGAAAAGCAATTTACTTTTTTTTTTTCATTTTGAAAACAAAATATATGAAAAGCAATTTACTTTTTTTTTTCATTTTGAAAACAAAATTTCTGATATTTTTTTTAAATAAAATTTTAAAAAATTAACTTTAAAAGAGTTTAAAATATAAAATTGATTTATAATGTGTATATGATGAAACATGAAAAGAAACAAACTTATAAAACACGTAATAAAATTTGGGTATCTAATAATTAAACCACATTATTATTATTATGGATACCGGTTTATATTTGGATAATAAAATGGATACCCATATTTATATTTTAACATTTAGTTTGAATTTTTAAAAGTGGAACAATTTCGTTAATAATAGTCGGTTTTTTTGCACACCCATACTAATAGGGGCCTACGACCTAACCTATACATACCAAGGTTAGAGACTTTTTTTGAGTAGAAAAACTCTAGGCTTTTTATAACTCTATTTAGTTAAATAAGACAGACCATAGACCATAAAAAAGCCTTTTAAGTCTATTAGGACGGAATATTTTAATAAATATAAATAAATATATTATTTTTATATTTTATTTTGTATTTTATATTAAAATATAAAAGTAAAATTTAATTATCTTGAAAATTTTGTGAAAATAAGTTGAAAAACACTTTATGAATAATGTCATAATTTGTTTTCACAAATTCTCCTAAACAAATAATCTCACAGAACTTAGACTTATATATAAGCTCAAATAAGTCTATGTACACAAATATTTAGTCTCGTTGTATTTTCGTTTCTCTAGTATATTTAAACATTAGTAGAATTGTTTATTTACATATGTTCAAACGATATAGACTTTTTAAGTAGACTAATATGCTAATCAGGCATTCGAAAAGATCAGGCTCAAGCAAAAAAATGAGCCTCTAATAGGCCACATGCCAAACTTAGGCTTTTATTTTCTTAGCAGGCCAAGATCAGACTTGGAAAAGCCTAGTTTGACCCAGCCTATTGTGAAGACAAAGCTTCTCAAGCAATTTTGATGACGACACACTCCACAACATGCAAAGATGGTTTAAAGGCTATCTAGTAAATCAAGTTTGAAGCAAATCAATTTCCTATCATTATGTCAAAGCTTGATCAAGAATGGAGAAAAGTTCTACACAAAGGGAGGGACAACATTTAAGCTACTATATACCTTAAACAAGTGTTCAACTTCATCTCTCTTTCTTGCATTTCATGTTAAAATCTTTTTAAAACATTTCTATGCACTTCTGCCTCTTTTTCAAAACTGTTTTTCTGAAAAGTTGAACAGAGTAACCGGTTACTCTGTAATACCCCAAATTTTGCCCTAAGATTTGTCGTCGCATTTCATTGCATTTTTATTGCATTTAATCAATTACTAACAAATTTGTGTAATCGTTTGACTTTTTGCAGGTAAATATCATATGGCATGCATTTTTTTCCTAAAAAGTAAAATTGGCACAATTGGCAAGAGGACATGTGTAAGGAGTTGTGAGTGTGAGAGGTTGAGAGTTTGAATCTCACCTTTGTCACTTTTTGTTTTCTATTATTTTTACTATAAATTTTTCTATCTTTCATTAAAAAATAACAAAAATAGTTTTTTATTATTATTTAATTATTATTTTCGTATTTTAATTAAATCATTTTTTAAAATATTATTTTTTTTCACTTTTTTCTAAATTATTCATAAAAATATCCAAAAAATCATAAAATAAAAAATATTGGAAAAAATCTTGTTCTTTTTATAATATTTTTGATTTTAGGAATCAATAGGATTATTAGTTTTTATTTTAAGTTTATTTTAATTATTTTAAATTATTTAAATTTTATTTTTTCTTAACTAATTATTTAGTTTGGGCTTTAAAATGGGCTTTAGGAACATTATTGACAATTTGGTGTTAACCCTAATTTGTTCCCTATATATACATGTGTTGCCTTGTTGAAAAAGGGGGTCAGAAGGTTTTCTTCAGAAAAGAGGAGAGAGAAAGGGAGAAACAAAGGAGATCCCCAGAGAAGAAAGACGGTCGTTCCCACAACTCGTCAGAAGGATTGGAGCTCTCCAGTGTTCCCTTATTCAAACCTTTTTCACATTTTACCAAAGCAAACCTCCGCTTCGTAGGTTAAATTACTAAACCTTTTGCCTTTTCATGTTTATGTGCATATTATGCCATGTTAATGTGTTTAGGTCCGTTAAATTACTAAACCTTTTGCTTTTTCATATTTATGTGCATATTTTGCCAAGTTAATCTCAATGTGTGTTTAGGTCCGTAGATTTTAATATCAAAACCCTTTTTTAACAAAACCTTTTTTTTTAAATCAAAACCTTTTTTTTATTTATTATTAAAACCTTTTTTAGTAAGACCTTTTTTTAAAAACTGAAAAGCCTTTATGTTCTGAAGAAAAAAAACCTTTTTGTTCCCAAAAACCTTTTCCCAAAAAACTGAAAAGCCTTTTTTTGGGATGAAAAACCTTTTTTTGGGATGAAAAGCCTTTTTTGTTCTAAAAAAACTGAAAAGACTTTTCCCCCCAAAACTTTTTTTTTATAATTTAAACTTAATTTTTTTTTATAATTTTAACTTAAATATTTTTTATTAAAAAATAATTTTTTTTTTTATAATTAAAATATTAAAAAATTAAAACCTTTTCGTAAGGAACTCCTGATGTTTGATGTTTGTCGTGTCATTTTTTGTACCCTTTTATTACTTTTCTTTCTTTTGGCATTTCATGTGCATGCTCGAGGTTGAGATGTGCTTGTGGTGGCCACAACCCCACACTATTTTCCTCCCTCACTTCATTCTAAGTGTCATTACATATTTTCATATTCTTCATGTTTTCAGAAATGTTTCTTTGTTTCTTTATACCCTCTGCCTTTATTACTTTTCTTATTTTTGTACCTTAATTATTTCTCCATATAATGATTTGTCATATTTTCACATTTTTTTACAGTTTTATCCTTCCGAAGGATTAGGTCCAGCCTTTTGGCCGCCGAGTCAATAGCCTTACCCCTTTAATGGATCAAACCCTGTTTAGCCTAGGTGTCCCGCCGTGGGCAAAATTGCTTTTATCCTAGTGTTAGGCCAAAAGAGTCGCCGTACTCTGTTTTAAGGTTTTCCGCCGTGGAATCCCTAATTTAACCCTATTTTAATTTTAATTAACATTTTTTTAACATAGAGATTGGAGTCTCTGAACAAACCTTGACCACAGTCAAGACGTTTCTAACCTCCCTTTTGAGGGGAACTACAGTTACTCTGATTCCATTCCCGTAAGGATATGTAGGCACAAGATGCGATGTCTTGCCGAGTAAACTTAGAATTAACCCCTTAGGTCTCTTTTCTCACTTTTAATCCTTTTGTACATATACCTTAAGCAAATAAATAAAGCAAAATAGTAAACATTTGAACAAAAGGTTCTTGTAGAATACTACAGAAGTTTAGGGTGCTAATACCTTCCCTAAATTTAACCAACCCCCGAACCCTAGATCTCTCCCCGCATTGTGTTTACGATGCAAAATAGGTTTTCCCTCTTTTGACCTTTTCCTTCGGATAAATCAAAGAGCGGTTGTGAATTAAGAATTGTGATTCAAATTAATTAATAATTTGATATCCTATTTCCACCGCAACAGAAAAATGGCGACTTCACTGGGGAGTCCTAACTATTGAGGGTTATCCCTATTTTGTTTATTTTTCTTTATATATTTGTTTTATTATATATTTTGCTCACTTGTATGTATATATTGGGGGTACCTTACTTGGAGTTACTGTGTTGTGAGATAAGTCCTACACCCGGACTTGAGCGACCTTATGATAGGATGACTGATATATTCGACGAGGCTTATAGGGAGTGAGTCCCGACTAAGCTAAATCGAGAATCACCGCTCAGTTGAGACACTTTCGAAAATGGTTCGGTTGATCGAGTGTAGTCGTGAAAAGTTTTACCGTTATCGATTGGAGTCTGTGATACTGGGAACCGTAGTACCTTTACACCATCTTGACCTTATATAGGACGTAGTGCGGGAACTATATGGGAGTAGTCCTACAATGGTTGCTACGCGATGCTACACTTAAAAGAGGTTCTCTTGAGAATATTATTAACCCTCGAGTCAGTCGGGAAGTCGATAATATCCGAAAGATGGACTGATGACTTTGGGCACTGATTTAGAACCCTTGTTCTGCAGGTACAATTAACCTATAGTACACACCACTTTGGGAAGGGTAGACCTTGACTCCATTCATTGTTCCTCTAAAATTAGGACCTTTGTTTGCTTATGTGCGTTTGTGCTTTGCATCCATAAAGCATCATATCATTTTTAGTTTCAAGGAATTCAAAAGTCCTTTGCAAATTCAAGAAGTCCTACATTTTAAAGTCTAACAGCTTTTCTCGCTTTCCTAAAAGGGAATGTTTGCAATCGACCGTTGAAATTCTTGAGACCATTGCATGGCATTAGCATCACATTTTTGCATTGCATTTATCCCCCAGTTTCTCCTTCTTGGTCCTATCGTCTTCTAGTGTACCTTTGAGTCGTCAAGCTGATTCCTTGACACAAATATCAGACCAGAAACGGAACAGGAGTCACTTTGATCCTATTCTCATGACTTACACAGAGCTATATCCTGACTTAGTCCGGCAAGGACTGATTACTACAAAGGCTTTACCACCTCCTCTTAATCTTCCGGCTGGATTTAGGGCTGATCTCCATTGTGCTTCCCATGAGGGTGCCCCAGGCCATGACTTGGAGCATTGTTTTGCATTGAAGGCTAGAGTATGTGAATTGGTTAGAACTGGAATACTTGATTTTACAGACAGTCATCCGGATGTTCAGAAAAATCTCTTGCCAGTACATCAGAAATGAAGTTTTGTCACTAGGCCTTTTGTTTCTCGTTGTTTGCACTTTCCTTATTTTGTTTAAGTTGTTTGCTTTTAATTATGTTTGTACTTTCATTAATAAAATAAGCATTGCGACTTTTGATTCAATTTATTTCCGTCCATTTATTTGCATCTTTACGCTTTATTTTTCAAATGTTTACTTCTTGTCCAAAATTTTGATATGCTAAGATCGGAGGGAGGATGATGAAAACGTTATACCCATAATTGCTGTCAGTATGCTTTCAATCAAACCTTGTTGACGATGTAAGGCATTGTTTCAATTCCCAAACACTGGAGAAATAAGGAAGTTAATCCCTCGTTACCCCCTTCGAGCCTAGAAGTTGGAGTTTCTTTCGTTACAAAAAACCCACAATTTTAACCTTGGGATGGGTAGTTCTCAGTTAACTTGGTTGTGTGTTCATACGATACACCTTTCATTAACAAATTTTCCTTCGCACACGTCAAACAAGTGTCGAAGATGTTTTCTAATCAAAAGGTCGATGATGGTTCACCGTAATCATTAAAATCAAACAGTCACTTTCCTTCACACAAAAAAATAATATAAAAAAAGCAAAAGAAGCCCGCTAAGTCAAAACCTATGAAGGAAACTTAGGCAAAACTGGGGCATCCCGCTGACTGTAAACTCTAAAATAAACAGTTCAGGCAAAATTTAGGGATAATACAAAGAGATTTTTAAATCCTTATCTTGAAAATCCTCAATGTCAAAACAATCAAATGTTATAGGGGAGTAGTGACTGCCTTTTCATAGGTCCCTTTGACTTCTGAATCATCACTGCGACGATCAATGAAATCCCTAACTTATGGGAACCCGAATGCATAGTATGAGTTAACTGAGCATAGGATTGAAGATCATCACGTAGATTGGGTGGGTACAAATAAATTTTGAGCCTTTATCTTTTGTTTCATAAACCGTGAACCAGGCCACATTACAACCCTCAAAAGACCTAATTGAAACAAGGTTATTTTGAAAGTATACTATAGCAAGGTTGCGTAACCTGACTCCTAAAGATCTTTCCGAATCATTTATTTTGGCAGTACACCTTTGTTTTAAACTTTGAGCGTCTTGAACCGTTGTGTTCTGACTAACGACTCATGTATTTTCCATCTTTCAAAAATAATTTTGATTTCAAAAGTCGCATGAACTTTGCATTACCATGTTTGTATGAATATTTTTGTTTGCAAACTGGCTTTCCTCTAAGGAATTTTCAAACAATGAGAAACTTGGTCAAGTGATCTTATCAGGGGCAAGTTCCTTTTACATCCTGTCAAAGAATCAGTTCAAGATTTGTTCAAGGAAATATCTTCTCAGATTTGGTTTATCCAGAGAATTGTTCAAGACCCAGACTGGGGCAAGCCCTCCGAGGATACAGCAAAACAGTCGATTCCATGAATTAGACAGCTGAAGCAATTATCAGTTCATTTGACCTGGGGCAGTTTACTTGCATAATCCCTAAGCAGTTATTCATCATTCCTACAGTGACTATCAACTTGATACAATTTAACAGAATGACAGTGATCTCCGTGTTGAGGAATCAGTCCTCCAGTTTTGTTATCTCACAGAAAGAGTCGAGTCTCGTCGTCGACGTCTGCATTTGCATTTGATCATATGTCATAGCATAATTCATTTACATTTCTATCTTGGGTGCTTTACTCCCCATTTACATTTTTATCTTGGGTGCTTTACTCCCCATTTACATTTTTATCTTGGGTGCTTTACTCCCCATTTACATGTCTATCTTGGGTGCTTTACTCCCTATTTACCTTCTATCCTTGGGTGTTTTATCCCCCATGTACCTTTATCCCGGGTGTTTTATTCCCCGTTTACCAGATATTCCTGGGTTTACCTAACATCATGGTGTTTTACCCTCATTTACTTTTTTTTCTCCCTGAGGTCGTGTTTTACTCGTGTCTTACCTTGTGGGCAAAATTTATTTACTTGGCATCATGGGTGTTTTATCCCCATTTGCGTTTTTCTCCTGAGCTCGTGTTTTACCCGCGTCTTACCTTGCGGACAATTTCTAATTTACTTGGCACCTATCAACAATTCTGTGTCGTGTCTACCCGACGTTCTTCCAGATATGACATGTCTCCTTCCCTAGTGCAATTCCTCGGTGGGTCGTCCCCTGTGACGTTGTTTCGTCTGTATCCGTGCATTTGTCATTTTCATCATACGCATCATATCAGATTCATATCATATTTAGCATTATAGTTTGTTTTGTTTTGTCCATATCATTGCATAGCACTGCGTCTAAAGGCAAAATTTTCAGTTATCTGTATTTAAATCCCTCCATCATGATTTCTCGAGTCTCCGTTGCTCAAATCACCCGGTGAAGTTATTTAAATAGGGGCAACTGTAATACCCCAAATTTTGCCCTAAGATTTGTCGTCGCATTTCATTGCATTTTTATTGCATTTAATCAATTACTAACAAATTTGTGTAGTCGTTTGACTTTTTGCAGGTAAATATCATATGACATACATTTTTTTTCTAAAAAGTAAAATTGGCATAATTGGCAAGAGGACATGTGTAAGGAGTTATGAGTGTGAGAGGTTGAGAGTTCGAATCTCACCTTTGTCACTTTTTGTTTTCTATTATTTTTACTCTAAATTTTTCTATCTTTCATTAAAAAATAACAAAAATAGTTTTTTATTATTATTTAATTATTATTTTTGTATTTTAATTAAATCATTTTTTAAAATATTATTTTTTTTTCACTTTTTTCTAAATTATTCATAAAAATATCCAAAAAATCATAAAATAAAAAATATTGGAAAAAATCTTGTTCTTTTTATAATATTTTTGATTTTAGGAATCAATAGGATTATTAGTTTTTATTTTAAGTTTATTTTAATTATTTTAAATTATTTAAATTTTATTTTTTCTTAACTAATTATTTAGTTTGGGCTTTAAAATGGGCTTTAGGGACATTATTGACAATTTGGTGTTAACCCTAATTTGTTCCCTATATATACATGTGTTGCCTTGTTGAAAAGGGGGGTCAGAAGGTTTTCTTCAGAAAAGAGGAGAGAGAAAGGGAGAAACAAAGGAGATTCCCAGAGAAGAAAGGCGGTCGTTCCCACAACTCGTCAGAAGGATTGGAGCTCTCCAGTGTTCCCTTATTCAAACCTTTTTCACATTTTACCGAAGCAAACCTCCGCTTCGTAGGTTAAATTACTAAACCTTTTGTCTTTTCATGTTTATGTGCATATTTTGCCATGTTAATGTGTTTAGGTCCGTTAAATTACTAAACCTTTTACTTTTTCATATTTATGTGCATATTTTGCCATGTTAATCTCCATGTGTGTTTAGGTCCGTAGATTTTAATATCAAAACCCTTTTTTAACAAAACCTTTTTTTTAAAATCAAAACCTTTTTTTTTATTTATTATAAAAACCTTTTTTAGTAAGACCTTTTTTTAAAAACTGAAAAACCTTTTTGTTCCCAAAAACCTTTTCCCAAAAAACTGAAAAGTCTTTTCCCAAAAAACTGAAAAGCCTTTTCCCAAAAAACTGAAAAGCCTTTTTTTGGGATGAAAAGCCTTTTTTGTTCTAAAAAAAACTGAAAAGACTTTTCCCCCCAAAACTTTTTTTTTTATAATTTAAACTTAATTTTTTTTTATAATTTTAACTTAAATATTTTTTATTAAAAAATAAAAACCTTTTTTTTATAATTAAAATATTAAAAAATTAAAACCTTTTCGTAAGGAACTCCTGATGTTTGATGTTTGTCGTGTCATTTTATGTACCCTTTTATTACTTTTCTTTCTTTTGGCATTTCATGTGCATGCTCGAGGTTGAGATGTGCTTGTGGTGGCCACAGCCCCACACTATTTTCCTCCCTCACTTCATTCTAAGTGTCATTACATATTTTCATATTCTTCATGTTTTTCAGAAATGTTTCTTTGTTTCTTTATACCCTCTGCCTTTATTACTTTTCTTATTTCTGTACCTTAATTATTCCTCCATATAATAATTTGTCATATTTTCACATTTTTTTACAGTTTTATCCTTCCGAAGGATTAGGTCCAGCCTTTTGGCCACCGAGTCAATAGCCTTACCCCTTTAATGGATCAAACCCTGTTTAGCCTAGGTGTCCCGCCGTGGGCAAAATTGCTTTTATCCTAGTGTTAGGCCAAAAGAGTCGCCATACTCTGTTTTAAGGTTTTCCGCCGTGGAATCCCTAATTTAACCCTATTTTAATTTTAATTAACATTTTTTTAACATAGAGATTGGAGTCTCTGAACAAACCTTGGCCACAGTCAAGACGTTTCTAACCTCCCTTTTGAGGGGAACTACAGTTACTCTGATTCCATTCCCGTAAGGATATGTAGGCACAAGATGCGATGTCTTGCCGAGTAAACTTAGAATTAACCCCTTAGGTCTCTTTTCTCACTTTTAATCCTTTTGTACATATACCTTAAGCAAATAAATAAAGCAAAATAGTAAACATTTGAACAAAAGGTTCCTGTAGAATACTACAGAAGTTTAGGGTGCTAATACCTTCCCTAAATTTAACCAACCCCCGAACCCTAGATCTCTCCCCGCATTGTGTTTACGATGCAAAATAGGTTGTCCCTCTTTTGACATTTTCCTTCGGATAAATCAAAGAGCGGTTGTGAATTAAGAATTGTGATTCAAATTAATTAATAATTTGATATCCTATTTCCACCGCAACAGAAAAATGGCGACTTCACTGGGGAGTCCTAACTATTGAGGGTTATCCCTATTTTGTTTATTTTTCTTTATATATTTGTTTTATTATATATTTTGCTCACTTGTATGTATATATTGGGGTACCTTACTTGGAGTTATTGTGTTGTGAGATAAGTCCTACACCCGGACTTGAGCGACCTTATGATAGGATGGCTGATATATTCGACGAGGCTTATAGGGAGTGAGTCCCGACTAAGCTAAATCGAGAATCACCGCTCAGTTGAGACACTTTCGAAAATGGTTCGGTTGATCGAGTGTAGTCGTGAAAACTTTTACCGTTATCGATTGGAGTCTGTGATACTAGGAACCGTAGTACCTTTACACCATCTTGACCTTATATAGGACGTAGTGCGGGAACTATATGGGAGTAGTCCTACAATGGTTGCTACGCGATGCTACACTTAAAAGAGGTTCTCTTGAGAATATTATTAACCCTCGAGTCAGTCGGGAAGTCGATAATATCTGAAAGATGGACTGATGACTTTGGGCACTGATTTAGAACCCTTGTTCTGCAGGTACAATTAACCTATAGTACACACCACTTTGGGAAGGGTAGACCTTGACTCCATTCATTGTTCCTCTAAAATTAGGACCTTTGTTTGCTTATGTGCGTTTGTGCTTTGCATCCATAAAGCATCATATCATTTCTAGTTTCAAGGAATTCAAAAGTCCTTTGCAAATTCAAGAAGTCCTACATTTTAAAGTCTAACAGCTTTTCTCGCTTTCCTAAAAGGGAATGTTTGCAATCGACCGTTGAAATTCTTGAGACCATTGCATGGCATTAGCATCACATTTTTGCATTGCATTTATCCCCCAGTTTCTCCTTCTTGGTCCTATCGTCTTCTAGTGTACCTTTGATAAATTTGTTAGCAACATTGGACCGGTTTATCCAGATTTAGTGAAGGAATACTCTACTCTTGTGGTTGGATACGATGATTTTGGAGATGTTCCCCTATAATCCACTGTTAAGGGTGAATCAATTTTTATGACTATAGAAGAATTGGATAAATGTTTAGGGATTCCTTATGAAGGGGATTATATAAAAATTGGTTTTCAATTAGAAAAGGAACCTTGGAAAAAAATTTCAAGCATGAACTATTATATCGATATTTCCCGGATTACATAGGAAGAGCTAATGAGTAGGCAGAACCCTGAATCTTCTTGTGTGATTAAGCTAGCCAAGAATCTCACTGTTAGTGATTGGATGCTTCACTATATTATTGCATATATATATTGGTTCCAAAGCACTCTAATCACTCTCAAGTGAGTGATATGGAGATGCAACTGTTGTTTGCCATAAAAAAACTTGAAGGTGAATTGGGCGTATGTTATCATGCAACATATGGGACACCTCAGAACTTTAACTAGAGGATTTCCTTACAGAAGAATTATTTCTATCATTTTGGAGGCAAGTTTTATTTGGCTTCAACGGGAACCACAAACAATGATGACTTCAAAGGTCAATGAAGTTAACGTCTCAACAGCTACCAAGAACATGGGAGTTATTCAAAATGATGAAAAATGGCGTGTGTACAAGGATGATACTTCTTCTTCTTCTGCTATTCCGACTCCTAAAGAGGGTTACCCGAATGAACTCATCTACAAAAGGATTGTATCCCTTGACAACAAGGTGGATCTTCACATTAGGGAACATCGGAAAGGTATGTCTTTAATGAGAAAAATGTTCAAATCCATAGCTTTGTAGCAACTTGTAGCTATCCGAAAAGAAGAAGAAGAAAAGGGAGATGGAGATGAAAATGAAGATGAAGATGAAGAAAAAGATGATGAAGTAGACACTATGTCTGAAAGTGAATGATTAATTTTCTATTTATGTTCTATGTTCTAAAACTTTATGTTTTATGATTATGTATTTATGTTTGTATGTTGTAAACAAGTACAATGTTTCGTTCCATTTAAATTATGTGTGTTTCGTAACAAAGTGTTGTTTAATGTTTGTGATGTACTTTTATTTTGTATTGTGTTGTTTTACATGTTTATGTTTAATGTGTCCATTTTGTGTGAGTTGTTTTTCCCATCCTTTTTGTTGTTGACAAAGGGGGAGAAGAAATACACATGTGTATTGTTGTTTTTGCTTTCTAACAAATTTTGCAGAAAAATCTTAAAGACTCTCTTAAATTAATGCTTAAGGGGGAGCATTATCCGAGGGGGAGAAATAGCGCATTTGTTAGAAAATTCGGTGGAAAATGAACTTTCAAGCAGAGGTTGTCATCATCAAAAGGGGGAGACTGTGAAGACAAAGCTTCTCAAGCAATTTTGATGATGACACACTCCACAACATACAAAGATGATTTAAAGGCTATCGAGTAAATCAAGTTTGAAGCAACTCAATTTCATATCATTATGTCAAAGCTTGATGAAGAATGGAGACAAGTTCTACACAAAGGGAGGTACAACGTTTAAGCTACTATATACCTTAAACAAATGTTCAACTTCATCTCACTTTCTTGCATTTCATGTTAAAACCTTTTTAAAACATTTCTATGCACTTTTGCCTCTTTTTCAAAACTGTTTTTCTAAAAAATTGAACAGAGTATCCGATTACTCAAACCTGGTAACCAATTACCCTTTGTAATCTTTCAAATTTTTTAGTTTGTTGAGGCTGATAAACGGTTGCCCACTTATGGTAACCGATTGATAGTCTGAGTTTCACCTAAGAGGGGGGGGGGGGGGGTGAATTAGGTTCTTTGAAATTTTCTGGTTTTATCAACTGAATTACTTTCCTGAGATATGATGAGGTTATGAAAGCAGTAAAGTTCAGAAAGTAAATAACACAGAGAAGTATTCTGGTTCCCTTCACACTTCGAAGGTACTCCAAGCCACATAGTATGGCCCGGATAGTATGGCCCGGATGAAGAAATCAAGGATTCCAAGCCGCATGCAATCAATGATTTTTGAAAAGAAAAACATTCCTCAGGAAAGGATGAGAGAATACCATACTTTGGTGTTTGCACAACCTTTCTCTGAAAGAATTTAGTGAATCTTTCTTCATGTTCATCGGTCAAATATTGAAGAACAAGTGGAGTCTCTAAGGATAAAGAGGCTGGAGCTTTGCCTTTGCTGTGAGCTGAAATATTTCTTTTTGAACGAGAAGCCATGAGAGATGATGAAGGGTTGTTGTTTTAGGGTTTTTGAGGGAGAGTGAGTTTTTTAGAGTTTAGGTTTTGGGAGAGATGATGAAATTTGGTTTAGAGGTAAGGTTTTTATAATGATTGAAGGAAGAGAGAATATGTAGATAGTTAATGTGGGAGTTGAGTGGTTGATGGTTATTGAATGATTAAGGACTTTATGAATATGTGAAATGATGGTCAAAGTCTTGAAAATAGGGCTAAGGATTAAAGATAGCATAAGTAGGTCAAAAGTATAATGATAGAGTAGATGGAAGGTTTAAAGGACCATGGACCTATTAAAAATAATGAAAAAACAGATATCACAATAGGTGCAATCGATTGGCACAGTGGTGCAATCGATTGCACTACAAAACAGAAACGAAATAAATCAAAAGCTATAGGGTGCAATCGATTGACACAAGGATGCAATCGATTGCATGCTTAAAAAATTAACTATTTTTATAAGACTTACAGTGAGAAATCGATTGACACAAGGGTGCAATCGATTGCATGCAGTGAAATTTGAGGGAAAAAATACCATTTTTGAAGTTCTTTCATGATTCAACGTCAGTTTCATCCAATATTCCAAGTTCTCTTTGAATTTTGAAGAATGGTTCCTTTGCCAAAGGCTTTATGAATATATCAGCAAGTTGATTATGAGTATCCACAAAGGTTATCTTGACATCTCCTTGAAGTACATGATCTCGTATAAATGATGTTGTATGTCGATATGCTTGGTTCTTGAGTGAATGACAGGATTCTTTGTAATGTTGATCGCACTTGTGTTGTCACAGCGAAGAGGAATGCTTCCGAGATCGAGTCCATAGTCATAAAGTTGTTTCTTAAGCCAAAGTATTTGTTCATAGCAACTATCCGCTTCTATGTATTCTGCTTCAGCCGTACTAAGTGCTATGCATGCTTGCTTCTTGCATGATCGCAAGACTAGTGCATTTCCTAAGATGTGACATATTCCACTTGTGCTTTCACTATCTGTTTTACAGCCTGCATAAGCCGACATTTGTGGATCCTTTGAGATACTTCATGATCCGCTTGACTGCCATGAAATGAGATTCCTTTGGGTTTGCTTGAAAGCAAGCATAGAGACAAACAATGAACATAATGTCAGGGCGACTTGCTGTCAAGTATAGTAAGGAATCAATCATACCTCTATATTTTGTGATATCAACCGACACACCAGATTCATCTTGATCTATATATGTATAGGATCCCATAGGTGTAGACAACGTCTTGCAATTATCCATATCAAATTTCTTCAATAATTCTTTGCCGTATTTGGATTGATTGATAAAAATCCCATTCTTGAGTTGCTTGATTTGTGGTCCTAGAAAGTAGTTCATTTTTTCCATCATAGACATTTCAAATTCTCCTTGCATCATGGATGAGAATTTTTCACATAACTTTGTGCTTGTTGAACCGAAGATTATGTCATCAACATATACTTGTACCAAGAGAGTATCTTTTTAAAATTTTTTGATGAACAAAGTCTTGTCAACCTTTCCTTTTTCAAAGCCTTTGTCACATAATAATTTGCCGAGACGATCGTACCATGCTCTTGGTGCTTGTTTCAATCCATAGAGAGCTTTCTTTAGTTTGAAGACGTGAGAGGGATATTTGTAGTCTTCAAATCCAGGCGGTTGCTTGACATAAACTTCTTCATTTATGAATCTATTCAATAATGCACTTTTAACGTCCATCTGGAAAAGCTGAAAATTCATAGAACATGCATAAGCCAATAAAATTCTAATTGCTTTTAACCTTGCAACTGGAGCGAATGTTTCGTCAAAATCGATTCCTTCTTCTTGGTTGTATCCTTGTGCGTCCAATCTTGCTTTATTTCGAACTATTATTCCATTTTCATCAAGTTTGTTTTTGAAGACCCATCTTGTTCCTATGACGTGCTTGTTGTTTGGTCTGAGGACAAGACTCCAAACTTATTTTTTCAAACTGGTTTAGTTCTTCTTGCATAGCTATTATCCATTGCTCATCTCCTAAGGCTTCATTGATTTTGGCGGGTTCAATTTGCGAAACAAATGCCATGTTCAGACAAGCATCCTTGAGATTTAATCTTGTTGCAACACCTTGACTAATATCACCAATGACTTTTTCGATCAGGTGATCTCTATGAGTCCTCCATTCTTTAGGTAGATCAATATGTTCTTCATTGTTTTGTGAATCATCTTGTTGTTGTTTTGTTTGATCACTTGGAATATCATTGAGAGCATCATCTTGAGAGGTTTCTACTATATCATCATCATCATCAATAATATCATCCTCCTTGGAGGGGTTAGATTCATCAAAAGAGACATGCATAGATTCTTCAATAGTTAAAGTTCTTTTGTTAAAAATTCTAAATGCCTTACTAGAGAGAGAGTAGCCGAGAAAAATACCTTCATTGGATTTCTCGTCAAACTTACCAAGGTTATATTTGTTATTATTGAAGACAAAGCATTTACACCCAAAGATGTGAAAAAATGATATGTTTGGTTTTCTCCCTTTGAAGAGTTCATATGGGGTTTTCTTGAGAATGGGTCGGATGTTGACACGATTACTTACAAAACACGTCGTGCTTACCGCATCTGCCCAAAAATATTTAGGAAGGTTTGAATCACTCAGCATAGTTCTTGCAAGTTCTACCAACGACGATTCTTTCTTTCTACGACACCATTTTGTTGTGGAGTTCTTGGTGCGGAGGAGTTGTGTGAGATTCCATTTTCTTTGCAAAATTCTTCAAATAAGGCGTTCTGGAATTCCCCACCATGGTCACTTCTAATGGAGACAATTGAGAGTGACTTCTCATTCTGAATTTGTTTTGCATACTTCTTGAATGCCTTGAAAGCTTCACTTTTCTGCACTAACAAGAAAGTCCATGTATATCTAGAGAAGTCATCAACAATTACTAATGCATAAACATTACCTCCAAAACTTTTTGTTCTTGATGGTCCAAAGAGATCCATATGTAACAATTGTAGTGGCCTTGTTGTGGACACAACATTCTTGGATATGAAAGTTGATTTAGTCTGTTTCCCTTTTTGGCATGCGCCACACAATCTATCTTTGATGAATTTGATCTTTGGAAGACCAACAACTAAGTCATGTTTGATCAATTTGTGCAGATGCTCCATATGAATGTGAGCAAATCTTTTGTGCCATAACCAAGATTCGTTGTTGTTCACTATAAGACACTTAACCATGTCGTCTTTATCATCAGAATGATGTGAGGCCATTAGTGCTAGATTTGCGCTTTGATCACTATCTGAATCTGATAAGGAACTTATCTCGTTATCCTCCCATGCTACGTAAGCCTTATTTTTCTTGAAACTCTTTTTTGCTTTTATAGGCATCATTCTTGGAGAGTTTAGGACAGTATGGTTTGATGTGTCCTTGTTTTCCATATTCATAGCATTTGACATCTTGTGTGGATGTTGACGCCTCCTTCTCTTTGTTCTTTGAAAACTTCTTCCTTTTCATATAGTCCGAATTTCCAATATTATTTTTAGAACCAAAATATTTTCCTAACCATTTTACGAGAAGCACGAAGTTTTCATCTTCAATTGGATCGTCTGCCTTTTCCACTTCTTTGGAATCAACCTTTAATGTGATGCTTTTAGATTTCTTCTCTTGATTCTCATGTTTTTCCAATCGCCCAAGTTTCGTCTCATATTCTTGAAGTTTTCCAAACAGTGTAGCGGATGTCATCATGGATAGACTTTTCTTTTCAGAAATTGCTGTCACCTTGGGCTGCCATTCTCTGGACAAGGATCTAAGCACTTTAAGATTTAATTCATTGTTAGTTAATGTCTTACCGAGTGCTCTGAGATGATTAGTCAAGTGCACAAATCTTTTCTGCAGATCAAGAATTGATTCTCCTGGCTGCATTCTGAATAGCTCGTATTCTTGACTCAACGTGTTCAATCTCGATCTTTTAACTTCAGTGGTTCCTTCATGGTTTCCACTAAAGTATCCCAGATTTCTTTTGCTGATGTACATGTTGAGACGCGAAATAATTCGTCCATGCTTAGTGCACTTTGCAGAATATTAATTGCCTTTTTGTCATAGAGAACCTTTTTTTTATCATCGTCATCCCATGAGCCTTTAGGTTTTGTTGATCCAACACCATTAACGACCATTGTAGGAACGAAGGGACCATTTTGGACAACATCCCATATTTCATCTCCTTGTGCTTCTAAGTGAGCCTTCATGCGAATCTTCCAGAAGTCAAAGTATTCACCATAAAACAGTGGAGGCTTGTCGCTACTACCACCGTCTTTAAACACACATTTGTTGTTTGCGGAAGCCATACTGGATCGAATAGAAACAGGTTACCTAAACTTGCTCTGGTGCCAATTGAAAGTCATAGTTTCACCTAAGAGGGGGGGTGAATTAGGTTCTTTGAAATTTTCTGGTTTTATCAACTGAGTTATTACTTTCTTGAGATATGATGAGGTTATGAAAGCAGTAAAGTGCAGAAAGTAAATAACACAGAGAAGTATCCTGGTTCCTTTCATATTTCTAAGGTACTTCAGTCCCCTTTCACACGAAAGAGATTTCACTATAGTTAGGATCAATGTACAATAATTTCTAACCTATAGGTAGATCAAAGGCTCTTAAACACCTTTAAGATCTAAATACTAAGTGCAATAAGAACGGTCCTCTTCAATGCACACACTTGCTTTCAACAATCCTGAACAGCAAGGGGAAATAAATTCAATCTGATTTTTAAAATGAGTTTGTAATAGTGTATTCAATGTTGTATCAATGTTGTAATTGGTCTTCTCGTTCAATGAGAATTTCCACAATTATCTAAGACTTGTTGTTCAAGAATTTTCTTTCAAAGGATATAAAAATATGCAGAAAATTCTTTATGAAAAGTGGTTTGGACTTAGATGTGGAAAGATGAAAAATATGTTAAAGACTTTTGAAAGAGGATTGAAAGAGAGGTGTTTTTGAAAATTTGAAAGATTAGGTATTTATATTACACAAACACCTCTTGAAATAAAATGCAAATCCTCAGAAAAATTGATGAACAATTGACATGTTTCAAAGGAAACATTTCACAGAAGATGGGTTGAAGAGATGCAATTTTTCAGAATGATTTTTCAAAAACGTCCAGGGAGCAATCGATTGCACATATAAACCAATCGATTGCACCTTCATAAAAACACTTGAAATTTGAATTTTTCAATAGAGCAATCGATTGCACCAAAGCACCAATCGATTTCACTAAGAAACAGAAACAAGAATACAAAGATTTTTAAGTATGCAATCGATTGCACCAAAGCACCAATCAATTTCACTAAGAAACATAAGCAAAACAGAAGTAAAATTTTGATCATGCAATTGATTACTCTAAGAGTGCAATCGATTGCACTTACAAAAACTTTAAAAAATTATGTTTTAAAAGGCTTTTGTTAGTGCGAAAAAGTAATGCAAATAGTTTTTCATGGTTTGAGCAACTAGGTCTTAAATACTTGATGAAGTTTTTCATTATACCTTCTGATGAAAATATTCTTCATGTCAAGTCTTTGTCCTGACACTGATGTCTTAAAAATGGTTGAACATCTTTGCCTTCTTGTCAAGTGGTTTGTCTTTATCAAAACATAAGTTGATCCTTGAGAATCTTGATTTCACATCGATTACCACTGGCGCTGTAGGCCAGAAAGTTGCATCTTTTGGCATAAAATTGTTTTCATTCTTTTCCTTGAATCATGGCATCTCTTGGCCATTATGTCTCTTCTGAAAAGGTGTTTAGAGACATATATATACCTCCAAACTCATATTTTAAATCCAATCTTCTTGCAAAAATTTCAAATATATTTTTTATCTCTCATTCTCAAATTTTCACAGGTGTTAAAATTCTGATTCTTCAAGAGTGAAACTTTCATACTTCAACTTTCATAAATTCATCATAGTTTCACTCATTTACCTCTTGAACACTTGTTAAGATATATAAGAGTTGAAATATCAAGAAGAAGATCGATCGAAAGATTGATATTTTAAAGACAATTGCAAAACTACTCAAAACAAGTTTTATTCTTTTACTCTTTGATTACATACTTAGTGTTCCATGATTGTTGGAATTAAGTTTGTAAGGTTTTTACCTTGTTGTCCAGGATTGTTCACACGCTTACACCTATTTCCACCTCTACTTGCAGCTATTTGTTTCTGATATAAAACCAAAAAAGAGAGGTTAGAAAAATAAATAATTTTATGCTCAAATGAATATTTAAAAATACAAACCTTGAACCCAAATGATTTTCCGCACTTGCAATCCATCTAGAGAACTCTTAATGACAAAATTTAAAGTGGGGGATGTAGATAGTTTCATGCGTTTCATGACGTTTCTTTATCAATTATAGATATCAGAAGGCCTTTATAATGATATTTTTTTAGGTTTCACACAGATCACTAATGTTAGTGTCTTGAACGTTGATAATCATGAAGTGGACGACAAAGATTTGTTTAAGCACGACGATCAATATTTAAAATTATTACGCTAAGTTATCCCTTCGGTTTTGTTAAAAACCTAGCATGTTTTTTTAAAAATTACTTTTCTAACACATAAAATTATAAAACAATAATACGAAAAAAGAAGAATTTTTGTGTAAGAAGTTATATGTTCCAAATATTGCACGCGTCCAATTTCTAGGAGTTGTATGTTCCAAACATTGAATGCATCGAACTTCTAACGGAATTACCTGTTTTAACCATGTAAAAAATATTTTTCTGCACTTGCAATTCATCATAGAGAACTTTTTCAAGCTTCTAAATACAACAACATTAACACCATTTTGTGAGATGAATCCCTAAAGAATGATGTGTTCGAGTTTGGAGCAGCTACATATAAGTTAGGATTAGGGTAAAATTTGTTTAACGAGTACTTTTATAGTAAAATCTGATCATCTTATCCCTCGTTTATTAAGGAAACCGATGGGATATATCATTTAGTTTACAAAAAAATCATAAGAATAATAAAAAGTTCCTGAATTATTTTTTCCCTAAGATTTTTTTAATAACCGAGATAATAAGTTGATTGTCTCATCGGTTTTGTTAAAAATTAAGGTAATATGTGGTTTCTATTTCTAAAAAAAATAAATCATGGCGCGCATTGAAATCATATCACCAGAATAATAATGATCATCCATATTCAAAAATGTAACATATCTTTTGGATTTTTAAGGAGACGTTTGAGCTTTTCTGATTGTTTCACTTCCTATTCTCCATTTTATTTAAACAATATTCCTCGTTTCAACATCTAATGTCTAACTCTTTGTATCTTAAAACCTAGTTTCAAAGTCTTTTCTTTTATTTAAAAATATCTTCAACAACCTTAGATGAAAATCTTTTGTTCGTTATCAATTAAAAGCTTGAAGGTGAGATAATACTTAGAAGGGGGTTGAATAAGTATGAAAGATTAAAACTTAGAATTAAAACACAATTATTTTTATCCTGGTTCGTTGAACTCAACTACTCCAGTCCACCCTTTCTAGAGTGATTTGCCTTTCTCAATCAAGGACTTAATCCACTATTTAATCAAACAGATTACAATAGTAACACCTAAGAACAACTGTTCTTAGTCTTCTTAAGAGCTACTGATTCCAACTGAATCCTCTTAAGGAAATCTTTTACAATCAATGTAAAACTATTACAAGAGTAAGAATGCTTCTAAAAAGCTTTAATCACAACAGTGATATTTCTCTTAAGTTTAAGTACAATGAAATAAATTCTTAGAAAGAATATGAAAGTATGAGAGCTTGAATGTTTTAATTCTTTTTCAGCAAAACGTCTAACTGAAGAATTTGGTGGAGTCTTGCTTTTATAGGCAGCTGATCCAAGGTGAGCTGCACGTTGAGAAGAGTGTCCCAAAAGGTCTGAGCCTTTTGTCTTCACATCAAGTGACCTTTCCTAGAAGAAGAAAACACAGAAAAATCCTTTTTGACTGTGTTCTTGTGTCTAGCATAAATAAGGAAAGAGACGTTTGATTTACTCCAACGGATATAATCTTTGAATATTTTCTTCTTCAGTTTTTTTTAGCAAGTTCATCAGAGTCTGATTGGGTCAGAGTCTTCTAATGATGATCAGAGCTTGCTGGATCAGAGTCTTCTGCAGCATGTGTGCTTTCAGCGTGTTAAATATCAGAGCATATTTGAAACAGAACTTCAGTACTGGCAGCTTTAGTACTTTCAGAATCTTCTGTAGAAACTATGCTTTGAGAAGCTCTTCATACAAAATTCTTCTTTGCTTCAGATGCTTCTGACTTGCTTCATATTCTTCTGGAGCTTCTGCTTCAGAATCTTCTGGAGGCTACGCTCAGAATCTTCTGTTGACAGCAATCAGATTCTTCTAATGTATGCATCTGGCGCTACAGAGTCTAGCTAATTTCTTGTGTTCAATTCTGGTTTGCTTCTGGAGTGTTAATTTCTTTACTATCTGCAGTAAAAACTCTCAAGCAAATTTTAGAGTATATAATTCTTAAATACAAAATTTCCTAATAGTTATCATCAAAACAAAGAGATATTATTAAGAACCAATCTGTGTTCTAACAATCTCTGCCTTTTTGATGAGGACAAAAACATCAGAAATTTTGTTTAATTGAAAATATTAAAATTATAACTCCCCCTGAGATGATGAATCTCCCCCTGAGTTAAATACAGATAAGTAATAGAAACTTCCCTTTTGTCTTGAGTAATCTTCAGAGTTAGATCTTTTTTGTTCTTTTAACATTTGAAGGTCAGAATGTCTTGCAGATTTAAGATTCAGAGTTTGATAATAATCAAATGATCTGAGAGACTCAGAGTTTCTTTTATAGAGTGTACTTATCAAAAGTTCTGAAATACTCAGATTAAATGTTAGATAGAATAAATATGCCTGAAGTTTCATTCTGGTGAAGTTATATTAAACAGTTTAGATCTATATTTTCTCCCCCTTTTTTGTCATAAGCAAAAAGTAAAATTTTAAAAAGACAAATAAAAGGAAACAGTAAATGAGATAATTCAATAGAGAAAACTTTGATTCATTTAATAAGTTCAGATCAAGAGTACATGCATCAGAAGATATATCAAAAAGTACAATAGTGTTGCACCCCAAATTTTGACCCCTTATATCCTCTTCATATCATATGCATTTTTTTATCTAACATTAACAAGTTTCAGAGTGTATTTTGTCAAGACACAGATGGAACGGGGCTCCGGACTGATAAAATCGAAGGATTCGAGGATGGGGTAACCATCGCTTTGGGATGAATCATTCATGAAATAAGATCAAGAGTATCATATTGGACCATGTGTGAGTTCAATTTGCAGTGATCACCCACAGATGAGGTGCAGTACAGTTCAGGGTACCCGATTAGGGTTTTCGAGCAGGAAAAGTCAACCGTAGTTTGACTTTGGATTTAAAGGAAGGTTCAATGATGCAACTTTGGTCCAACAAGTTTACAAGACTTAGTGAAGTCCCCTCAAAGGGTTTCAAAGTCTTGGAAGCTCCGAAACATGAACAGACAGTTCGGTAATCGCCGATCGATCGTTCGGTTGACCGGAAAGTCAACCCCCTCAAGTTTTAGGAATTGAACTTCAAGTGGTGAAGCAAAGTTGTTCCTTATGTCATAGGGGACCTACATATCAATTTTCATGATCATCGGATCAAAGACGTGAGAGTAATTGGAAAAACGGGAAATTAGGGTTTCGAAAGGGGCTAAACCCTAACTCCCTAACCGCGCACCCGATTGAAGTGGTTCAAAGCTCGTCGGAAAGCTCTTAATAAGTCCTACAAAAGTCCTATACTAGGTCACACTCAGAAAATGCATGGAATTGAAGTTATCATCAAAATCGATTCTTAGTACAAAACACTTAGTGAAATTTTGAAAATCTGGCAGCACTAAAACTTGTTTTTTGCTGACTTTGAAGGACTTTTCAACCAAGATTCACATAGATTTGGAACTTTTGGCAAACATGAATGTTGTAGAGCTACATAAGGGCTTTCCAAAATGTACAAGAACTCCCCAAGAGGAGTTAGGAGCTGAGAGTTATGAAGTGTGAAAGATGGGCCTGTGCACTAGTGTATTAACTTGCTTAAATCCAACATAAACTTGGTTCCCAACCATACACTTCATCTCCAACCATGGATGGACATCTGATATGATAAGTTTAGAGGTTGGAATAGATAAATTCAGAAAGGAATCCAAGCAAGTACAAGATCTTGAGCAAAATCCATTACTTTAATAGAAGAAAGTACAAAAGGTACAACAAGAGAGAGAAGGTTGGGGGGGCTGCAACATGGAGGCTTGTCCTTTCTCACTATAAGGTCACTTCCTACAACTCATATAGGCTGATTTTTTCTTGCATTGAGCCTTGCAACTGGTGTGAAGAGGGCTGCCACAAAGATCTTGCAAGATTTCTCAAAGAAACATCATGAAAACCTCTCCAACATTGGAAGTGACCAAGTTGTCCTCACCCTCATTCCTCCTATAAATAGGGGCATTCTCACCATCTTCAAACCACACCAAAGTTGCTTACAAACACCAAGCATTACAGCTCTCATTCTCATTCTCTCTTTGCTTGTAAGTGAAGAAAAGCTCAAAAACACCAAAAATGGGCATTTCACAACTTTCATGCCATTCTCATTTTTAGCATTTCCACCACCTTAACAATCATCCACACACTTCTTAAATAACATATAGAAGGTGTGCAATCCATCAAACCACTAAAAATCTCAAGAAATCAAAAAGTCAACATTGTACTTGGCTTACTTTGACCAAAAGCTACGAAAACCACCAAATTGAGTTCTAAACACTTCCTTAAGGTTGTAACCATTTGGACACCTCTCATACAATATATCTCAACTGTCAAGACTCTAAGAAACCATTGGAGATCCATAATTCTCATTTTGGCATCATTGGTGCTTTGTTTCTTAAAATTCAAGCAAGGTGCAAAAAGGCAAAAAATGTGATTCAACATCTCTGGTTTTCTCAACAGTTTTTGTTTGTTTAAAAGGTTCTTCAACAAGTATGTAATCAATTCTCATCAACCCTTGCCTCATTCTTTATGTGTTTACTTTATTGGACATAATGGTGTGTTTTGAACTTAAGAACAAATTGGTGGATCTTCATGATATTTGGTATGTAATAAGTGTGTAATTCATTGCAAGAGAAATTGGTTCATGATTAAAATCTAATTATCATGTGTGAAATTGGTCAGCATAACTGTCAAGACAGTTTTTGTAAGTTTGTTCATCTTGTTTGCTATGGAAGAATATGAGTTTGTGTGAATGTGATGCTTGTTGTTTTGATCCCTCATGCTGGAAGTTCTTGAAACTGTTGGAATGTTTGTCAAATACTTGATGAGTAAGCCAGGTTTTGATCCATTTTGTTTGTTCACACTTTGTGTATGTTGCAAAAAAAAAACCAACATCTTGCTTAATGCATCAATGCTGTTCTGAACTAGTTATTTTGCCCTGCTACTACTGATTCCAACAGAGCATTGCCCATGCTTGCAATTTATGGAGGTTGTGTTGTTTTCAAAGGATATGCTTAGGTTAGGAATGTATGATAGGTTCTTTCCACCTGCTGATTTAAGATGCACATTTGCTTGAAAAATGCCCTGATTATTATTTGCAAATCCTGTTGAAAATGTTCATGGCAGTAGCATACTTATTTTTGGCATAATGCATCACAAGCTTGATTTCAACATTCAAACATAATCATATGTGTATTTGAAGCATGCCTATGTATTCTAGTTTGATGTTTGATGCATAACATTCATTTCACTTGTGTTCATATCACTCATCAAACTCATCAAGTCACTCACACCACTAATTTTACACAAACTGGTTTTTTACACTAAAGTCATACTTTGAACATCTCATGAATGATATTTGAAAAGTGTATACATGTTGGTTTTGGCCTCACAATCTGTTTTTAAAGTATCATGTCTTCAAGCTAACTTTTGCTTGCATATCAAGCCATAAGTTGATATCTTTAACACAAGCTCATCTTTTACTCTAACCACAATGCACACACCTCACATTAGTTCATTATAACATGTTGGCATCATCATTTCATCAAAAATTATCCTGTCATAAAAAATCACCTTCAAAATGCAAGAATGTCACTTTTTGCACTTAACTTCCACTGGTGGAAGTTAGTGTTATTTTAGCCTTTTTTCAAAATGGTCACATACACTAACATACACCAAAGTGAATTTTGAAAGCCAAATAACTGCACACTTGTTCCAGCCTGGTTTTTGTCACCCACACACACTCAATATCACATAATGAAGGTGGTTGGAGGGTTAGTATGACCCTTGTTTACCTTGAACTCAAAAAACCCCTACTGTCATGCATGTTTGTTCTTGACCCTTTGCAACTATCATGATGTATGCCTTGAAATTTGATACTTGCTACTGTCATGCTAAGTATGCCTATTATATATTGATTCAAACTGTTGTTTAAGTTTAGTCTATGGTTGTCAACATGAGATTTTTGTTTTGAATCATGTTTGCTAGATGGTTGGCATTGTCTGCTTGCATCAATCATTTAGGCATTACAGTAGGTAGGTAATCATGATTTGGCCATATCTTGTTAGCATTTGTCAACAATGATGAACTTATAAGTATTGTGAAAGTCATGTTTACAAGCTGTCATAAAATTTCTTGTAATCACTATTGACCCATGTTTTGAAGGTTTGCATTAAAATGCTATGTTTTTCTATGATGACTCCAAAATACCTTAATTGATATAAAGACACTCAAATGCCATATGCTTGCAAATTGTCATGTGCACCAAGGCTTGAATTGTTTGATATGTTTGATTTTGGTATTGTAATAACCAAGAACTGGCTGTTTGTCTCCATGTTTCTATCCAACTTTAATATTTCACTGTTAGCATTATGGATAGTGTTTGTCAACACTAGTTTCTTCATTGAGAACTTCCATTGCATTTTTTTCTTAAAATCCACATGGTTTGAACTGGTTGCATATAGGCATGATGTTTGAAATTCATCATTGAAACTCATGTTGAAATATCAGAATCTGGTTGTTGTTTTCCTTGCTGCTGTCAAACTGTCACAATTTGAAACTTAAATTTGATCTTTGCCAACATTTGGCTTTAATCCTTGTTTGCATTTAAATCAGTCCATGTCATCACTGCCTGCATCTCTTAAATTCTGGTTCTTACAACTGCCTCATTAATTTGTCATGAATGAAAGTCTGTTGTGATTTGAATTTGTTTAATCTATGCCTGAACTGAGTATGAGACTTTGGGATTGTATTACTGCATCATAACTTGTTGTCCATATCCAGCCTTACATTCTATCTTACCATAGTTACCATTCCCATGCCAGTTCTTGACTTGATTTAATTTTTTGTTGTTATTTGAGTCTGAGATCCTTGTTTTACATGTTTAAAGTTTGTGCATAATGATTACATAGACTGTATGCATCTGTTTTAGACATTGATTTCCCTTATGCATTTCGAATCTCACTTTTGCATGTTCCATCGAATCCTCTTGTGTAAACACGATTTTGAAAATTGGTTGATGCCATCTTGATCCTTGCTTAATTTCCAGCACGTTAGGCTTTTATTTTGCAAAAATTAATGAAGTTTTGGTAGAGTTTGAAACCTTCACGCATTGGCCATAGTTGCTTGTGAGGTCTGGCCCAGATTTGTTTGTTTTACAAGGTTTATATGTTTCTAGGGGTGGCTAAATACACGGATGTATCGCCACCCCAGTGGTTACTACCTTGCCATTAAAATGCCTACCAAGCCTTGTGTCCTGGGTTCGAGCCCCAGCGAGGCATTTTTTGTTTCAATGTTGTTTTTCTTTTCTCACGTTTGTTTTATTCATTCTTTTCCTTTCCATAGCAGCACGCGCATTGTGTTCTAGTGGTTGTTGTATATGTTTGTAAACATAAGGGCCTGGGTTCAACTCCCAGCTTGGCCCTTTTTTTCCTTTTTATTATTTTTGTTTATTTGATTTTATTGTCATAAATCACCTCAACTCCAAATATTCATAACTTGTTCATCTTTCATCTTTTTCGACTAATTCTTTTTGCAAACTCTTCATTGTAATGACTAGTTTTGTTTGATGGATCGAAATCTCATGATTAATTATTTCAACATTTCTTGATTGGTCGTCACCTTACGTCTCAATTAAATTCCCTTTATGCCATGTTTATTTTATTTTGCTTATTTTATTGGTATTTGTTTATGTTCGTCAACACGTTGAGATCTCATCTTTTGTTGGTTGTTACCATGTGTTTTCCCCCATCTTCGCTTTGTTAAGTTTATCTTGAACCTCCTAAATTACGAGGCTAAACTAATTTAATTATGTGAGATTGTTATCTAGGCATAGTTATTACTTTCAAATTGTTATTTGTTACCTTCATCATGCTTTAAATCTTTGTCAAAATATACCTACATCTTTGTCAAGACATGCTTATTGTGATATGCTTGGTTGTAACCATTCATCCTACCTAAAATGCTTTCCCATTGTAATGTGTTGGTTAATCCTTGATTATAATCATTGTCTTCTGTATTCCCTATATTTGAATATTTATGCTTTGTTAAGTATCTATTCCCCAAGCGATGGAACTCTTTAGTTCGCATCCAAGTTGCCTTCCCTCTCTCCTTCCAAAGGAAAAGTCTCCCCATTGACCCTAGTGTCATGGAAAGCTCATTACCCCTCCCTTGACTTTGTAAAGTCATCTTGAACCCTAGCTTAGTTAAGTTAGAACACATAAGCCATTTGAATTTGCTGCAAGTCTAAAAGACCCACCTTTACTAGGATTACTCTTCAATTAGAACCCTAGGATAGAGTTTGTTAACTCTATATAGGAATCATAGTAATGATTACTTATTTCCCCTTTGAGTGTTACAACATAGATCTAGAGAGTTTTGTGAAACTCTACACAAGTATTGTTATGCTTGTTCCCCCCTGAACCTTGGTCATAATCAAGTGTTCTTTAACCCTTGTGAGGTGAACTACGATTGCTCTGATTCTATCCTAGTTAGGATACGTAGGCAGAGGACGCGATGTCTTTGCGAGAAAACTTAGAAACAATCTTAGGTATTCATCTATCATACCCTATCTCTTTATCCAATCCCAACCTTAGCAAATATCCAACAAACTTAGCATACAAATAAACAAAAGGTTCCTGTAGAGTACTACAAATGTTTAGGATGTGAAATACCTACCCTATGCATAACCAACCCCCGATCCCCGAATCTCTTAGTGTTGTTGTAACATCGCGCAAAAGGTTCTTTCTTTCTTTAGACCTTTCCTTTGGATAAATTAAAGTCCGGTTGTAAAAGAATTAAGGTTCAAGTTAATTCAATAGCTTGATATCCGATTTTCACCACAACAGAAATGGCGACTTCACTGGGGAGACTGACTTAAAACTTGAGGGTTTAGCCTATTTTGTTTGATTGCTTGCTATATTTGTAAATATTTTCTTAACATGTATAGTTGTCAATATATTTGTTTGTGTGTTGGGTATTGGGTGCTTTGAGTGGTGAGACGGTCCTATACCCGGACTTGAGTGAAATTATGATAGGATGGTGGTATATTCAAGAAGGCTTATAGGGAGTTGATTCCCGACCAAGCTAACTTGAGAAACCACCGCTCAGTGTAGGCCCTCTTGAAAGTTTTAGTATTATTGATCGAGTATTCGTGAAAACAATGCTACTTTCAACGAAGGAGCCTATGACACTGTGGACTTTTAGAAAACGTTCTACCCCACTTTGGCCTTATCAGGACGTAGTGCGATGGCTATAAGGAAGTATTTCCGAAATAGTCGATACGCGATACTACACTCAGACAAGATTCTCTTGAGAATATTATCAATTACCAAGTAATTTGGGAAGTCGATAATATCCGAAAGATGGGTCGATGACTCTGGGAACTTTGTAGAACCCGTTCGGCAGGTACAATCAATCCATAGCACAATCTTTGGGGATGGGTAGACCTTTGAACTCATGCTTGTCCTTAACCCTAAACCTGCGTTGTGTGCATATGCATCTTGTTTATGTTTTCATATCATCATATCATCATATCATCATATGGTTTCATGGAACTCAGACTTTGTTGTTTGTAAATATCAGAGGTCGTCATGAACATTGAAAGAAAGAAAACTTTGAAATACACTTACAAGGGTTTTAACCTAGACGATTTGAGAAGATTGAGCACCTTGGTGACAGATTCAGAGGGATTTCAAAGCCGGTACGGGAAGCTGTTGCTACTCTTGAAGATAAAAATGGATAGTGGACTTCTCTCTACCCTCCTCCAGTTTTATGACCCGCTCTACCATTGCTTCACATTTCCTGATTATCAGCTAGTACCCACACTAGAAGAGTATTCTCAGTTAATCGGGTTGCCTATTCTTGAAGAATCTCCTTTTCCGATTGTAGAGAAGGACCCCAAAGAGCAGGATATCGCCAAAGCTACACGTTTAGGAGTGGACGACATAAAAAAGAATCTGATTACAAAAGGGGGAGTCTTTGGGTTCAAAGCAGAATTCTTGATTGAGAAAGCTCAATACTACGCAGATCATTTAAGCATGGATGCATTCGAAGCTATCCTTGCCTTACTCATCTATGGTATATTCTTGTTTCCAAGCTTTGAGAATTTCGTGGACCTCAATGCCATCAAAATTTTCTTAAAGAAGAACCCTGTGCCTACCTTGTTGGCAGACGCGTACCATTCTGTTCATCTGAGGAATTTCCATAATGGGGGAATGATCACTTGTTGTGCTCCTTTATTGTACAAATGGTTCACTTCACATTTACCCAAAGCCAACGCTTTTTGGGATCCAAAGAAGGGATGGTGGTCACAAAAGATCATGGCTCTTACCCATTCTGATATTGATTGGTATAATCGTGATTATGATGGGATAATGATCATTGACAGTTGTGGGGAATTTAGCAACGTACCTCTTCTCAGCATTAATGGAGGGATCAGCTACAATCCGATACTTGCCCGCCGACAATTGGGATACCCCCTAAAAGACAAACCCAAAAGTGTTCAAGTAGAAAGCATCTTCTTCAAAGAAGGGGAAGACAGTCAGGGATTAAAAGAGAAAATTTTAGAAGCTTGGAAGCGTCTGCATAAAAAAGGAAAGAAAGATCTTGGAAAACTCAACTGTATTTCTTTAGAACCTTACCTCCAATGGGTTCGGAAAAGAGCTGTCACACTAAAGATGCCGTATCCCAAACAAGAACCTATGGCCTTAAAAGAAGAACGCCCGTTGGTCTTCATGTCTGAAGAAGAAAAGTTGAAAATTGCTTTGGTCAAAGCACAACAAACTGAAGAAGCTTGGAAGCACAAGTATCAGATAGTCATTGAAGAAAATGCAGAGCTCCGGAGACAACTCCAGTCGAAAGATGAAGAAATCCTCTCTTGTAAGAAGAGGAAGGCACTAGAGGAGCCTTATGAGCCTCAGTCTAATCCATGGAAGATAATTGTGGACAGACTCATCATTGAGAAGACTCAGTTGGAAAGAAAGATCGAGAAGCTCAACCTCAGGCTGTTAGGAGAACCTTGAAAGATTGCGCCAAATTGTTTAGTTAAAACTCTTAGAGAGAGAGAAGGAGTCATGCTGAGTACTCACCGATACAACACACGGTCCCAAGCTCAAAAGAAGATGGCAGATAACGATCAAAGGTTCGACCGAATGGATAATGACATTGAAGGGATCAAAGGGGACGTCAACCAGATCTTAGAAGCCCTCAACATGATCAAAGCAAAAATGGATACACAACCTACAGTGGTCTCCGAAGTTGCCACAACAGCAGCCAATGTCACGATGGCTCCTGTTACTTCAGCAGAGTTTCCCTATGGCATGTCCCGGGATTTTGTACCACCTTTCAACGGCATGCAGTCTTCAGGTC
Source organism: Lathyrus sativus (assembly GCA_963859935.3). NCBI lineage: Eukaryota > Viridiplantae > Streptophyta > Magnoliopsida > Fabales > Fabaceae > Lathyrus > Lathyrus sativus. The sequence goes on along the minus strand of OZ012737.1, from coordinate 633,547,725 downwards.
TCAATCCGTTGTTCGACTCAACGATCAGAAACCCCATTTTTACTACAGCAGGTGGTCCCACCACGGTACGACCAGTCTTCGCCAATCAACAGCCAATCTTTGATATACCCGATGGATCCGAAGCTGAGGATGAAAAACACGAGAAGTTAAGGGTAGAGATGGACATCATGGCCAAGAGGATGAGGGCCATTGAAGGAAATCATGTCTTTGGATCTGATGCCAAGGATCTATGTCTGGTATCTGGATTAGTGTTCCCTCAGAAATTTAAAATACCGGTCTTCGACAAATATGAAGGGACTACTTGTCCTAAAGAGCACTTAATCATGTACTGTAGGCGGATGGCTCCGCATATTGAAAATGATAAACTGTTAGTACACTGTTTCCAAGATAGTCTAAAAGGAGCTTCAGCCAAGTGGTATCTCGGTTTAGATCAAGCTAAGATTCACAGTTTCCAAGACCTCTCAGATGCTTTTATTCAACAGTACAAGTACAACATGGACCTAGCTCCAGACCGCCGTCAGCTTCTTAATATGACGCAGAAAAATACCGAAACCTTCAAAGAGTATGCGCAAAGGTGGCGCGGAACTGCAGCACAGGTAGAGCCTCCTCTTACTGAGAAGGAGTTGGCAGATTGGTTTGTGGATACAGTTCGACCCGAATTCTATGAACGTTTGATCAGCAGCGTTACAACAAATTTCTCTGATATTGTGGCAGTGGGGGTTAAGGTAGAAGCGGGTTTGAAGAGCGGAAAAGTGACTACTTCAAATGTTACTCCAAGCGCCAACACGGCAAAAAAGCCAGTCAGCTCGTTCCACAAAAAGAAAGAGGGAGAAGTGAGCGCAATCACATATGGAAAGAAAGTACAAAGCTCTCGAAGCCTCCACCAACAGTACCAACCATCATATGTAGCGGCAGTAACCCCGGTTTTTCAGCCTTCTTCGCAGCATGGTCCCCAACCTGGGGCATTCAACAATCAACACCAGTATCAGCCTGGCGGTCAGCAACAGTATCGCACCAGTAATCAACAACAAAGCCAGCAGCCGCAGGGTCAACAACCTCAGAACAGGGCCCCAAGGGCAAATTATCCAGCAAATAGGCCAAAGATACATCCTATTCCAATGAGTTACACTGACCTGTTTCCCATGCTAGTAGAAAGAGGGTTGGTTAAAACAAGAAAATTGGGTGCTCCACCTAATCCACTCCCGTTCTATTATGATGCGAATGCTCGCTGCCCATTTCATGAGAATGCTCCAGGCCACAATCTCGAAGGCTGCTTCGCCCTTCAGCACCTAGTTCGTGAGCTTATCGAAAAGGGAACTCTATCCTTCGAAGATAATCCGCCCAATGTTAAAAGCAACCCTCTTCCCAATCATGGTGGAGTCAATGCCATTACTGAAGAAGGGGAGGGGTCAGAAGATAAGAAGGTTACCACCATTGGTGAGATCAAAGTGCCATTAGCAGACCTACACAAACGCCTCGCTCAGGCATGGTTACTCAAGACATCTCACGAAGATTGCAACGAATGTATGCTGAATCCTGAGGGTTGTGACGCTGTGAAAAAGGATATTCGAGCTATGATTGAACAAGGAATGATAGAAATCGCTAACCGAAAAAAGGAAGAAGATGTGGCAGTCATCGAGCCTGTGTTTAACATACCAGGAGAATCCTACAAAGGAGCTGGGTCCAGAGATGGTAACAGTAACAAAAACTACAAGAATATTCGGCCAGTATTTCGTGATGACGAACCCCCGAAATTCGGGAGGGGACAGACTAGGTTTGAGCCAAGAGGAGGATTCCAGCCTCGCCCAAGAACCGTGACACCAAAACAAGATTATTCATGGTGTGAAGGGATTTTCAAAGAAAAGAAACCAGTAAGTGTGGCCAATATCGCCGGTGGAAGCAAAATGACTCGGAGTGGTCGTGTCTATCAACCTCGAACATACAGCGAGGCTCCTCCACCAGCAGTTCCCGTTCAAAAGACGCCCGTTCCTCAGAAGCCTGTTCCGGAGACAACCACTGACAAAGAGCCTTTAAGAAAAGAAAGTCTCAAGAACGATGAAGAAGAATTCTTGAGAATCATTCGACGAAGCGATTATAGGGTGGTGGACCAATTGAATCAGACACCCTCCAAGATCTCGGTCATGGCTTTGCTTTTGAGTTCTCCAGCACACCGCCAGGCATTACTCAAAATCCTAACGCAAGCTCACGTTACTAAGGATATTACAGTGGGGCAGTTCGACTCCGTTGTAGCAAATATCACTGCCTGCAACACCTTGAGCTTTGATGATAATGATCTAACGGCTGAGAAGCGCAAGCACAATCGTGCCTTGCATGTATCAGTCAAGTGTGAAGCAGACACAATGTCCCGAGTTCTTGTGGATACCGGATCAGCGCTCAATGTAATGCCTAAAAGAACTTTGGCCAAGCTGGCATATCAAGGCGCTACCATGAGACCAACTTCTCTTATAGTCAAGGCGTTCGACGGATCCAGGAGAACCGTGATAGGAGAAGTTGATCTCCCTATTCTAATTGGACCACAAATCTTTGAAATCACCTTCCAGGTGATGGACATAAATCCGGTTTATAGCTGCTTATTGGGAAGACCCTGGATTCATACAGCTGGCGCTGTCACTTCCACGCTCCACCAAAAAATGAAGTTTGTTGTAAATGACCAGCTAGTCATTGTCCATGGAGAAGAGGACTTGATGGTAAGCAACTTGTCATCTTTCCGGTATATTGAGGCTGAGGAAGACTCTCTCGAAACAGCTTTCCAAGCACTAGAAATAGCTCACGCTGTTCTAGTAGATGAATCAGACATAACCCAAAGGCCATTATTTACCTCTGCTCAAAGTATTAAGGCGGCACTGAAAGCCGGAGTCCCACTGGGTTGGGGAGAGGTCATCGAAGTCAACGCTCGGGCCAAGAATGATCGACAGGGGTTGGGTTACAAACCAACTCCGGAAGGCGAGCCGGAAGAAAGCACCATGAGGAAGAAGTCCTTAAAAGAGATATTCACCAGCGGCGGTGTACAAGTTAACGCCATTATTTCTGAAAATGAGGACGGTAATCTGGATCATCTAATAATTAGAGGAGGAGGAGCATTGCGCAATTGGGAGGCTGTGGAAGTTCCCATCTTTTTACCTTTAGAGTAATTCATTCTGCCTGTTAGCTTTGTGTCTTTCTTTAAAAATTTCTCGGTCTTGCCCAAGACCTGTGAATTATTTTGTACTGGGCCACTTTGCAAAAATTGAAAATCATTAATGAAAAGTGTTTTTGTTAAAACTCTTGTTATTTATTTGCACATCACTTTCACTCTTTTTGGAAAAATGGCAATCTCTTTTGGAAAATAATAAAAACCACCCTTCATCTGCATGTTTGTGTGTGAGTGCCTAATTATTCCTAAATAAAACATGCAGAATACCCCCATCAACCACAGAATCCTATGATCATTCGGTTCCTTCTATTAGCGGTTCATTCGTCTTTCAAGCTGAAGAAGGGAACGAAGGAGAGTTAGAGGTCCCAGAAGAGCTAAAGAGAATAGCTGAGCATGAAGATGATTATATCCAGCCCCATAAAGAGCAGACGGAAGTCATTAACTTGGGGTCAGAAGAGGACAAAAGGGAAGTCAAGATCGGGGCGTCATTAAGGCCAGAAATCAAAGATAAGTTGATACTAATCCTCAGAGATTTTGTTGACATATTTGCTTGGTCCTACCAAGATATGCCAGGGTTAGATACTGACATTGTCATGCACAAGCTCCCCCTGAAACCAGAATGTCCTCCGATCAAACAAAAGCTTCGCAGGTCGAGACCAGATATGGCACTTAAAATCAGAGATGAGGTCAAAAAGCAAATAGATGCTGGTTTTCTAGCAGTATCCAAATATCCCGAATGGGTAGCCAACATTGTACCGGTCCCAAAAAAGGATGGCAAGGTCAGGATGTGCGTTGACTACAGAGATCTAAATAAAGCAAGTCCGAAGGATGATTTCCCATTACCACATATTGACACTTTGGTAGATAACACGGCAAGCTTTGCAGTGTTCTCATTCATGGATGGGTTTTCGGGCTATAACCAGATAAAAATGAATCCAGAAGACATGGAAAAAACGACTTTCATCACACCATGGGGCACCTATTGTTATAAGGTAATGCCTTTTGGTTTGAAGAACGCAGGGGCAACATATCAGAGAGCTATGGTCACACTATTTCATGATATGATGCACAGAGAAATCGAAGTATACGTGGATGATATGATTGCAAAATCCCAAAGTGAAGAAGACCACTTGGATCATCTACTAAAGCTATTTGAAAGACTCCGAAAGTATCAATTGAGACTAAATCCAGCCAAATGCACCTTCGGAGTTCGCTCAGGCAAGCTACTTGGTTTCATCGTTAGTCAGCGAGGAATTGAGGTAGACCCTGACAAGGTTAAAGCAATCCAGGAGATGCCTGCTCCTAAAACTGAGAAACAAGTTAGAGGTTTCCTTGGACGTTTGAATTACATCTCCAGGTTCATCTCCAACCTGACTCCTACCTGCACACCGATCTTCAAGTTGTTACGAAAGGATCAAACAGTGGTATGGAATGAAAATTGCCAGGCGGCGTTCGACAAAATCAAGCAGTATTTGCAAGAACCTCCAGTGCTGATTCCTCCGGTACCTGGAAGGCCTTTGTTCATGTATATGACCGTATTAGAAAGTTCGATGGGCTGTGTCTTGGGCCAAACGGATGAGTCAGGGAAGAAGGAACATGCAATCTATTATCTAAGTAAGAAGTTCACTGATTGTGAGAGTCGTTACTCTCCCCTGGAAAAAGCTTGTTGTGCGTTGGCATGGGCTGCTAAACGTCTGAGGCAGTACATGATTTGCCACACTACGATGCTGATTTCTAAGATGGACCCCATCAAGTACATCTTTGAGAAACCAGCTCAGACAGGAAGATTAGCCCGATGGCATATGCTCCTATCAGAATATGATATCCAGTACGTTGCTCAGAAATCCATCAAAGGGAGCATTTTGTCAGAACACCTTGCAGAGTATCCTATGGAGGATTATCAACCGCTCAAGTTCGACTTTCCCGATGAAGATGTGATGTATATTCAGCGCACGAAACCAGAGCCTGGTCCAGAGGAAGGCCCCGAGCCAGGGTCCCGTTGGGAGATGATGTTCGACGGAGCGTCAAACAAAAATGGACATGGCATCGGAGCTGTTCTAAAAAATCCAACTGGAGGGTACACTGCGGTCACAGCCCGACTCTGTTTCTCTTGTACAAACAACATAGCGGAATATGAAGCCTGCATCCTGGGGTTGGAGGCTGCCATTGATCTCCGTATCAAAATTTTGGAAGTAATTGGTGATTCTGCTTTAGTGATATACCAACTCAAAGAGGAATGGGAAACCAGGGATGAAAAATTGATTCCTTATAAGACCCACATCCTAGAGATGGCTGAGTATTTCGATGAAATTACCTTCAAGCATGTACCAAGGGCGGAAAATCACATTGCCGATGCATTGGCCATGATGGCATCCATGTGGAAAGTCCAGTTTGTTAACGAAGCACCTCTGATTCGCATCGAAAGAAGGACAGTACCCGCATACGTCATGGCAATGGACGAAGAATTTGGGGAGAAGCCGTGGTTTTATGATATCAAGAATTTCCTTCAAAATCAAGAATACCCCGCCGACGCATCCACAATTGACAAAAGAGCGATACGGAGGTTGTCATCTAAATTCTTCATCAGCAATGGCATCTTGTACAAGAGAAATCATGATATGGTCTTACTCCGATGTGTCGATGAAAGTGAGGCGAATCTCATAATGGCCGAAGTACACGAAGGGACCTTCGGCACCCATGCAAATGGCCACGCCATGGCTAAGAAAATATTAAGAGCGGGTTACTTCTGGTTAACTTTGGAGACGGATTGCATACTCTTCGCTCGAAAGTGTCATAAATGTCAAGTTTATGCTGATAAAGTGCATGTCCCTCCGCATCCTCTCAATGTGATGACGTCACCTTGGCCTTTTGCAATGTGGGGCATAGATATGATCGGGGCAATAGAGCCTAAAGCCTCTAATGGTCATCGCTTCATCCTTGTCGCAATTGATTATTTCACCAAATGGGTGGAAGCAGCGTCATATGCGAATGTGACGAAGCAGGTGGTCGCACGCTTCATTAAAAAGGAAATTGTCTGCCGATATGGTATCCCTAACCAGATCATCACTGACAACGGGTCGAATCTGAACAACAAAACAATGAAGGAACTCTGTGACGACTTTAAGATCAAACATCATAACTCGTCCCCTTACAGACCTAAGATGAATGGCGCAGTTGAGGCTGCAAACAAGAACATCAAAAAGATAATACAAAAAATGGTCGTAACTTATAAAGATTGGCACGAGATGTTACCATTTGCTTTGCACGGCTACCGGACATCAGTACGCACTTCGACAGGGGCAACTCCCTTTTCCCTAGTATACGGGATGGATGCGGTGCTACCCATTGAAGTCAAAATACCTTCCTTGAAGATCTTGACGGAAGCAGAGTTGGATGAAGACGAGTGGATAAAAGAAAGATTTGATTCGTTGAATCTCATCGACGAAAAAAGAATGACGGCCATGTGTCACAGTCAAATCTATCAACAAAGGATGGCCCGGGCATTCAATAAGAAAGTTCGTCCCAAAGAGTATAGAGAAGGAGAGCTGGTGCTTAGAAAAATCCTACCTACACAAAAAGACATGCGTGGCAAGTGGATGCCCAACTACGACGGCCCTTTCGTTGTGAAGACTGTTTTCTCCGGAGGATCTCTGATTCTCGAAACCATGGATGGCGAATCACTCAAGTATCCCATCAACTCGGACGCAGTAAGAAAATACTACGCCTGAAAACGGATGCATAGAAAGAGAATTTCAATGCCTCGACAAGAAAAAACCCAATGTTTGAAAGATGTCGGACGCTGGGGCGGACTCCTGTGCAGAGTATTAGAAGAAAGGGGCAAAACGTGTTGTTCTCGTCAGAAGCGGCAAAACAAGTGAACTAATAGTCGGAAGGACCAAATTATTATGGGATTCTGTAATCTTTTCTGTTGCCATTTTTCAAAACTTTTAAAGTCCCCAAGGCTTTATCTTTTGTAAAGTTCTTGTCCATCAATAAAATCAGTTCTCTCTTTGGCCAAATCATTGTTATGATCTGCTATTTTTGTTATGCAATTTCACTTATTTATTAATAAGAATTTTTTATTGAAAGCAAAGTGTTTTGAAAAACCTAAGCCCTGATTTAAAAAGAAAGAAGGAGAAAGCACAATTTGACAAAATGATTGAAAAGTTCCAAAGGTAATATGATGATATTACACAGTTCTTGAAGTTGTGGAAATCGCTGTTGTCTTTGACCGAGATAAATACGTCCGATAGAAATTCTAGCTAGACTTCTTCCTTGCAAGATTATGGGGGACATTACTGAGGAAAGAATCGTTATCTGTATCAAAGAAGGAAGTGTCGCCTGATTTGAGGCATTTTGAAGCTCAGCGTGATAAGTTCCCGCTTTATTGGATTTTCTTTTGTCCCGCCGGGTCGTTTTGTGTCTTGCATACAGCATCATGCTAGCATACGCATTTGTTTGCATTCCCACCATTGAGGTCCTTTGGTCGTTACCTTTATCTTTATTTTGTTGTTACAAGTCCGTTTAGAGTTGACACCCTGGGATTTCCTTATTTTTGTTCTGGGAGAGCAGTGGTGACTAGCAATGCTTGGTTTATACAAACAGGGGGTTATTACCAATTTTCACCTTCGATTGGGTTATCACTAACAAACTGTGAAAGACTAGCGGTCACTAGCACGTATTCAGAACTAACTATGTTTGGTATAGTAGTTTGGTCTTCACCAGCAGGTTTCCAAACCCATTCGTCACTAATTCGGTTATAAGGCCAACCAATTGTTATTGGAGTCCTTTTGATTTGGTTTTCACCAATCTGTGCCAAGAAATCTAGTGGTTACTAGTATTGCCTTCTAAAACCAATGGTCACTGATACTTGAGTTGGTCGCCACCAAAATTCCCTGAAAAGCCCAATAATTATTGGCATCGCCTGGAGTCCAATAGTCATTGGTACCTGTTTGATTTGGTTATTACCAGTCTTTTTGAATCTAGTAGTTACTAGTGTTACCTTCAGACCCAATTGTTATTGGTGGCTTTTGATTTGGTTATTACCAATCTTTCTAAGTCTAGTGGTCACTAGCATTGCTTGGAAAATCTAGTTTTCACTAGCCGTGTCCAGTACCAGTTGTTATTGGTATACCACTGGACTTGGTTGTCACCAGTTACCATAAGCCCAATGATTATTGGCATTGTTTAAATTAGATTGTTATCACCACTTTGGTCTGGTCGTTACCAAACTCTGTTAAAATCCAATCGTGATTGGTACCCTTTGATTTGGTCATCACCAGTCTCCTCTAAGTCCAGTAGTCACTAGCATGGCTTGAAAGCTAATTGTTACAAGTTGATTGTTACCAACTTCCCCAACCGAAGTCCTGTGTTTTTGTCAATATCGTTTGGAATTCCCAATTGTAATTGGAACTTTGGTTCTGGTCGTCACCATTACCCCAGGAAGTCTAGTGGTAACTAATACCTTGGAAAAAGACCGTTTGATTTTGGTCGTTACCAATCTCCCCAGTTAAGTCTAGTGGTTACTAGCATTATCATAACCAATCGTATTTGGAACACTGATTTGGTAGTCACCAGTTCTTTCTAAGTCCAGTGGTTACTGGTATTTCTTGAAAACTAATCGATATTAGTACCGTGAGGTTTGGTTGTTACCAATTTCCCCAGCTGAAGTCCTGTTTTGTCCGAAATTCCCAACTGTGATTGGAACTTTGGTTTGGTTGTCACCATCACCCTCAGGAAGTCTAGTGGTAACTAGCACTATTGGAAGCTATTTGTTATTCTGGCCGTCACCAGTTTCCCCGGTTGAAGCTTTTGCTTTTCCAGTCGAGTCTCGGAGAACTAGTGGGTACTAGTTTCCCCGGCACGTCCGGTCTTGTTTCTAACCTTTTCTTGAAGATCCCGTTTGAACTCTTCATTATAGGAAATTTCTCATCTGGTTATCCTCAGTGAGACTCGTGTCTCCATTCTGTCTTTTCCCTGTTGAAGTTGTGCTTCCCCAGTGAATTTATTCCCCAACGAAGTTTTCCCCATTGGGTTTCTTCCCCAGTGTGGTTTGCGTTTCTTTTCTTCCGTTTCCCCAGTGAAGAATTATTATCTTCCCCGGTGGACTTCCTCATCTGGTTATCCCCAGTGAGATTCGTTTCTCCTTTCCCCAATGAAGATGTGTCTTCCCTGGTGGAATTTGTGTCCCCTGTGTGAAAGATTTCCTTGAACAAACATCATTAGTCATGTCTGAACTATCTTGCTTACTTCGCTCGGAATTTTTTCCCCAGTGTGTTGGGTCCTCGTGAGTGGTTACTCGTCGTTTCGCCGTTCTTTTATATTTGCTCGTGTGTCCGCATCTGTATTACATTCAAGCATCATATGACATCATTTAGATTCATGGCATGATCGCATTTGTCCTTTTGCATATCATCGGATCTAAGGGACAAAATTTCTGGTTTGCTATATTTAAATACCTTTCACACGATTTCTATGAGGATTGTCATCTCTCATTACCATCTAGTGAAGATATTTAAATAGGGGCATCTGTTGCACCCCAAATTTTGACCCCTTATATCCTCTTCATATCATATGCATTTTTTTATCTAACATTAACAAGTTTCAGAGTGTATTTTGTCAAGACACAGATGGAACGGGGCTCCGGACTGATAAAATCGAAGGATTCGAGGATGGGGTAACCATCGCTTTGGGATGAATCATTCATGAAATAAGATCAAGAGTATCATATTGGACCATGTGTGAGTTCAATTTGCAGTGATCACCCACAGATGAGGTGCAGTACAGTTCAGGGTACCCGATTAGGGTTTTCGAGCAGGAAAAGTCAACCGTAGTTTGACTTTGGATTTAAAGGAAGGTTCAATGATGCAACTTTGGTCCAACAAGTTTACAAGACTTAGTGAAGTCCCCTCAAAGGGTTTCAAAGTCTTGGAAGCTCCGAAACATGAACAGACAGTTCGGTAATCGCCGATCGATCGTTCGGTTGACCGGAAAGTCAACCCCCTCAAGTTTTAGGAATTGAACTTCAAGTGGTGAAGCAAAGTTGTTCCTTATGTCATAGGGGACCTACATATCAATTTTCATGATCATCGGATCAAAGACGTGAGAGTAATTGGAAAAACGGGAAATTAGGGTTTCGAAAGGGGCTAAACCCTAACTCCCTAACCGCGCACCCGATTGAAGTGGTTCAAAGCTCGTCGGAAAGCTCTTAATAAGTCCTACAAAAGTCCTATACTAGGTCACACTCAGAAAATGCATGGAATTGAAGTTATCATCAAAATCGATTCTTAGTACAAAACACTTAGTGAAATTTTGAAAATCTGGCAGCACTAAAACTTGTTTTTTGCTGACTTTGAAGGACTTTTCAACCAAGATTCACATAGATTTGGAACTTTTGGCAAACATGAATGTTGTAGAGCTACATAAGGGCTTTCCAAAATGTACAAGAACTCCCCAAGAGGAGTTAGGAGCTGAGAGTTATGAAGTGTGAAAGATGGGCCTGTGCACTAGTGTATTAACTTGCTTAAATCCAACATAAACTTGGTTCCCAACCATACACTTCATCTCCAACCATGGATGGACATCTGATATGATAAGTTTAGAGGTTGGAATAGATAAATTCAGAAAGGAATCCAAGCAAGTACAAGATCTTGAGCAAAATCCATTACTTTAATAGAAGAAAGTACAAAAGGTACAACAAGAGAGAGAAGGTTGGGGGGGCTGCAACATGGAGGCTTGTCCTTTCTCACTATAAGGTCACTTCCTACAACTCATATAGGCTGATTTTTTCTTGCATTGAGCCTTGCAACTGGTGTGAAGAGGGCTGCCACAAAGATCTTGCAAGATTTCTCAAAGAAACATCATGAAAACCTCTCCAACATTGGAAGTGACCAAGTTGTCCTCACCCTCATTCCTCCTATAAATAGGGGCATTCTCACCATCTTCAAACCACACCAAAGTTGCTTACAAACACCAAGCATTACAGCTCTCATTCTCATTCTCTCTTTGCTTGTAAGTGAAGAAAAGCTCAAAAACACCAAAAATGGGCATTTCACAACTTTCATGCCATTCTCATTTTTAGCATTTCCACCACCTTAACAATCATCCACACACTTCTTAAATAACATATAGAAGGTGTGCAATCCATCAAACCACTAAAAATCTCAAGAAATCAAAAAGTCAACATTGTACTTGGCTTACTTTGACCAAAAGCTACGAAAACCACCAAATTGAGTTCTAAACACTTCCTTAAGGTTGTAACCATTTGGACACCTCTCATACAATATATCTCAACTGTCAAGACTCTAAGAAACCATTGGAGATCCATAATTCTCATTTTGGCATCATTGGTGCTTTGTTTCTTAAAATTCAAGCAAGGTGCAAAAAGGCAAAAAATGTGATTCAACATCTCTGGTTTTCTCAACAGTTTTTGTTTGTTTAAAAGGTTCTTCAACAGGTATGTAATCAATTCTCATCAACCCTTGCCTCATTCTTTATGTGTTTACTTTATTGGACATAATGGTGTGTTTTGAACTTAAGAACAAATTGGTGGATCTTCATGATATTTGGTATGTAATAAGTGTGTAATTCATTGCAAGAGAAATTGGTTCATGATTAAAATCTAATTATCATGTGTGAAATTGGTCAGCATAACTGTCAAGACAGTTTTTGTAAGTTTGTTCATCTTGTTTGCTATGGAAGAATATGAGTTTGTGTGAATGTGATGCTTGTTGTTTTGATCCCTCATGCTGGAAGTTCTTGAAACTGTTGGAATGTTTGTCAAATACTTGATGAGTAAGCCAGGTTTTGATCCATTTTGTTTGTTCACACTTTGTGTATGTTGCAAAAAAAAAACCAACATCTTGCTTAATGCATCAATGCTGTTCTGAACTAGTTATTTTGCCCTGCTACTACTGATTCCAACAGAGCATTGCCCATGCTTGCAATTTATGGAGGTTGTGTTGTTTTCAAAGGATATGCTTAGGTTAGGAATGTATGATAGGTTCTTTCCACCTGCTGATTTAAGATGCACATTTGCTTGAAAAATGCCCTGATTATTATTTGCAAATCCTGTTGAAAATGTTCATGGCAGTAGCATACTTATTTTTGGCATAATGCATCACAAGCTTGATTTCAACATTCAAACATAATCATATGTGTATTTGAAGCATGCCTATGTATTCTAGTTTGATGTTTGATGCATAACATTCATTTCACTTGTGTTCATATCACTCATCAAACTCATCAAGTCACTCACACCACTAATTTTACACAAACTGGTTTTTTACACTAAAGTCATACTTTGAACATCTCATGAATGATATTTGAAAAGTGTATACATGTTGGTTTTGGCCTCACAATCTGTTTTTAAAGTATCATGTCTTCAAGCTAACTTTTGCTTGCATATCAAGCCATAAGTTGATATCTTTAACACAAGCTCATCTTTTACTCTAACCACAATGCACACACCTCACATTAGTTCATTATAACATGTTGGCATCATCATTTCATCAAAAATTATCCTGTCATAAAAAATCACCTTCAAAATGCAAGAATGTCACTTTTTGCACTTAACTTCCACTGGTGGAAGTTAGTGTTATTTTAGCCTTTTTTCAAAATGGTCACATACACTAACATACACCAAAGTGAATTTTGAAAGCCAAATAACTGCACACTTGTTCCAGCCTGGTTTTTGTCACCCACACACACTCAATATCACATAATGAAGGTGGTTGGAGGGTTAGTATGACCCTTGTTTACCTTGAACTCAAAAAACCCCTACTGTCATGCATGTTTGTTCTTGACCCTTTGCAACTATCATGATGTATGCCTTGAAATTTGATACTTGCTACTGTCATGCTAAGTATGCCTATTATATATTGATTCAAACTGTTGTTTAAGTTTAGTCTATGGTTGTCAACATGAGATTTTTGTTTTGAATCATGTTTGCTAGATGGTTGGCATTGTCTGCTTGCATCAATCATTTAGGCATTACAGTAGGTAGGTAATCATGATTTGGCCATATCTTGTTAGCATTTGTCAACAATGATGAACTTATAAGTATTGTGAAAGTCATGTTTACAAGCTGTCATAAAATTTCTTGTAATCACTATTGACCCATGTTTTGAAGGTTTGCATTAAAATGCTATGTTTTTCTATGATGACTCCAAAATACCTTAATTGATATAAAGACACTCAAATGCCATATGCTTGCAAATTGTCATGTGCACCAAGGCTTGAATTGTTTGATATGTTTGATTTTGGTATTGTAATAACCAAGAACTGGCTGTTTGTCTCCATGTTTCTATCCAACTTTAATATTTCACTGTTAGCATTATGGATAGTGTTTGTCAACACTAGTTTCTTCATTGAGAACTTCCATTGCATTTTTTTCTTAAAATCCACATGGTTTGAACTGGTTGCATATAGGCATGATGTTTGAAATTCATCATTGAAACTCATGTTGAAATATCAGAATCTGGTTGTTGTTTTCCTTGCTGCTGTCAAACTGTCACAATTTGAAACTTAAATTTGATCTTTGCCAACATTTGGCTTTAATCCTTGTTTGCATTTAAATCAGTCCATGTCATCACTGCCTGCATCTCTTAAATTCTGGTTCTTACAACTGCCTCATTAATTTGTCATGAATGAAAGTCTGTTGTGATTTGAATTTGTTTAATCTATGCCTGAACTGAGTATGAGACTTTGGGATTGTATTACTGCATCATAACTTGTTGTCCATATCCAGCCTTACATTCTATCTTACCATAGTTACCATTCCCATGCCAGTTCTTGACTTGATTTAATTTTTTGTTGTTATTTGAGTCTGAGATCCTTGTTTTACATGTTTAAAGTTTGTGCATAATGATTACATAGACTGTATGCATCTGTTTTAGACATTGATTTCCCTTATGCATTTCGAATCTCACTTTTGCATGTTCCATCGAATCCTCTTGTGTAAACACGATTTTGAAAATTGGTTGATGCCATCTTGATCCTTGCTTAATTTCCAGCACGTTAGGCTTTTATTTTGCAAAAATTAATGAAGTTTTGGTAGAGTTTGAAACCTTCACGCATTGGCCATAGTTGCTTGTGAGGTCTGGCCCAGATTTGTTTGTTTTACAAGGTTTATATGTTTCTAGGGGTGGCTAAATACACGGATGTATCGCCACCCCAGTGGTTACTACCTTGCCATTAAAATGCCTACCAAGCCTTGTGTCCTGGGTTCGAGCCCCAGCGAGGCATTTTTTGTTTCAATGTTGTTTTTCTTTTCTCACGTTTGTTTTATTCATTCTTTTCCTTTCCATAGCAGCACGCGCATTGTGTTCTAGTGGTTGTTGTATATGTTTGTAAACATAAGGGCCTGGGTTCAACTCCCAGCTTGGCCCTTTTTTTCCTTTTTATTATTTTTGTTTATTTGATTTTATTGTCATAAATCACCTCAACTCCAAATATTCATAACTTGTTCATCTTTCATCTTTTTCGACTAATTCTTTTTGCAAACTCTTCATTGTAATGACTAGTTTTGTTTGATGGATCGAAATCTCATGATTAATTATTTCAACATTTCTTGATTGGTCGTCACCTTACGTCTCAATTAAATTCCCTTTATGCCATGTTTATTTTATTTTGCTTATTTTATTGGTATTTGTTTATGTTCGTCAACACGTTGAGATCTCATCTTTTGTTGGTTGTTACCATGTGTTTTCCCCCATCTTCGCTTTGTTAAGTTTATCTTGAACCTCCTAAATTACGAGGCTAAACTAATTTAATTATGTGAGATTGTTATCTAGGCATAGTTATTACTTTCAAATTGTTATTTGTTACCTTCATCATGCTTTAAATCTTTGTCAAAATATACCTACATCTTTGTCAAGACATGCTTATTGTGATATGCTTGGTTGTAACCATTCATCCTACCTAAAATGCTTTCCCATTGTAATGTGTTGGTTAATCCTTGATTATAATCATTGTCTTCTGTATTCCCTATATTTGAATATTTATGCTTTGTTAAGTATCTATTCCCCAAGCGATGGAACTCTTTAGTTCGCATCCAAGTTGCCTTCCCTCTCTCCTTCCAAAGGAAAAGTCTCCCCATTGACCCTAGTGTCATGGAAAGCTCATTACCCCTCCCTTGACTTTGTAAAGTCATCTTGAACCCTAGCTTAGTTAAGTTAGAACACATAAGCCATTTGAATTTGCTGCAAGTCTAAAAGACCCACCTTTACTAGGATTACTCTTCAATTAGAACCCTAGGATAGAGTTTGTTAACTCTATATAGGAATCATAGTAATGATTACTTATTTCCCCTTTGAGTGTTACAACATAGATCTAGAGAGTTTTGTGAAACTCTACACAAGTATTGTTATGCTTGTTCCCCCCCTGAACCTTGGTCATAATCAAGTGTTCTTTAACCCTTGTGAGGTGAACTACGATTGCTCTGATTCTATCCTAGTTAGGATACGTAGGCAGAGGACGCGATGTCTTTGCGAGAAAACTTAGAAACAATCTTAGGTATTCATCTATCATACCCTATCTCTTTATCCAATCCCAACCTTAGCAAATATCCAACAAACTTAGCATACAAATAAACAAAAGGTTCCTGTAGAGTACTACAGATGTTTAGGATGTGAAATACCTACCCTATGCATAACCAACCCCCGATCCCCGAATCTCTTAGTGTTGTTGTAACATCGCGCAAAAGGTTCTTTCTTTCTTTAGACCTTTCCTTTGGATAAATTAAAGTCCGGTTGTAAAAGAATTAAGGTTCAAGTTAATTCAATAGCTTGATATCCGATTTTCACCACAACAAATAGCAAACATCAGATGCAAAAACAATCAGAATGAAAAAAAATGAAAATCTAAGAGTGTTTGGACAAAAGCATCTTCAATAGATCTGTAATCTCAGAGGAGGACTGCTCTTGCTTGGACATCCACTTAGCCATTGTTTCATTCTTTTGATCCTGCTTTGACATCCATTTTGTCATGTCCTCAGACTTCTTATCCTGTTTTGCCATCCAGGACTTGATCTCTGATTGGCCAGCTTCCAGAGCAGCAATCTTATCTTCAAAATCTGGATGTTCTTTCTTTATCTCAGATGAAGAAGTATGATCAGGTTCTGGAGCTTGAACAGAGTCAATTTCCATGTGATCTGTAGAGTCTGGAGCATTAGATCTAGAAGGGAGGTCTACCAGAGTCATGGCCAAATGATTTTCTTCAGATGCAATTTCAGGAGTTTCTTCTGATGATGGAGGAGCATTTGTAAGGAGCAGAGGTTCAGATTTCTTGACAGTCCAGAATAGAGTTCTTGCAGCCTCAGCAAATCTGAGCTTCGCATCATCAGAACATATGTTCTTCAGATTGGAGGCCACAGAGTTGAATCTGTTGATGAATCCATTCCAGATGATATCAGATTCTTTGGCATCCATTGTTGCTGAGCATTTCTTCTGTACAGTACCTAAATACAACTGTATTTCTTGCAAAAAAGTTTGAAATAAATTATTAACATTAAGTCTGGGCTTAGGATGTAACAGAGTTTCCAGAGTTATTGGTTTTGGTTAGGGAGTTGGTGGAAAAAGAGATTTCTGAATAGAGATCAGAGGAGGAGGATAATATGGAATGAAAGGAATTTCAAGAGCTTTTTCTTTGGATCTGTTTAAGGCATTTAACAGATGAGGTTTTGCTCTGGTGTGAAAGGTAACCACATCAAAGGGTTTATTTGAGTAGGGTTGGAAGGCAGATTTGGGAGGTTCATCAGAAGCAACATTGTTATCAGATGAAGTTGGTATAGCTGAAGCAACAGCTTTATCAGATTTAGCAGAACAAGATATAGTTGCTAATGAACCTACATCTGACATGAATTTTATATAGTCGAGAATCACAGATGGAAGGGTCATTGTGAGTTTTGGTTTCAGAGGGGTGATAGGGTCAGATGGTTCAACTCTGTCATAAAAATCTTTGAGTTTGAAAGCATAAGCCAGATTATGAAATAGTGATGAAACTTGGGCACAAGAAATAGATGATCTTGGGTTAGAATTTGGAATAAGTATTTCAGATGATGGTGCAGGTGTGGGAATAGGACCTGGAATGGGAGCTTTAGAAGGTATAATGGGTTCAGGTTGGTTTACCTCAGAGTCTCTGTGAGATGGAGAGACTAGAAAGTCTGGGTGGATGTCAGATTCTAAGGAGTTCGAAGAGATGGTTGGTGTGCAGGAAGTAGAAGATACTTGAAACACAGTTTTTAAGGGTGTGACATCAAGAACTTCTGTTTCAGGAATGTGGGATTCAGAAGTGTTGGTTGGTTCTGAAGGAATTTCAGAGGGTTTTGATGGTTGTTCTGAGATGGGTGAATCAGATGGAATTGTGATTGGTTTAGATGAAACTGGAATAGGTGTTATTTTTGTAGGTTCAGAAATAACAGGTACAGATGCAGTGGCTTCAAATGATTTTGATGGTGGATTATCTGATGGTGGTTGATGTTCAGAGGCTTTTTCTGGTTGAGATTCTTGTGGGTTTTTTGGTTGTTTTTCTTGTGGGTGCTTTTGTTGTTCAGATGGCTGTTGTTTAAGTGGTTTAGAGGATTTTTGTTGTACAGAAGGTTGTGGTTGTTGTTCTGATGGTTGTTTTTGTGAAGATTGTTTTTGTGGAACAAACTATTTGATTTGGATTTTTGGTTGAGATGATTGTGGTACAGAGACTTTTGGTGTTTGAGTTGTTGTTGGTGTTGGAACAGATGCTTGTTTTTGAGGTGATTTGGAAAGTGGAGCAGTAACAGAAGTATTTTGTTTAGAGGGAGGTTTTGGAGTAGACTTAATATTAGAATCATTTAAAACAACAGTATTTACAGAAGATACAGAAGATTTAGTACCTTTTATCTTGATTCTCTTGGCTGGTACAGAAGGAGTGTCTCCAGAATCTTTCCTCTTCAAGAGCTTCTGTGGCTTCTCAGCAATCTTTATTTTCTTCTGAGCAGGTGCAGCTTCTGTTTCTGGCTGAGTCCTCTTTCTTTGTAGTTGTTCTTCTTCTTCTTCTTCTTCTTCTTCTTCTTCTTCAGGTAGAGGTTGTCTTGCTAGCTGAATAATGTTTGCAGGAACATGCTTTCCTTCCTTCTTACACTCATCAATGTACATCACAACAATGTGCCTTGGTTCTTCAGCAAAGAACAGTGGAAAATCATCTACAGGAATCCTCTTCTTACTCAGTTCAGACACATTCAGCTTCTTGGGAGCTGTTGTGAGTTTATCCACTATTTTAAGTCTCTGAAGACTTTTGGCATTCAGAGGCTTTCCCATTATGAATTCCAATTCCTCTGTAACTCCAGCAGCGTACAGAGCAGTGACTAATCCATTCTCAATTAGAAGATCTGAGATCAACCTTCCAAAAGGGATCCAGGTTCTGATCTTCTGTCCTTTTTCTTTCACATACTCTCTAGAGGCATTTATATGGTTCCACAAATGCATAAAGAGAATATATGGAAGATCTACCTTGGTGCTCTGACTGAGGCAATACATGAAATAGAGCTGTTCATTATTGACATAGTTTGGAGAGTTTGTTGACTTTCTATGATGGATGCATCCCATGAAGATCTTAGCCCAGATCTTGTAGTCAGGCTTCAGATCCTTGAACTTGTTAGAAGTTTGACCAGCAGTCATCACTTCTTCATACACTTCATCCATGTCCACACGCCCAGCTGGCAAGTGTGAAACACCATCTGTTTCTTCATATCCAATTAGCTTTCTGATCAGATCTTCTGTTATAATGATTTATTTTCCCAGTACAGAAGATAGGATGAACTTAGGGTAAACTGAAGCATGGATCCAGAACTCTTTCACAAGGAGGGGGTAAACTGGTCCAAAGAGTCTATCAAAGTACTTTACCCATCCTTGAGCACCAACGATGGAACGAAACTCAAAGCCATTCTCTACAAGTGAATCAAATTCTACCATGTATTCACACAAAACTTCCAACTTTTCAACAGGGGTTAATAGAGTTCTTTTAGGAGGAGAATAAGGAGCAACACCCATGTTGGCAGAAGTAACTGCAGCCATTGAATATTGGAATTGAGCAGCTATTGATGATGAAGTTGCCATTGAAGATTGTTTTGTCACACGCTTAGGGTTTTTATGCAGAGAGAAGAGAAGATGAAAATGCATAAAATTTTCTTAGATTGTGAAAAGTGTGAAAGTGAAGAGAAGTCATGTATTTATACTAAAACAATTAGGCATACCATCAGTCAGATTTTGCACGTTTGAACAAGCATTAAATGCAAAGAATAATAATCATTTCAAACATTTATTGCTTCTGACAAATTGAGGGGAAAATCAAGATTTTCACTATTCAAACTTCACCTCAAACTTCTCTTCAGTAATGTACACGCCACCTTTGCAGATTTGGTGTGACACGTGTTTGCTAACATGTGTTATGAATTCTCTTGAGAAATGAAACGTTAACCAACGTTCACATCTTCTAAGGATTGTTAGTTCAGAGTTTCACAAAAAAAATTAAGTAGAATAAGTAAGCAATCAGAAGAAATACTTCAGAGCATTAGGCATTTTTGCATCTGTAAAAATTTGCTTCTGACAAATATTATTCTGGACAAAAATCCATACCAATATTTTTCAGAATAAATTTGAATCTATCTTCAACAAGGGGTTTTGTAAAAATATCTGCCCATTGATGATCTGTATCAACAAAGGCTAAATTTATGATTCCCTTCTGAACATAGTCTCTGATGAAATGATGCTTAATTTCTATATGTTTTGCCTTAGAGTGTAAAATAGGATTTTTAGACAAACATATAGCAGAAGTATTATCACAAAAGATAGAAATGTTACTTTAAAAAATTTGATAATCTTCTAGTTGACTTTTCATCCAGAGCATCTGCATGCTACATCCAACAACAGCAATGTATTCTGCCTCTGTGGTTGAAAGTACAATTGTGGGTTGCTTCTTGCTGTACCAGGAGATTAGATTTCTTCCTAGAAATTGACAACTTTCAGAAGTACTTTTTCTTTCCACTCTGTCTCCAGCGTAGTCAGCATCACAAAATCCAACTAATTTGAAATCATCAGATTTTCTGTAACACAAACCCACATTAGAAGTACCTTTCAGATACCTTAGAATCCTCTTGACAGCTGTCAAGTGTGATTCTCTAGGATCTGATTGGAATCTAGCACACAGGCAAATACTGAACAATATGTCAGGTCTAGAAGCAGTTAGATAAAGAAGAGAACCAATCATACCTTTGTAGAGCTTCTGGTCTACTTTCTTACTTACCTCTTCCTTGCCAAGTGAGCTAGTTGGATGCATGGGAGTCTTTGCCAGCTTACTATCAGTCATGTTAAATTTCTTCAGAAGTTCTTTAACATATTTGGTCTGATGTATGTAAGTGCACTTTGGAGTTTGATTGACTTGGATTCCTAGAAAGAATCTGAGTTCTCCCATCATGCTCATTTCAAATTCTGCCTGCATACATGTAGCAAACTCCTTTCCCAGCATAGTATTGGTAGATCTAAATATTATATCATCCACATAAATTTGACAAATAAGAAGATCTTTCTTAATTGATTTACAAAAGAGTGTTGTATCCACTTTGCCTCTGATGAAATTTTTCTCCAGAAGAAAATTGCTCAATCTCTCATACCAAGCTCTGGGAGCTTGTTTTAAGCCATATAGAGATTTCTTTAGTTTGAAAACATGATCTGGAAATTTTTCATTTTCAAAACCAGGAGGTTGGTGGACATAAACTTCTTCTTCTATAATACCATTAAGAAATGCACTTTTAACATCCATCTGATACAAAGTGATGTTATTTTGTGCAGCAAATGAAATAAGAAGGCGTATAGATTCTAACCTTGCCACTGGAGCATAAGTTTCAGTGTAATCAATACCTTCTTGTTGACTGTACCCTTGAGCAACCAACCTTGCCTTATTTCTTTCAACTTCTCCTTTCTCATTCAACTTATTTCTGAAGACCCATTTTGTACCAATTATATTGAATCCTTGTGGTCTTTGAACTAGATCCCATACATCATTTCTGGTGAATTGATTTAGCTCTTCTTGCATAGCAATAATCCAATCATTGTCTTGCAGAGCTTCATCTACGGAAGATGGTTCAATTTCTGACACCAGTCCAAATAATGATGCTTCAGATGATCTTAGAAAGGATCTTGTTCTGATGGGATCATCTTTCTTTCCAATAATGACATTCTTTGGATGAGAAGCTTTAATTCTGGATGATGATCTTCTAACAGTTGATTCTTCAGAAATGTTTAGATTATTCATCTGAGAAGTTAAAGGAATAGCATCCGGCGTTGCATCTGGTTCCTTCACTTGAATTTTGTCTGCTTCTGGGACATCAGAGTCAATGAAGACTACTTCTCTATCTGCAGAGTTTTCAGACTGCTTTGGCTTTTCAGAGCCAAGCTTATCATCAAATCTGACATGAATGGATTCTTCCACAATCTGTGTCTCAGTATTGTATACTCTGTAGCCTTTAGAGCGTTCAGAATATCCAAGCATGAAACACTTATGTGCTTTGGAATCAAACTTGTTCAGATTTTCCTTAGTATTTAACATATAGCAAATACATCCAAAAGGATGAAAATATGAAATGTTGGGCTTTCTGTTTTTCCACAGTTCATATGGAGTCTTCTTCAGAAGAGGTCTTACAGACACTCTGTTCTGAATGTAACAGGCTGTGTTGATTGCTTCTGCCCAAAAGTGTTTTGCCAGATTTGTCTCATTGATCATGGTTCTGGCCATTTCTTGCAGAGTTCTGTTTTTCCTCTCTACAACCCCATTTTGTTGTGGAGTTCTAGGACAGGAAAAATCATGAGCAATGCCATTTTCAGAAAAATATTTTTCAAAATATTTATTTTCAAATTCACCACCATGATCACTTCTGACTTTTATAATTTTGAAATCTTTTTCATTCTGGACTTGCTTGCAGAAGTCAAAGAACACAGAATGTGACTCATCCTTGTGTTTTAAGAACTTTACCCATGTCCATCTACTATAGTCATCAACGATGACTAATCCATACTTCTTGCCTCTGATGGATGCAGTTTTCACTGGTCCAAACAGATCAATATGAAGTAATTCTAGTGGTTTGGAAGTAGAAACAACATTTTTTTATTTAAAAGATGATTTTGAAAACTTCCTGATCGGGAAAATAGCAAGTGTACTATTTTTACCAATTGTAGTAATAAGGGAAAAGTCCCAAGTATCGATCTCGAGGACTGCGTAGTAATTAACGGAATTTTTAGGATTCAAATGAACAAAAGGTCTAGTGGTTTGTTTGGTAGCAGAGTAATGTAACAAGTAAATAAGGACTTATGAATCAATATAAGAACAGTGTTAGGGGAGTGGAGACGATGCGAGTAAAGACCCTGTATGATTATTCTGCTATACTAGTTATTCACCCTAATTTATCAGTTGGCCACTTTAGTTGTCTTAATTCCTTAATGAAAATCCTTTGATGATTTTCCTGTACACTGATTCCTCAGTGTCCATGAAAAGCATCAAGCAATAGTTCCGACCATAAAATACGTGATACGGGATATCCTCATTCCTAAGCAATATCGACCGTGATACTATTTTGCAAAAGTGTTAGGTTGACTTTCCAGACTAAAGCCTAAGCACAATTCGAATTCTACTTTCCAATATGAATACGATTAAGATTAATGCAAAATAAAATATATAAAGGTAATAACATAGTTCGCATAAAATCATTAAACAAAAGTCATTACATCGCAACTTAGGACCACCCCCTAACAACTTAGGGTTTAGCTGCTCATGTTCTTAATAAACATAAAAGCAATTAGAAATGAAAAGGAGAAGATCATTACAATGCAAGTTGAAATTCTTGGATCATCAATTGCTTCCGCTTTTGATCGATCCTTTGTTTCCATCCGAACTCTCCTCTCAGTTGTCAATCCTAATATCAGTTCAAAAGTATCTCCTACTTTCTAAAAAGTGACTCTTATATCTAAATTCAAATTACATCGCGAAATGTCTCAAATGCCCTTCGAAATAGGTCTGACAGCAAAAAATCAGAAAACACAAAAATTTCACTCCCAGTGGCCCTGACACGGGCCATGTTGTGCAACACGGGTGGCCGTGTCAGGCTGCTGACTTCTTCAGGGCGTGTCTCATCTTCAAGGGCTGCAACACGGGTCGTGTTGCATGACACGGGCACCCGTGTTGTAAGTCTGAGGTGCCTTTTCTTCTGCTTTGGTCTACCCGTGTATGCCAACCGTGTCCTGCATGACACGGGCCGTGTTGTGCAACACGGGTACCCGTGTTGTAGCTCTGACTTCCCTTTTCCGACTTTTCTTTGCCTCCGAAAGCGGTGCGATTGTCGTGCTATCCATTCCTGCCAAAAACACACTAAAAGAAACCAAATCAAACGCACCAGCGGCAAAAGTAATATAAACTTAAAAATAAGACTCGAAGACACACAACTACGAGTAATGCAGATAATAACAACTAAAGCTTCGAAAAACAGATAAAAAACATTGCGAAATTAGCAACAAACAGCGTCTGAAAACACAATTGAAATCCACCGATCACTTCCCTTTTTGGCATGCTTCACAAAGAGCATCTGAAGTGAACTTCAGATTAGGGAGTCCTCTGACAAGATTAAGTTTATTAATCTGAGATATGCCTCTCATATTAATATGGCCCAATCTTCTGTGCCAGACCCATTGCTCTTCATTAACAGACAAGAGGCATTTAACATTTTGAACTTTAAGTTCTGAAAGATTTATTTTATAAATGTTGTTTTTCCTCTTACCACTAAATAGGATAGAGCCATCCTTTTGACTAATAGCTTTACAATATTTTTTATTAAAGGTAATATCATAACCATTGTCACTTAATTGACTTATGGACAATAAGTTATGCTTTAACCCTTCAACAAGTAAAACATTAGTAATAGAGGGAAGTTTACCATTTCCAATGGTGCCAGATCCAATGATCTTGCCCTTCTGGTTCCCTCCAAACTTCACATCACCTCCAGATCTAAGTTCCAGGCTTTGGAACATAGACTTTTCTCCTGTCATGTGTCGTGAGCATCCAGAGTCCAGGTACCATGATTGGCGTCCTGACCTTGCTGCTAAGAACATCTGCAACAGGAATTATTTTATGTTTAGGTACCCAGATCTTCTTGGGTCCTTTAGGGTTAGTGGTTCTGAAGGTTTGTCTAAACTTCTATTTTTCAACATAGTGTTTATTCTGACTTGCCTTGGGTTTAAACACATAATTATTCTTCTCAGAGCTTGTGTGTTTAATGTCATTTAAGTGACCAAACTTAAATTGAGAGTACAGAGGTGTTTTCTTGATGAAGAGTTTATCAACAGATTTTGGATTACTTCCAGAGGAAGATTCATATCCAATACCTCTTCTGTTGTTCCCACTAACACCATAGATCATAGAAGCCATCTTGCTTCTGTTTATGCTCTTAGTAAGGAATCTCTGAAAGCTTGAGTCATATTTTTCTAAGATGTTTTCACATGACTTAGTCTCAGATTCAGATTCTTGTTGAGTTATTTCAAAGTCATTTTTTATTTTCAGATTAATTTCTTTTTGCTCAACAAGTTCTGTCTTCAGAAGACCAATCTCAGATTCAAGACTGCTTTTCAGCTTCTTGTATTTGAGTTTGATATTGTTATAAATTTTCAGAACTTCTGATAAAACTTTTATAAGTTCTTCTTTAGTAAGTTTAGCCATTACCTCTTCAGCGTCATCGTCAGATTCAGAATCTGATTCATATCCTGAGGTTCCTTCCTCCTGATCTTCTGTGCTGGCCATCAGTGCAACATTAGCACATTCTTCTTCTGATTCAGAAGATGATTCAGATTCATCTGAGTCATCCCATGTTGCCATTAGAACCTTCTTCTTTTTGTTAAACTTCTTCTTGGGTTTTTCTTTTTGAAGTTTGGGGCAATCATTCTTGTAATGCCCAGGTTCTTTGCACTCATAGCACACAACTTCTTTCTTGTTAGATCTTCTGTGCCCAGAAGATTCCTTTCTATGATCAAATTTTCTGAAGTTGTTGAACTTCTTTCCCTTGTGCTTCCAGAGTCTGTTGATCCTTCTGGACAGCATGGATAATTCATCTTCTTCTTTAGAAGAAGATCCTTCAGAGCTTTCTTCAATAACCTGCAAAGCTTTAGCAGATTTATTAGATTTTAAAGCAACAAATTTACCTTTTTCTTTCTTCTGAGGTTCATCTTCCTCAAGCTCAATTTCATGGCTCCTTAGTGAGCTGATGAGTTCTTCTAAAGAAATCTTGTTCAGATCTTTAGCCATCTTCAAGGCAGTCACCATTGGTCTCCATCTGGTAGGTAGACTTCTGATGATTTTCTTTACATGATCTGATGTAGAGTATCCCTTGTCCAGAAGCTTTAGCCCAGCTGTGAGGATCTGAAATCTGGAGAACATAGCTTCAACAGATTCAGAGTCTTCCATCTTGAAGGCCTCATACTTCTGGATCAGAGCCAGAGCCTTTGTTTCCTTGACTTGAGAGTTTCCCTCATGAGTCATCTTTAAGGATTCAAACATATCAAAAGCAGTTTCCCTATTTGTAATTTTTTCATACTCAGTATGAGAAATTGCATTCAATAATATTGTTCTGGCCTTGTGATGATTTCTAAAATCTTTCTTCTGAGCATCTGTCATAGATTTTCTGTCTATCTTCTTGCCATTCCCATCTGTGGGATGAACATATCCATCTATGACTAGATCCCATAAATCAGCATCATATCCAAGGAAAAAACTTTCAATTCTGTCTTTCCAGTAATCAAATTTCTCCCCATCAAACATAGGGGGTTTGGTGTTGATTATGTCCCTTTCTTCATATTTATTGTTAATGTTGGATATTGTATTATCAGCCATAGTAACAACTAAATATATATCAAAGTATTTCTCTCTGGATCTTTACAGTCACTGTTAAGTGGTAGCACACACAGAACCGGAGCTCTGATGCCAACTGAAGGTGAGATAATACTTAGAAGGGGGGTTGAATAAGTATGAAAGATTAAAACTTAGAATTAAAACACAATTATTTTTATCCTGGTTCGTTGAAATCAACTACTCCAGTCCACCCTTTCTAGAGTGATTTGCCTTTCTCAATCAAGGACTTAATCCACTATTTAATCAAACAGATTACAATAGTAACACCTAAGAACAACCGTTCTTAGTCTTCTTAAGAGCTACTGATTCCAACTGAATCCTCTTAAGGAAATCTTTTACAATCAATGTAAAACTATTACAAGAGTAAGAATGCTTCTAAAAAGCTTTAATCACAACAGTGATATTTCTCTTAAGTTTAAGTACAATGAAATAAATTCTTAGAAAGAATATGAAAGTATGAGAGCTTGAATGTTTTAATTCTTTTTCAGCAAAACGTCTAACTGAAGAATTTAGTGGAGTCTTGCTTTTATAGGCAGCTGATCCAAGGTGAGCTGCACGTTGAGAAGAGTGTCCCAAAAGGTCTGAGCCTTTTTGTCTTCACATCAAGTGACCTTTCCTAGAAGAAGAAAGCACAGAAAAATCCTTTTTGTCTGTGTTCTTGTGTCTAGCATAAATAAGGAAAGAGACGTTTGATTTACTCCAACGGAAATAATCTTTAAATATTTTCTTCTTCAGTTTTTTTCAGCAAGTTCATCAGAGTCTGATTGGGTCAGAGTCTTCTAATGATGATCAGAGCTTGCTGGATCAGAGTCTTTTGCAGCAGGTGTGCTTTCAGCGTGTTAAATATCAGAGCATATTTGAAATAGAACTTCAGTACTGGAAGCTTTAGTACTTTCAGAATCTTCTGTAGAAACTATGCTTTGAGAAGCTCTTCATACAAAATTCTTCTTTGCTTCAGATGCTTCTGACTTGCTTCAGATTCTTCTGGAGCTTCTGCTTCAGAATCTTCTGGAGGCTACGCTCAGAATCTTCTGTTGACAGCAATCAGATTCTTCTAATGTATGCATCTGGCGCTACAGAGTCTAGCTAATTTCTTGTGTTCAATTCTGATTTGCTTCTGGAGTGTTAATTTCTTTACTATCTGCAGTAAAAACTCTCAAGCAAATTTTATAGTATATAATTCTTAAATACAAAATTTCCTAATAGTTATCATCAAAACAAAGAGATATTATTAAGAACCAATCTATGTTCTAACAAAGCTTATTTATTTTAATGATTTGAAAGACAGAAGTTTTGATCTAATGAAAATTATTTGCAAATAAAAGTTGAATGGTTACTTTGACATTTTTCATGGATCCATCGACATTAATCTCGTTAAAGATTTCTTGTTAAATGCCTCTGTTGGATCATCTGGTCATGATGTTGAGTGAATCCAATCCTATGTCAATGGCTCTCCTATCATAATTACTCACTCACTTATTGCTCAGACAATAAATTGTGAAGAGGAAGGTTGTTGTGTTGAACATTATATATTCAACAAAGTCTACTTAGATCATTGTCGCTTGCGCGAAAATAAGGTGCCGGCATGACAGAAGAGTCGCCACCTTTCGTTATTTATCCCTCAGAGCGGGAAAGGAAACGATCGAAAAAACCTGACGAAAAAGGGTAAGACAAGGTCATCGCAACCATTGTCTGGGTTCGGGAGTCGGTTACGCAAGGGGAAGGTATTAGCACCCCTCACGTCCGTCGTACTCGACGGGATCCTCGCTTGTTTGTTTACTTGGACGGGTTGGTTTTATTCTATCAAGGCTGGCTGAAAAAGAAAAGAAAAATGACTCGGCAAAGCGTTGCACTTTATGCCTACGTATTCTCATCAGAGAATGAGAAATCAGAGTCAACGTAGTTCGGCCTACGAAGGGTTATGGGGGAAGGTAGCTCGCCAAGACTTCGCCATCTTGTGCCTACGTACTCTCAACAGGCATGAGAGATCAGAGCTCACGTAGTTCGGGAAACTACGGTTTATTTCCTGTCTTTTACGAAAGAAGTGTTTTTTATTGTGTTTGCGATTTCAACCGCACTAGAGACTATGACCTGAGAGTGAATGCGTCGCATGTCACCCAAAGGGTACCATACTAAACATCCAGACTATGGAAAAGAAACTCTCCCACAATCCTTTCTCAGATAGCTTAAGGCTCGTAACGTACGAAAGAAATCAGTCATGATTACTGTATCTTAAACTGTTTTGAGATGAGAAGAGAACAGGCCCAACTAGGAGGGAGACTATCAAGTCCTACTGTTATCATGCCATGGATTCATCCTATGGTTGAGGTTTGAACAGGGAACTCCTAGATGTTGTCATGCATAAGTTTCAACCTAAAAGTCTATCATCAAATCCTTATCAAAGGAAATGAGAGTCCTAAGGGATCATGTCAATGATACACCAAAACAGACAAAGCAT
Source organism: Lathyrus sativus (assembly GCA_963859935.3). Classification (NCBI taxonomy): domain Eukaryota; kingdom Viridiplantae; phylum Streptophyta; class Magnoliopsida; order Fabales; family Fabaceae; genus Lathyrus; species Lathyrus sativus. The sequence continues at coordinate 633,519,199 of OZ012737.1, read as the reverse complement.
CAGCTTAACAGTAAAATGCATGCAATGCAAGTGAGGGAGGAAATGTGTGTGGGGCTTCAGCCTCCACAAGCTCGTCTCGACCTCAAGCCAGTCATGAAATAACAGTAATCATACTGAAAATAAACAACATGCTATCAAGCAACAAACAGTAAACTGCAATCATACAGATAAAAGAAATGAAATACCATCAGGCAAACAAAACACATGGGCAAGGGAGCTGGGCTCTACCGAATACCCGCAAGCAAAGCCACGCAATAACAATACAAGCAGAGGGATCAACTCAACCTCTAATGCAATCATGCTCCTAGGCTGAACTTATTCTAGATGGACTTAATCTAATGCAACAGGCAAATCAGACAAAACACACAATACAGAAAGGAAAAACAGAAGAAAGCTTCAACTCCTCCAGCAGCACTTCAGTCTTCAGACTTCAGAGATCACTTGCTTTCCAGGTATCAACCCTACAACATGAGTATCAACTCATCTTCTCCCTTAAGCTTCAGCTTCTTTGATCAGCTCCACCTTCAGGCTTCACTATCTTCAGGGATCTTCAAGTATCAACTTGATCTTCACAAAGTCTTCAGACTTCAACAGTCTTTAAGGAATCATCCTCTTCACAGCTTCAGCTTATATCTTCAATGACTCAAATGCTCCAGCAAACAAGATTCAGTCAACAAGATGAGGTGAGGATGTTAGAGTGCTCACTGACTTCCAAAGGATGCCATTGAGGACTTAACATCAAAAGGAAAGGCTCTCTCAAAGTTCTACCTCAGAGGGCAAAGTCACTAATCCCTCCAAAGGAGAGAGGTGAATACCCTTAAGGGACTTTATGTCACAGAGAAGGAAGGAGGTGAACAAAACACTCCTTGTTTATTGAATGGAATTATTCTATCTAAAGCTCTACCTATGCACTTATGATCCTATAAACAAAACAACCAAAAGCTAAAACTAAACTCCACTTCAATGCCTTCAAGGTCTTCAATGATGATCCACAAGGTCTTCAACTCAATCTTCAAGGCTCACACACTCAAAGGAGAAGAAAAGAAAACAAAACAATACAAACTATGCCTTTAGGCAACACACATGCTAACCATACATTCAAAAATCAATTAAAAATACTAAAATACCATACAATATTCTAGTAAAATTCTAGGGGATTCTATACATACTTACCCTTAACCCATATATTCCCCATACACTAATTTGGCCTATAAACCCCAAAACAAAATTGTTCAAATCTACTTATACAACCTAAAACCCTAATTTGAGCACCTAAATGCCAAACAAGCAAACTATATCAAATTTTAATCTACAAATTGTGAATTAAATCCTATATGATCTATGGTTCAATGTCTAACCATGCCAAAAAGAATGGCTTAAAAATCCTAAGGGAAAGTCCTAAAAGAAATCCTACAAAATTGGGTACAATATTAATCCTATTTAAAAGCTATTTAAAAGAAAAATACTCTAAAAATATTAAAAGAAAAATAAAATTGAATTTTATTTATTTATAATTTTCTAGACAAATTTATTAACCTATAGAAAAAATAAGAATTAAAAAAAATCAATTTTTGAATTTTCTATGAATTTTATAAAATGCAAAGAATATAAAGGAAATGAAAAAATAAAAGAAATTAATTAAAGGGGAGGGGGTGTGAAAAGCAGACACGCTTAGTTCTTATATGAGATGGGCCAAATCAGGGGGGTGGGAATAGAAATGATTTGCTGAAGCCCAAGTCTAACAACTAAACAAAACGGTGCGTTTTGATTAGTTGAACGCTGCGTTTAGTGCGCTTCAGACTCCCTCCATTTGCAAGTTTGAATCTGGCCCGTTGGATGAGACTATTAAGTCAATTTCTCAGAGTAATCCAAGGGCTGTGGGTCATCGTCCCCAAAGAACTTAGGGTTTCACCATGCGAGCTCCACGAAACAGCCCTCATGCCCTAATCTTCTACCTGCTCGTTCTCCTCCATTTCTCCATGAAAATCGAAAATTCCAAAGACAAAGTTGCTCTACTACTCACCAGGAACATGATCATATGCATAGTTTCCACTGAAACATCTTGTATCATCCAAACAGAACGCGTGAAAGTTAGGGTTCCAACATGTTACACTGATATCAATCTTGATGAAACTTAATTCTAATGGTGTGATCTTGTTCCTTGTGTTACCCTCACCAATCTAAACCATAACATATCAATTAATGCTCACCACACGACTCATTCTTGAAACTGAAAGAAACTAGGGTCTGCCATGGATCCTTACACAGAGCTCTCTAATTCTCAGAACATGATCTCTTGACCTAGCCTATTCACTCTACACCTAGAAACCTCATGGAAAGCGCATAAATAATGAGATATGGGGAGAATCACCAACCTGTCAAGTTGTAATGGTGGATGTGGTTCCACTCCAATTCAGTGCTTGCAACCTTCCATGATTAACCTTTAATGGAAGATAAGAATTCTGTATGCAAAAAGATTGATGGATAATGCTTGAATCTTGTGTTTGATATCAACTTGCTTTCTTTGCAAATTCTTCAACAAAGCTTCAAATCTCCATGGATCTTCCTCTAACTCAGCATGCAAGTAATCATAAGGATCAGAAGAATGTGTTTGTGGAGAAGAAAAGAATGGAAATGGCAGAGAATGGAAGTTTGTTATGGAATTGCAAAATGGAAGAATTTCACTCTTTAGCACTCTAACCTCACCAATCACCAACAACCATCACCAACCTTGACCACATTGTGATCTAACCAATATATAGAAACCAATGGAAGAATCTAGATCCCTCTAGAAACTTTGAGAATCATTTGGAAAGTAATGGAACTTCTCATGAAATGATACATTGCATTATCTCCTTTCATGCCTTAAACCTTTCAATCTTGTGTCAAAAACTCCTTACATGAGATATTGGGATTGAATGAGTGAAAAAACAAGCTAAACCTTGCCTTATGCCAAGTTTCTCAAATGTTCCTTAATATGCAAGCATGAACTTTACAAAGTAGCCCCCATTTTAAGACCTCAAATCAAAATTCTACTTGAACCATTGTTTTTAAAATAATGTTTGGAGTCAAAATGACATATTGGATGACCCATTTTGGATTTGTACATCTCCTAAACCAAAATTCCATTTCAACTTTTTCAACTTATAAGCCATTTTAGGTCATTTTTACCCAATCATGAAAATCCTTGCTACAAGCTCTTTCAACAACTCATGACCTCTTTTCTAAGCTTAAAACATCACTCTAAGCAACTTTAATGCTGAAGGTTTTTCCATTTGAAGCTTGGAAGTAGGAGATATGGCCATATGCTTGAAATGACCTATAACTGCCAAATGACAAAAATGCCCTTGGCTTGTCAAAGCCATAACTTGAGTTTTACAAATCCTATCAAGGACTTCTAGTACTCTCTGGAAAGCTAAGAAGATTATATTCAACATTAATGTTGACCAAGAGACCATAGGAATCATCCTACTAGGGCAAAAGTTGTCTGCAAGTCGGGTGACTTTCAAGGACCCAGATTCACATACCTCAGATGACCTGTAATTTGTCAAAACTATAACTTGAGCTCTGCAAATCCTATCAAGGACTTCTACCACTCAAATTAAAGCTAAGAACAAGCTCTATAACATTCATGTTGTGGGTAAGATGATATGACAATCACATCTTGAGCTAAAACTTCCTGGAAAATAGGGATCAAACTAGGGGATTTTACACTAACAATCCTTAGAAACCCTAGCTTAAAACTTCTCAAACTCCTCAATCATGATGAGTTGGTATAGGAATCATCTTTATAACATCTCAATACATCATTCCATGATCACATGGCTTTTGGATTGGGTCTCAACCTTCTCCAAATCTTCAGTTGACCTAGGGTTGACCCAGTCAAACCCTAATTCCACCATTCATGGCTGAATCTTCTGAATTCTTGCATAATGATCTCTTTGGGCTTCATGATGGCTTTCAAGACATCTCATAGGCTTTCTCAAAGCTTCAAGTTCATTCTCATAGTCTCAGAATCATCTGAGGAGCACCCACAACTCTCAAGTTATGAGACACACAACCTTGGTTTCAACCAATTCCTCTGAGGATCTCTTGAACTTTCTGATGAAGGTATCAACCTTCAAACACTTGATGGATAAATAATTGTTGGTCAAATTTTGGGGTGCAACAGCTGCCCCTATTCAAACGGCTTGAACCTGACTGGGTGAGGAGCGAACGGCTCTCAGCCAATCAAGGTGCGAGACGGTTGAATACCGGTAAACCCGAAAATTTGCCAACTGCACGAGCACACGATACTCTGCGGGGAACAACTCTTCGAATACTGCAATACTAGCTGCACGGCAACTAGCTGGAGAAATACTGATCTGACATCGCCGTCAGTTATCCACATTGAATCATCATCAGACAACCAAAACACCCAACATCGCTGCTGGAAGACTAAACCACCTGACATCACTGTCAGAAGCAGACAAAATTCTAAAGAACACCCAACATCGCCGCTGGGAGACTAAACCACCTGACATCACCGTCAAGAATAACCATAACTCGGGGAAACAAACATCCAACATCGCCGCCGGAGAACTAAATCTGACATCGTCGTCGATCAACCAAAATACCCAACATCGCCGCCGGAGAACTAAATCTGACATCGCCATCGATCAACCAAAATACCCAACATCACTGTTGGAGAACTAAATCTGACATCACCGTCGGACAATCAAAATACCCCGCATCGCCGCTGGAGAACTAAATCTGACATCGCCGTTGGACAATCAAAATACCCCGCATCGCCGCTGGAGAACTAAATCTGACATCGCCGTCGGACAATCAAAATACCCTGCATCGCCGCTGGAGAACTAAATCTGACATCGCCGTCGGACAATCAAAATACCCCGCATCGCCGCTGGAGAACTAAATCATCTGGCATGCCCAACATCGCCGCTGGAAAACTGAATCTGACATCGTCGTCGGAAACAAACATCACTCTGAGAGACACTCGACATCACCGTCGTACAAACATCATCTCTGCTGGGGATTTAAAGAGTCTGACATCGCCGTCGAACATAATCTTCTGACATCGCCGCCAAAACAGACATAATCTGACCTCGCCGTCAAAGCAAACATCCAACATCGCCGCCGGAAACCAACATAATCTGACCTCGCCGTCAAAGCAAACATCCAACATCGCCGCCGGAAACAAACATAATCTGACCTCGCCGTCAAAGCAAACATCCAACATCGCCGCCGGAAACAATCATAATCTGACCTCGCCGTTAAACAACCATCCAACATCGCCGCCGGAACCAAACATAATCTGACCTCGCCGTCAAGACAAACATACAACATCGCCGCCGGAAACAACATAACCTGACCTCGCCGTCAAAACAAACATCCAACCTCACCGCTGGAAACAAACATAATCTGACCTCGCCTTCAAAACAAACATCCAACCTCACCGCTGGAAACAAACATAATCCATTGGGGAATTGGTCACACGGTGACCGGTAATTCATAGTCGATCATACCGCTTCGTTAACCCGGTCGGACTTCAATCATGGAGTCTTCAAAGGGAGATTTCAACTTCGCCGTCGGAAAACCTGCTGGGGAGGACGCTTCGCCGCTGGGGAATCTGGAGAACTATCAAGTAACTCCGCTCCGGGGGTCCAGAACTCATTCTGGATAAATCAACTCTGCTGAGGACTGCAATAATCATCTTGAACTGATAACCGTTCTGAGCAAACACTTTGTCGGGGATTCCAGGAACTATCCTGGGCAACTCTTGCTGGGGACAAACCGATCACGGCTTGAGCAGCTTCCAAGGACTCGGCTCTCTTGGGGCTTCGGGGACCGTCCTGGGCGATCTTAGCTGGAGACTCCAAGTATCAATTCGAGCAACCAACTCTAGAGACTGCACTAGGGTCTTAAGCATCATTTTACGCACACGGACCTGCTGGGGGATTCGAGAATCATCTTGATTTGAAGACTTCGCTAGGGATCTCAAAAATCATCTTGAGCAACTGATCCTTCGACGGAACACCTGTAGAACAAGAATGGTAACAAACTAGATCATGTTTATTATGCATATGCTTCGGCGCCATGCTCCACATGGTGGAAATGCTATGCTATGCTAAATGCTATGCAATCATGCACAATGATGCGATCCCGTCAGCAAAATAAATGCCGAGGGGGAAATCCTCCTGTCAAGAAGAAAGGACTATTCAGATAGAGGAATCATCCTGCTGAGGAGAACATGGTCGCGCCAACATCAATTGGACTTCGTCTGGGGAAAAGATCTTCCATTGATTGCTGCAGGGGAAACGACTTGAGTTGATTTCTGCAGGGAACGAAGCTCTACGAGAACCCGAACCTGCTGAAGGAAAGCGATGTCAATCGCGAGAATAAACTGCGTGGCCGTCTCGGCTACCCTTCTGGGGATGATAACTCTGTGGGGAAACAACTTCAGCTGCTCAACACTCCACTGGGGAAAAACCAATCGTGATCTGATCACCTTCCAAGGATTCGGCTCTCTTGGATATCTGCAAACTCGGCTGAGGAAGGAGAAACCATTCTGCTTCGCTGGAAAGAGTACAACTCTGGGGGAAATACAGCATCAGCTGTTCAATGCTCTGCTAGGGAAAACCACTCACGGTCTCAACTGCTTCCAAGGATTCGGCTCTCTTGGGGGTTTGCGAACTCAGCCGGAGAGAGAGAAATCATTCTACTTCACTGGAGAGTACGACTTTGATGAGGAATTTCAATTCCGCTGGGGAAGAAGGAGTCATCCGACTTCGGGGGAGAGTACAACTCTGCAGGGGAATACAGCATCAGCTGTTCCACCACTCTACTGGGGAAGAGGGAATCATCCGACTTCTGGAGAGAATGCGGCTCTGGTGGGGGAGTCTCAATTCCGCTGGAGACTTCAGTCCGGCACCATCAGTTACTGCATACTTTGGCGTATGAATAATTTCCTGTGAATCCTGCACTTGTGACCCGGTGCTGGGGGAGACACCTGCTTCGGCGACTTTACTGGGGGAAAACACGAGCTTCGGCACCCGAGCATTTCTGCGAGATCTGCACTTGTGACCCGGTGCTGGGGACATACGAGCTTCGGCGCGCGACTCCGCTGGGAAGATGATGTTCCTTCAGGATGCGTCTGCTTGGGGAAGGGAGTCATCTCTGCCTGGGGAAGACATATCAATGCTCACTATTCTGTGTTCAGATGCTGCGGAGGAGAGGCTACTGAACACTGCTGGAGAAGGAGGACTCGCCCTACTTCGGGGATGCGCACGGCGCACTGTCTGGAAGGTGCTACACCTGCAACAACACAAACAAACAGACAAGATACCCTCCTCAAAGGGCCTATCAAGGTTATTATCTCGTGACAATACTCAAGTAATTAATTGTTTCAACAACCAATGGGCCTAGGCCCGTAAGTTTATGTATGCGCATTTTATCAAAACATCGGCGTTTTCATTCGCAAACAAAACAGATAAATGCTAAATAGGCAAGCAGAATTGCTGAATAATATGCATTTTATTGATGGTGACCCCTGAATGGGCAAAACGTTTTACAACAGAGGCAAACTCCTGGAATGAGGAAGCCGCACAAAAATAAAACATAAATATACATCAGTATATACAAATGTCGGCAACGAGGCATAGACGAACACCATGAGTTGATCCCTCTAAGACCCACTCGACTTCGATACTTCTTCGACGCGTCGGCTTCGGAAGAGATTGATTCAGATAAACGGCCCTCAGGTCCTCCAAACCACTAAACAATGAAAGTCCACGCGGAACGCAGTCATTTGCTTATTCAAATCCCTAACTTTTGCGTGAACCGCCCTTTACGGGTTTTCAGTTCACCGGGATACCCTTTTTTGCCGAAGCCGCCCAGTGTAGGTTTTCGACTTCGCGGGTGTACATTTTTTAATATATCCCTAATTTTTTGCCCGAACCTTTTATTCTGTTTTTGGTTCGCCGGGATGCCCCTTTTTTGCCTGGACTCTTTCTTTTTTGTCCAGCGGGTCTCTTTCAAGCAAAGTATTTTTTAACTGCATCCGCGTTCACCGGGGATGCAAAATCTTCACCATCCATCGTGGATAACAACAAAGCTCCTCCCGAGAAGACCTTGCTGACGACGTACGGACCTTCGTAATTGGGAGTCCACTTGCCCCGGTGATCGGAGTGTGGCGGAAGAATCTTCTTCAGGACGAGATCACCCGTCTGAAAGCTTCTAGGACGCACCTTCTTATCATAAGCTTTCTTCATTCGGCTTTGGTACAGGCGACCAAATGCAATCGATGCTAACCTCTTCTCGTCCATCAGGTTGAGTTGGTTCAAGCGATTCGTAATCCATTCTGCCTCGTCGAGTTTCACGTCAACCAAAACTCGCAAAGAAGGGATCTCCACTTCTAACGGTAGGACAACTTCCATACCGTACACCAAGGAGAAAGGAGTTGCCCCGGTCGACGTACGCACCGTCGTACGATAACCGTGCAAGGCGAACGACAACATCTCGTGCCAATCTTTGTACGTCACAACCATCTTCTGAACAATCTTCTTGATGTTCTTGTTGGCGGCTTCAACAGCGCCGTTCATCTTTGGCCGGTAAGGAGATGAGTTGTGGTGTTCAATCTTGAAGCTCTGGCACAGCTCCTTCATCATCTTGTTATTCAAATTCGAACCATTATCAGTAATGATCCGCTCGGGAATTCCATAGCGACAGATGATGTCCCTCTTTATGAATTTAGCTACCACCTGCTTAGTCACATTAGCATACGAGGCTGCTTCCACCCATTTGGTGAAGTAGTCGATGGCTACCAGAATGAAACGATGACCATTGGATGCAGTGGGCTCGATCTTGCCTATCATGTCGATGCCCCACATGGAGAACGACCAAGGGGAGGACATGACATTCAATGGGCATGGCGGCACATGAACTTTATCAGCATAAATCTGACATTTATGACATTTCTTCGCGAATCTGAAGCAATCAGACTCCATCGTCAACCAGTAATATCCTGCTCTCAGGATCTTTCTCGTCATGGCATGCCCGCCGGCGTGCGTACCAAATGTGCCCTCATGGACTTCTTCCATGAGCATATTTGCCTCTTTCTCATCTACACATCTGAGTAGCACGAGATCGTGGTTTCTCTTATACAGCACTTCATCAGGATTGAGATAAAAGTTTCCAGATAGCCTCCTTAGAGTCTTCTTATCCTGGGTTGACGCACCCGCAGGATACTCCTTAGTCATAAGGAAGGTCTGGATGTCGTGGAACCATGGATTGCCGTCAGCGGCATCCTCGATTGCAAAGACAAATGTTGGTCTATCAAGACGCGAAAGTACAATTCTTGGAGCCTCATTCCAAAAATTGACCTTATACATTGAAGCCAACGTGGCTAAGGCATCAGCCATCTGATTTTCAGCCCTGGGTACATGATGAAGTTCCACTCGATCGAAGAACGGAAGCAGCCTCCTGGCATAATTCATGTACGACACCAAATTAGCTTGACGAGTTTCCCACTCCCCTTTAATCTGATTGATTACAAGCGCTGAGTCACCATATACGTCTAGATTCTTGATTCTCAAATCAATTGCCTCTTCTAGACCCATAATACATGCTTCATACTCTGCTTCATTGTTGGTAACTGGAAACGTCAGTCTCGCAGTAAACGGGATGTGGGATCCGTGAGGAGTCGTGATGATAGCCCCGATACCACTTCCATAGGAATTAACCGCTCCGTCGAATATCAACTTCCACTGAGACTTCCTATCTGGCCCTTCATCGGGCAATGGCTCATCGCAATCCTTCGCTTTGAGAAACACAATATCCTCGTCAGGGAATTCGAACTTCATCGGCTGGTAATCTTTGATTGGCTGTTCGGCAAGGTAATCAGACAATACGCTTCCCTTGATGGCTTTCTGGGAGACATACTGAATATCATATTCCGTTAACACCATTTGCCATCTGGCAATCCTGCCTGAAAGAGCCTGCTTCTCGAAGACGTACTTGATCGGATCCATCTTCGAAATTAGCATAGTGGTGTGATTGAGCATATACTGTCGTAGACGTTTGGCAGCCCAAGCTAATGCACAACACGTCTTCTCCAGCATCGAGTATCGAGATTCACACTCAGTGAACTTTTTACTCAAATAATAAATGGCATGCTCCTTTCTGCCCGTCTCGTCGTGCTGACCGAGAACGCACCCCATACTATTCTCCAGAACCGTCAGGTACATGATTAATGGCCGTCCAGCCACTGGGGGTATCAAGATTGGAGGTTCTTGAAGATACTGCTTTATTTTATCGAATGCCCTCTGGAAATCCTCATTCCAAGTAATCGCCTGATCTTTCTTTAACAGCTTGAACATCGGTTCACAAGTGGCTGTGAGCTGAGAGATAAACCTTGCAATGTAGTTTATTCGGCCCAAGAAACCACGAACTTCTTTTTCTGTTTTCGGCGCTGGCATTTCTTGAATGGCTTTTATTTTCGCAGGATCAACTTCAATACCCCGTTCACTAACGATAAACCCCAATAACTTTCCGGACCGCACTCCGAAAGTGCACTTGTTAGGATTCAGCCTCAGCCTGAACTTCCTAAGCCTCTCAAACAACTTCAATAAGTTGACCAGATGCTCTTCCTCCGTTTGGGACTTTGCAATCATGTCATCAACATAGACCTCGATCTCATGATGAATCATATCATGAAACAAAGTGACCATTGCTCGCTGGTAAGTGGCCCCTGCGTTCTTCAGACCGAAGGGCATTACCTTATAGCAGAATGTTCCCCAGGGGGTGATAAACGTCGTTTTCTCCATGTCCTCCGGTGCCATCTTAATCTGATTGTAACCGGAGAAGCCATCCATGAACGAAAACACGGAGAACTGGGCTGTGTTGTCGACCAACACATCGATATGAGGCAACGGGAAATCATCCTTAGGGCTCGCCCTATTCAAATCCCGATAATCGACGCACATGCGTACCTTACCGTCCTTTTTCGGTACAGGCACTATGTTGGCGACCCACGGAGGGTAAGTGGTAACGGCTAGAAATCCTGCGTCCAACTGCTTCTGGACTTCTTCTTTGATTTTTACAGCCATGTCTGGTCTCGTCCTCCTAAGCTTCTGCTTGACTGGAGGGCAATCTTCTCGCAACGGCAAGCGATGAACCACGATGTCAGTGTCAAGTCCGGGCATATCTTCATATGACCAAGCAAAGACGTCACTATACTCTCGAAGCATCTCGACCAGTCTATGCTTGACATCATTCTGCAGCGCAGCCCCTACTCTGACATTTCTGACGAGCTCCTCAGAACCCAGGTTCACGATCTCAATATCTTCCTCGTGAGGCAGAATAACCTTTTCCTCTTGTCTCAGCAAGCGGGCCAACTCTTCCGGAAGGTCCTCGTCTTCATCAATCTCATCCTCGGCTTGATATATCGGGCAATCAAAGTCGTAGTGAGCCGTAGAGGGTCCAGAGTCGATGCCGTCTGTTATGTGGACCCTGCAATAACAAGGGTTAAGTTTAAAGCAAGAATATGCAGGTTAGCACAAACCTCGTTGCCATTTTATTGTTTTTCGAAATAAACATAAAGCAGGAATAACAGAGAACACAATATTTGAGTACGAAGAAAACGCCTTTTTATTTATTAACAAAATGTATGTACATAATCCAACAAGGCCCTGACAATAAAACCGCTATGCCTCGGGCAGGACATAGGGTTGTACAAAGATTGTAAAAAGCAAATCATTACTCTTCACTTGTCAGCTGGATAATCTCCTTGATGGTCCAATTGTTGAGGCGCTCGCCCGGCTTGCTCGGTTGAATCCAGGCGTCAAGATCACAATCACTATCCCCGCTGTCCTCAGACGCTGCGTTGATGCTTTCGAAAATTACTCCGCCCTTGGTGAATAGGATCGGCCCCTTCCCACGAGACGAACTGCTAGAAGAAGATGAAGCTTTAGCTTCAGGAGAATATCCCAATCCAAACTTATCCTGCTTGATTGGTATGTTCAAAACATGCCCCCAGCCTGGGGTGGAATCGGCTTCGACGACGACCCGAGCTTCTTTAAACGAGGAGAGATTCATCTCTTACTTCTCTATGACGACAGGAGCTACCTCTTTCACCCTGACGGTTTCAAATGCTTGGCAGAGAGTTTCATGGATTTCTCCATCCATTTCAACATATTTAAAGGATGACAAGTGGCTCACCATAATGTCCTCCTCACCACAGACGGTTACTATGCTGCCCCCGACAGCATATTTGAGCTTCTGATGCAGCGTGGACGTCACGGCACCAGCAGCATGGATCCATGGCCGACCTAAAAGGCAACTGTAGGCAGGCATGATATCCATGATATAGAAAATCGTATTGAACGTCTCCGGACCAACCTGAATCGGCAGGGTCAGCTCTCCAAAGACGTGGCGCTTAGTTCCATCAAAGGCTTTCACCACCAAATCACTGGGCGTGCAAAGCAATCCACGGGTATCCAACTTCATTAGTGCCTTCTTCGGAAGCACATTAAGCGACGAACCCGTATCCACCAGGACATGCGACATGATAGTGCCTCTGCACTCTATCGAGACGTGCAAGGCGCTGTTGTGATCTCTTCCTTTAGGAGTCAGCTCTAAATCTGTGAATCCCAACCCATTACCAGCATTGACATGGGCCACCACCTCTTCCAGCTGATTTACTGATATCTCCTGCGGCACGTAGGCAGCGTTCAATACCTTCAGTAATGCGTTGCGGTGCGCTTCAGAACACAGCAACAAGTTAAGAATAGAGATCTTTGACGGAGTCTGATGAAGATGATCTACAATCTTGTAGTCGCTCTTCTTGATTAACCGCATGAATTCTTCAGCATCTTTAACTAGCAGATCTTTTTCTGCCCCAGAAGGGACCTCCTCGACAGCTTTGCCTTTACCCTTATCTACAGCGTCAGCTCGGACCACTTTCTCTGCTGCAACCTCTGCTAGCGCGAATACTCTACCGCTTCGAGTAATGCCACTGACTCCGGCAAGATTCTGCACAGTCGATCCGTATGGCTCCAGCTCTAACTTCTGACCATTGCAATAGACTTCGGCGCCGTAATGCCATGGAACGACGTTAGTGCTTTCGAATGGGATTGGTCCGGCCCTGGTGATAGTGATGGTAGGCGGTCGGGGTGCAGAGATAGTAATAGGGCGACGAGGAATAGTGACGGTGGCAACTTCATCTGCCTGCTTCAGCACGACTTCCCCTGATACACTTTCAACGCTCCGGCTGAACTGCAAAATACCCTCAGACATCAGACTTTGGATACCTTCGACCAGCTGCTCACACCCATCAGGAAGTGTAGCACAAGCCATACATAACTCTCCGCATCCGGGAAAGAAGCCCTTCTTCAGCAACTTAGCCTTGACAAAACTAAGCGGCGTTTTCAAGTCTTTGACATCAGTCAGCAAGTCTGCGCTCTCCTCAGTGATAACGGCGTTCACTCCGCCTCCTTTATGATGAGGCATGGGGTTTTTGGTAACATTGGGCATGCTATCAGAAAAGTTAATAACTTTGGCGTCCACCAAGTCCTGTACTTTGTGCTTAAAAGCTTTGCAATTCTCAATCGTATGGCCTGATGCCCCAGTATGGAAATCACAAGTAGCATTGGCGTCATACCCCGGTGGTGGTGCCCCTGTTAAGGGAGCCATTGTCCTCTTTTGAACTAACTGAAGCTGAAGCAACGTTTGCAAGAGCTGTGCATACGACATAGGTGGAGTTTCAAAATGACGATTTGTCAGAGGAGCCCGATTCTGATATCTTCTATACCCCTGCTGATTCTGCTGCTGAGGCTGCTGCTGCTGCTGCTGCGGTGGAGCTGCTGGGATATTTATGCTAGCAATCTGTTGTTGAGGGCCCTTGCCCTTTCTCCGAGCATTAGTGACAGCACTGGCATCTCCTTCTCGACGCTTGCCAGCGTAGGGTTTCTTACCACTTCTTCCAGCTAAGGATGATTCGCCTTGGATTTTTCCAATCTTTATTCCGTTCTCGACATGCTCGCCCATAGTGATGAGAGCCGAGAATGTCCCAGACATGCCACTGACCAGCTTTTCATAATAGATTCCAGGAAGGGTAGCCACGAACATTTGCACTAGCTCACGCTCAACCATCGGCGGTTGAACCCGAGCAGCCAATTCACGCCACCGCTGGGCGTACTCTTTAAAGCTTTCATTGTTCCGCTGTGAAAGATTCTGAAGCTGAACTCGGTTGGGAGCCAAGTCGCTATTGTACTGATAGTGGAGGACGAACGCCTCAGCGAGGTCTTTCCAGGTGCGTACAGTAGCAGGCTCCAAACCCATATACCACTCGAGCGATGGACCAGAAAGACTATCCTGGAAGAAGTGCATCAGCAACTTCTCATCGTCAGAATAAGCGGACATCTTTCTGTAATAAGATCGAAGGTGAACACGGGGGCAAGTAGTACCCTTATACTTCTCAAAGACAGGCACCTTGAACTTATGAGGTACCTTGAAATCAGCAATTAACCCGAGCTTGGACATGTCAACGCCTAATGTGTTCTGATTTTCAATGTCTCTCATCTTGTCTTCCAGCGCTTTGAACCTGAGTCGAGCTTCAGCATTCAACTCTGCTTCCACACCTCTCTGAGAGAATACGTCATCCTGATGGTCCTCTAGCCACGGTTGAGGCCCCAACAGATTTCCGACACCAGCATTGTCGTGGGCCGGCCCTATGTTAACATTGGCTCCCAGACTACCATTGCCGACGCCTTCCGCGTTGAGCCCGATATTAGTCATCAGATTGCCGTTAGCACTGCCGTTGCCCCCGGCAACAGGAACAACGTTTTGTGGAGCGTCCACTAGAGGAGGAGTAGGCACATCCCCTCCATGAAGTATGCCATTACTGTCAACCCTGGAGATCAGAGGTTGAACCAAAGTGCGAAGCTGGTCTTGACCATTCGCGACCACTTGCATTAGCTCCATAAAACGATCCATCCGTTCTCGGAGCTCTTGAACATCTGACTGCACCTGGTCCATTATCCTTGTCTGATTAGCGCAAGTTGAGTAGCGGTGGATGAGTCTTTGATCAATCCTGGAGACCGGAAACAGCTCGAAACCTGAAAAACCTGTCAACAATAAAGGTTAGGAAAAGCAATAAAACGTACGCCATGCAAATATGCTTCATGCAGATGCATGCGCGTGTCTGTGTGCGTGGGAGGTTTTCCCGCGATCCTAGTGCCTTAGTGACGGTGCTGATAATAATAAGAGGAAGAAGAAATCCGAGCCCAATCATGGAAACATCAATCTCATATATATATGGAAAGGCCTGTCAAGGCAGTACACAGTATCAGCGAGTACAAACAGATCAACAGCATGACCTCAGCCAACAAGTCTGGTGATGGTCAGCATACATCAAAGATCAAAACAACAGGAATACAACTAGTCAAGTACGGCCACGGGCGCGATACTCTGCTAATAATTCCTTCGTCTCTGGATGATCTGGCGAAGTGAGCAACCCCTCGACGAGTAGCTCCCTCTGCCTGATGGTATGCTGAAGCCCCTGAACTGAACTCTCCCAAGCTCCTTCGCCAAAGCAATCCGCCAGTTTCCGCTTCTTAGACTCAAACATCAGCTTATGCTCCTTCAGGTTAGCAAGAGCTTTGTTGAGTCGAGCTTCAGCGGCGTATCTGCGGGCGGTCTCTTCATCAAACCTCCGCTCACTGTCCTTGACTTCGGCTTCCAGCTTAGAAATCTGCAGCATCAGTTTGTCCTCTCGCTCCTTCCTGGTGGCCATGGAAGTCTTCCAATGCTGGTCGAACTTAGATATCCTCCGATATGCCTCTTCCAGATGCTGCTTCTTCGTAGCTAGTACATCATTAGCAGCCCTGAAGTCTTGACCTAAGCGTTCCCGATCAGCAATCTGCTTTGCCAAGTCTGCACCCAGTTGGCTTACCAACTCTGTTTGCTTTTTGAAGGCATGCACGGCTTCATTCCTCTCACTTCGAAGCTGAGCTAACTCCTTCTCTAATTCTGCGTTTGCCCGCCTTAGTTCATCCCACTCAGCTAATACCTGGTTGTGCTGATGAATGGACACAGTGGTAGGCTCTTCGACTGGTGGAGGACTCTCTGGTCTGACGTGAGGGAATGGCATCCCTATAGCGCTGGCTCTGGCTCTGATCCAATCTGAATAAGGAGGGTAGGCTTGGCTGTTGCTCTTTCCCAACAAAGGCTTTCCCCTCTTGCTGATACTGTTCCAGGCCCGCTGAAGCTTGGACAACAAATCCCCCTCTAGAGTACCCGTGAGGTACAGAGATTCCTGCACCTCTTCCTCCTTCGGTGGAGTCCTCAAAGCATATGCGAACTGACGAACTAGCAATGACGGATTGTAGTTGATGCAACCCTTCCTACCTATCAGAGGTACGTTAGGAAACCCACTACAACTGAAGATCACCTCGGTGCCTAACCTGTCTCTGTCAACGAACCAATCAATATCTTCTGCCGACAAACCCATCAGACGCTCCGGCCACTCAGCTGTGGCTGCAGACAAGACGAAAGAACCCCTCTTGGGCAAGTGACTATCAAACCACTTGTACAACAACGGTACGCAGCATGAGACATTCTTCCCTCTCCGGTTCTCATTCTTGTAATGCACTGAATGGTAGATGTCTCCGATTAGTGTAGGGACTGGATTCCCTGAGGCGAAGATATGGAATGCATCAAGGTCCACGAAATCCGGCATGTTGGGGAACAAGACAATGCCATATATACATAAAGCAAGGATGGCATTGAATGCGTCCCAACATTTGTCCTTAGCACACTGCTGAGCCTTAGCTATCAGAAACTGCAGGGAGAACCCTGGGACCTTGTTCCAGCTCGTCACCACTAACTCAGAAGCGCCCAAATGGAGTGAGGAAGCTAAACCAGCCAGATCAGGCTCAACATCCATGTGGACAAAAGGCATCTGCCCTTTGATAGGCACACCCAGCATATCAGCATACTCTTCCAATGTCGGCACGAGAACAAAGTCATGAAAAGTGAAACACCTCAGAGGAGGGTCATAGAACTGCAGAAGAGCATGTAACCCATTCAACTCGGACGTAGAAGGTTTGCAAACTAGACTGAGCAACCTGCCATAAGACTTCCTGAACCTATCCTTCACAGAATCCCCTGCCAGGGCTATTAAACCAGTCAACTTCGACACGTCAGGGGTTGGGAATTTGTACACAACAGTCTTCCTGAGAGAGGCCATAATAACAGCAGAAGGCGAGAAATCCGGGATCGGGGAAACGGTACCTGCAACACAGACACACGTTAATGGAATGAAAATGGATATGCAAACTAGTGCAAAATGCAGGCATGCGATAATATATCCGGATAGCTGCTGTGGAGACTCAGTATCGACAATCACTGATGAGAAGAAAAAACCCCGGTGCAAGACCACTAATCTGATCTGCTGAGAATAACCATCTGATAGGACCGAGATCAAAATTCCGCTCTGTCAAGAATAAGTGCCTGATAATAAGGACCCCAGATGTATGATCAAGAAATATCTGCTGATGAGGTCTTCAGACCCCAAATCAAAATTTGCCCTATCAAGAACAAACACACAGCTGCTGATGAGATCTTCAGACCCCACTCAAAATCGGCCCTATCAAGAACAAACCACTGATGACAATACTCTAATCAAAACCTGCTCTATCAAGAACAGACAAACACCCGATGATAAAATCCTCTGATCAAAAACTTGCTCTGTCAAGAACAGACGAGTCTGCAACTTAGGACCCTGGTACCAACATAACTGATTCACTGTCAAGAAAACCAGGTAGTCTGAAGGTCTAAATTTCCTGCAATAAACCCAGTCCCGCTCACAGGTATGGACCTAGACTGACTCAAGGTACGGCATCCTATGCGTTCATCAGCGTCACAGACTTTCAAAACTGACGATACGATTCCCAGAAGGAGTGGCATCATCAAGTCTTGAAGAGGCCTCACTTAGCTGAATCACAAATGATCGGTCCCCAGAGTCGACAATCCACCAAACCAGCAACCGTCTCAACCCAAAGGGTTGAAAGTGAAGCCAACCGGATGAACCTCGTCTGAGCGTGGATTTCATGAGACACTAGTGCCTGCAAAGCAAGCACGCGCCCACTAATTTCCACTCTAAGTCTATAGTGCACTCAAGCCTGGGTCTGGCTTCTCACTCATCAGAACTCCCATCCCACAACAGCACAAATAATCATATTATACTGGAAATAAAATGCGGGAAATAAAGTGCGAGAAGTAAAAAAATGCGATAAATAAACGCAACCCAACAAGCAAACACACAAGCGGTAGGATTGACTCTCTTAAGGGACGTTGGATCCCAAAACTGACTCGCTTTCGGGACGTTGGATCCCTAGGAAACTATCAAGTCCCCAACAGAGTCTCCAGCTGTCGCTTGCGCAAAAATAAGGTGCCGGCATGACAGAAGAGTCGCCACCTTTCGTTATTTATCCCTCAGAGCGGGAAAGGAAACGATCGGAAAAACCTGACGAAAAAGGGTAAGACAAGGTCATCGCAACCATTGTCTGGGTTCGGTAGTCGGTTACGCAAGGGGAAGGTATTAGCACCCCTCACGTCCGTCGTACTCGACGGGATCCTCGCTTGTTTGTTTACTTGGACGGGTTGGTTTTATTCTATCAAGGCTGGCTGAAAAAGAAAAGAAAAATGACTCGGCAAAGCGTCGCACTTTATGCCTACGTATTCTCATCAGAGAATGAGAAATCAGAGTCAACGTAGTTCGGCCTACGAAGGGTTATGGGGGAAGGTAGCTCGCCAAGACTTCGCCATCTTGTGCCTACGTACTCTCAACAGGCATGAGAGATCAGAGCTCACGTAGTTCGCGAAACTACGGTTTATTTCCTGTCTTTTACGAAAGAAGTGTTTTTTATTGTGTTTGTGATTTCAACCGCACTAGAGACTATGACCTGAGAGTGAATGCGTCGCATGTCACCCAAAGGGTACCATACTAAACATCCAGACTATGGAAAAGAAACTCTCCCACAATCCTTTCTCAGATAGCTTAAGGCTCGTAACGTACGAAAGAAATCAGTCATGATTACTGTATCTTAAACTGTTTTGAGATGAGAAGAGAACAGGCCCAACTAGGAGGGAGACTATCAAGTCCTACTGTTATCATGCCATGGATTCATCTTATGGTTGAGGTTTGAACAGGGAACTCCTAGATGTTTTCATGCATAAGTTTCAACCTAAAAGTCTATCATCAAATCCTTATCAAAGGAAATGAGAGTCCTAAGGGATCATGTCAATGATACACCAAAACAGACAAAGCATCAGCTTAATAGTAAAATGCATGCAATGCAAGTGAGGGAGGAAATGTGTGTGGGGCTTCAGCCTCCACAAGCTCGTCTCGACCTCAAGCCAGTCATGAAATAACAGTAATCATACTGAAAATAAACAACATGCTATCAAGCAACAAACAGTAAACTGCAATCATACAGATAAAAGAAATGAAATACCATCAGGCAAACAAAACACATGGGCAAGGGAGCTGGGCTCTACCGAATACCCGCAAGCAAAGCCACGCAATAACAATACAAGCAGAGGGATCAACTCAACCTCTAATGCAATCATGCTCCTAGGCTGAACTTATTCTAGATGGACTTAATCTAATGCAACAGGCAAATCAGACAAAACACATAATACAGAAAGGAAAAACAGAAGAAAGCTTCAACTCCTCCAGCAACACTTCAGTCTTCAGACTTCAGAGATCACTTGCTTTCCAGGTATCAACCCTACAACATGAGTATCAACTCATCTTCTCCCTTAAGCTTCAGCTTCTTTGATCAGCTCCACCTTCAGGCTTCACTATCTTCAGGGATCTTCAAGTATCAACTTGATCTTCACAAAGTCTTCAGACTTCAACAGTCTTTAAGGAATCATCCTCTTCACAGCTTCAGCTTATATCTTCAATGACTCAAATGCTCCAGCAAACAAGATTCAGTCAACAAGATGAGGTGAGGATGTTAGAGTGCTCACTGACTTCCAAAGGATTCCATTGAGGACTTAACATCAAAAGGAAAGGCTCTCTCAAAGTTCTACCTCAGAGGGCAAAGTCACTAATCCCTCCAAAGGAGAGAGGTGAATACCCTTAAGGGACTTTATGTCACAGAGAAGGAAGGAGGTGAACAAAACACTCCTTGTTTATTGAATGGAATTATTCTATCTAAAGCTCTACCTATGCACTTATGATCCTATAAACAAAACAACCAAAAGCTAAAACTAAACTCCACTTCAATGCCTTCAAGGTCTTCAATGATGATCCACAAGGTCTTCAACTCAATCTTCAAGGCTCACACACTCAAAGGAGAAGAAAAGAAAACAAAACAATACAAACTATGCCTTTAGGCAACACACATGCTAACCATACATTCAAAAATCAATTAAAAATACTAAAATACCATACAATATTCTAGTAAAATTCTAGGGGATTCTATACATACTTACCCTTAACCCATATATTCCCCATACACTAATTTGGCCTATAAACCCCAAAACAAAATTGTTCAAATCTACTTATACAACCTAAAACCCTAATTTGAGCACCTAAATGCCAAACAAGCAAACTATATCAAATTTTAATCTACAAATTGTGAATTAAATCCTATATGATCTATGGTTCAATGTCTAACCATTCCAAAAAGAATGGCTCAAAAATCCTAAGGGAAAGTCCTAAAAGAAATCCTACAAAATTGGGTACAATATTAATCCTATTTAAAAGCTATTTAAAAGAAAAATACTCTAAAAATATTAAAATAAAAATAAAATGGAATTTTATTTATTTATAATTTTCTAGACAAATTTATTAACCTATAGAAAAAATAAGAATTAAAAAAAATCAATTTTTGAATTTTCTATGAATTTTATAAAATGCAAAGAATATAAAGGAAATGAAAAAATAAAAGAAATTAATTAAAGGGGAGGGGGTGTGAAAAGCAGACACGCTTAGTTCTTATATGAGATGGGCCAAATCAGGGGGGTGGGAATAGAAATGATTTGCTGAAGCCCAAGTCTAACAACTAAACAAAACGGCGCGTTTTGATTAGTTGAACGCTGCGTTTAGCGCGCTTCAGACTCCCTCCATTTGCAAGTTTGAATCTGGCCCGTTGGATGAGACTATTAAGTCAATTTCTCAGAGTAATCCAAGGGCTGTGGGTCATCGTCCCCAAAGAA
The DNA here is from genome assembly GCA_963859935.3 of Lathyrus sativus. NCBI lineage: Eukaryota > Viridiplantae > Streptophyta > Magnoliopsida > Fabales > Fabaceae > Lathyrus > Lathyrus sativus. The sequence continues at coordinate 633,497,971 of OZ012737.1, read as the reverse complement.
CTTAGGGTTTCACCATGCGAGCTCCACGAAACAGCCCTCATGCCCTAATCTTCTACCTGCTCGTTCTCCTCCATTTCTCCATGAAAATCGAAAATTCCAAAGCCAAAGTTGCTCTACTACTCACCAGGAACATGATCATATGCATAGTTTCCACTGAAACATCTTGTATCATCCAAACAGAACGCGTGAAAGTTAGGGTTCCAACATGTTACACTGATATCAATCTTGATGAAACTTAATTCTAATGGTGTGATCTTGTTCCTTGTGTTACCCTCACCAATCTAAACCATAACATATCAATTAATGCTCACCACACGACTCATTCTTGAAACTGAAAGAAACTAGGGTCTGCCATGGATCCTTACACAGAGCTCTCTAATTCTCAGAACATGATCTCTTGACCTAGCCTATTCACTCTACACCTAGAAACCTCATGGAAAGCGCATAAATAATGAGATATGGGGAGAATCACCAACCTGTCAAGTTGTAATGGTGGATGTGGTTCCACTCCAATTCAGTGCTTGCAACCTTCCATGATTAACCTTTAATGGAAGATAAGAATTCTGTATGCAAAAAGATTGATGGATAATGCTTGAATCTTGTGTTTGATATCAACTTGCTTTCTTTGCAAATTCTTCAACAAAGCTTCAAATCTCCATGGATCTTCCTCTAACTCAGCATGCAAGTAATCATAAGGATCAGAAGAATGTGTTTGTGGAGAAGAAAAGAATGGAAATGGCAGAGAATGGAAGTTTGTTATGGAATTGCAAAATAGAAGAATTTCACTCTTTAGCACTCTAACCTCACCAATCACCAACAACCATCACCAACCTTGACCACATTGTGATCTAACCAATATATAGAAACCAATGGAAGAATCTAGATCCCTCTAGAAACTTTGAGAATCATTTGGAAAGTAATGGAACTTCTCATGAAATGATACATTGCATTATCTCCTTTCATGCCTTAAACCTTTCAATCTTGTGTCAAAAACTCCTTACATGAGATATTGGGATTGAATGAGTGAAAAAACAAGCTAAACCTTGCCTTATGCCAAGTTTCTCAAAGGTTCCTTAATATGCAAGCATGAACTTTACAAAGTAGCCACCATTTTAAGACCTCAAATCAAAATTCTACTTGAACCATTGTTTTTAAAATAATGTTTGGAGTCAAAATGACATATTGGATGACCCATTTTGGATTTGTACATCTCCTAAACCAAAATTCCATTTCAACTTTTTCAACTTATAAGCCATTTTAGGTCATTTTTACCCAATCATGAAAATCCTTGCTACAAGCTCTTTCAACAACTCATGACCTCTTTTCTAAGCTTAAAACATCATTCTAAGCAACTTTAATGCTGAAGGTTTTTCCATTTGAAGCTTGGAAGTAGGAGATATGGCCATATGCTTGAAATGACCTATAACTACCAAATGACCAAAATGCCCTTGGCTTGTCAAAGCCATAACTTGAGTTCTACAAATCCTATCAAGGACTTCTAGTACTATCTGGAAAGCTAAGAAGATTCTATTCAACATTAATGTTAACCAAGAGACCATAGGAATCATCCTACTAGGGAAAAAGTTGTCTGCAAGTCGGGTGACTTTCAAGGACCCAGATTCACATACCTCAGATGACCTGTAATTTGTCAAAACCATAACTTGAGCTCTGCAAATCCTATCAAGGACTTCTACTACTCAAATTAAAGCTAAGAACAAGCTCTACAACATTCATGTTGTGGGGAAGATGAGATGACAATCACATCTTGAGCTAAAACTGCCTGGAAAATAGGGATCAAACTAGGGGATTTTACACTAACAATCCTTAGAAACCCTAGCTTAAAACTTCTCAAACTCCTCAATCATGATGAGTTGGTCTAGGAATCATCTTTATAACATCTCAATACATCATTCCATGATCATATGGCTTTTGGATTGGGTCTCAACCTTCTCCAAATCTTCAGTTGACCTAGGGTTGACCCAGTCAAACCCTAATTCCACCATTCATGGCTGAATCTTCTGAATTCTTGCATACTGATCTCTTTGGGCTTCATGATGGCTTTCAAGACATCTCATAGGCTTTCTCAAAGCTTCAAGTTCATTCTCATAGTCTCAGAATCATCTGAGGAGCACCCACAACTCTCAAGTTATGAGACACACAACCTTGGTTTCAACCAATTCCTTTGAGGATCTCTTGAACTTTCTGATGAAGGTATCAACCTTCAAACACTTGATGTATAAATAATTGGTGGTCAAATTTTGGGGTGCAACAATCATCTTTGCCTAATTTGTGCCAACTACGATAATCTCAGTAGACCTGCTACTCTACTATCGATTGGTAAAGTTTTGTATCAACTTCTAGTGTCAAATCTCTTGTTATTCCTTACCAAGAACATCAGAGTTAATCTCCCTCTTACTGTTTTTAACTTCTTAAAGGAAATGATAATCATCTCTAGAAAGGAAATGACTTTCCTCATATAATATGGAAGAGTTTGTTCTGAATTTTTCTCTCAATTAGAGATAGTTAATAGTGATACTATTGAAGTTGAGTGGAGTCAGAATTTTAAATATGTGGAATATTTATTTGTTGTCCTATCTTTAATTAATGAAATATTTCCTTTCATATTATTGCCTATTCGTTTTTATTAATAACAAAATTTTGAGAATTACTAATTAACAATAAAATAAACGGAAAAAAAATTAACTAAGAAAAAAAGGGAAGATTAAAAGGCGTCAAGTGAGAAATCATTGAAAAAAAATCTTAAATGCAGTTACAGAGATTCGAAGCGTGCTCCCTTATAGCTATATTCTCTCGATTTTCAAAAACACTAAGGTAATAGGTTTATTTTTTTTTTATGGAGAAAATATAACGCTGACTTATAGTTGTATTACCTCGGATTTTTATATAACAGAGAGAAAAGATTGTTTTTTTATTAAGAAAATCAAAACATGTTGCTCCCAGGACCTATGTGCTCGGTTTTTGGCATGTTCGAGGTGAAAGTTTCATCATAAAAAGTGTTATTTATCGTAGTGGGTGCTTCTTTTTATGCACAAATACATCGAGCAGGTTGTAATTGTTAAAGGTAAAGAGAGGAGGATGGCCAACAATTTGTCTTCCATTAACTTATACAAGAGATGAAGATGCATATGGATTTATACACAAAGTTATATGGGACAAAAGAAAATTATGATGCAATTCTCAATGCTCTTGTTCCTTGTGTTAGTGGTTCGACACTGTTTGAAAAATGGATGCACTTCTCAAAAATGATATATCTTATAACAAGTGCTTATGATAAGATGTGTATTTATTTACCACGATATGATTTCTCATAAACATTTTTTCCACTTTGGAGTATGTCACCTCAAAAATTCATCCGGACGCATCATGTGTATTGGTTGACTTTCAAAAACATAACATTTTTGTTCAGATTTATTTGAAACTAGGATGTCATATACCAAAGATATCACTGAAGTGAACGACATATTTTACACAAGATGTTAAAACTTGACTGACTTTCTGAAAAGGATGTAAGAGTATATCAAGTTGAACGACGTTGAAAGAGAATAAAATAAGGAAAGTTCAAAGAAGGAACCACCAATGGGTTTAGGTAGTGACACATGTTTCGATACATTTTAGTTTTAATCTAAGAATGAAACTTGTTTTTTGTATATAATATTGTCAATGATGTAATCTCGATACAATTTGCAACATACACAATGTCTATTCTACATTAATGTCCCAATTTTTTTGTTTATGTGTGTTTTACTAGTTCTGTATCAATATTGATTATGTTATGCTTGAACTAAAGAAGGATATTGATTTAAAGGTTATATGGAATACATTTTATCGTTACTGAACAAAGGGACTGATTGAAGTGCATGCGACGATTGAAAGATCAACCGAAGATATGATAAGGATGTTGAAACATCCTGAACCATATGTTTGTAATGAAATATAATGTTAAATTTATGTTAACATTAACAATTATTTAATGTTTATTTTGATGTTAATTTATGTTGTTTTTTTTTATTATTCTGCCATTGTTCCTGGTTGTTTATGGTTTTAACTAACATGGCATATTTCGGAAACGCATCTCTAGAATATTAAGGGTAGACACGAATATGCATCTTTGAACTAACTTTTTTTTTAACAAAATAAGGTTTTTTTTAATCAATTTGCGTTGAGGAGTGTGTAAAAAAATGAGTCTGAAGATGCAACTCCGAATTCTTGTGATTTTTCACCCGTAAGAGTGGGAAAAGAAACCCCAACAAAATTGAGCCTACAAAAATTAGATCAAGCAACCCAAATTCATTCGAGCACTAGAGATTATTGAAAAATTAACCTGCCACCCCCACACTTAAACCTCACATCCTCTAATATGGATGAATAGATCGAACTAACCCTGAATTTTTTTCTCGAATTTCCAAATTTGCAGTGCAGTAGTGGATTTTTCAATTTTTAGGGGGCATACCGAAAATTTCAAAACAACTACCAAAAATTTCAAAACAAGTAAGTTTTTCCCGGAAATTTTAAAATTTCCGATACAAAGCCAAATCTCCTTTACCAGAAATTTCAAAATTTTCTGGTAGTTCAAAATACCTAGTCTTGTACCAGAAATTTCAAAATTTTTGATAGTTTTAAAAATCCAGTTTTGTACCTGAAATTTTGAAATTTTCGGTAGTTATAAAAATTTGGTTTCATACCAGAAATTTCAAAATTTTTCGGTAGCTGCCATTGTCCTTTTTTCCTAATATTTTTTTTTTGTAGTGAAATCTAGAGGTAGAGACGGTACTATTGCAGGAAGAGCTGCAGATCTAGCATCAGACTAGAGTAGGGCTGCCAGGGGTGCTGATGCTGAGTCTTTCCAGCTACGGGAAGGACAAGTGGTCCCTACCGGTTCACATTGAAAGCGGATGGCAGAGCGGGGTCATTTGCAAGCACATCATTCTACTCGACGTCGTAGAGTTCGATCATCAAAGTAGGCTACAAATAAGGTGTTGTCAAACATTCCTGTAGTTGATCTCGTCGGTGAGCCGGTGGTTGAGTCGGTCGTTGAGCCGCTAGTTGCTCAGGTGGTTGATCCAATTATTCAGGAGGTTTCTGAGGAGACTGTTGAGAAGGTACAACCAGATGTTGTTATTGGTGAGTCGGGATCATCAGTTCCTATTGAGACAGAGGTTACAACTCCTTCGACTGAATCTTCTGTGCACACTAATGAAGGATTCCTAGGAGGACCCATCGACTGGTCTATGCTTACAGAATATGCTGAGCATGTGACCTACGATTATGACAGGGTAAGTTATATGTCTTTTATGCTTAGTTTTAATTTTTGTTTATGAATGTTTGTCATAATTAAGTATCAAGTAATTTGTTTATATTTTGTTGTTAAAGGAGGGACCCACACTAAATATTACATCTCACAGGTCGAAGATGAAGAGCTTCCCGAAGATTCCAATGCCTGAGCAATTCAGTTGGATTATACGGGACTTCGAGCTGCTTGATTTCGCCCACTGCTCATTCACCATGCTGGATGTTCCATTACTTAATGCCTTTGTTGAGAGGTGGCACAAGGAGACATCATCATTTCATCTTCCGTTTGGGGAGATGATTGTCACTCTGGATGATGTCTCTGCATTGTTCCATCTCCCTGTCGATGGTAGATTCTGGATGATTCCGACTCTTAGCGTGACCACCGCTTGTCAAGTTGTGTCACATGATTTGAGTTTGTTTGAGGCGGAGGTGCTGGAGGAGTTTGTGAGACCAGGCGAGCGCACCTTCACATGCATTGGTTTCAAAAGATATACGACCGGCTTGTAGCTGATAGGAGGTATGAGGCTGCCGTTAGGGCGTACATGCTACATATAGTAGCATGTGCTCTTTTTACGGACAAGTATGGTACTTATGTTGATGCCCGATACTTGTGCCTCTTTAGTAGCCTCGAGGACACTAGCTGGACTTGGGGTGTGTTGCATTGATCCAGTTGTATACAACCCTTGGAGTGGCGACGGTCTTTGAGACCAGACAACTTGCTGGCTATTTGAGTATGTTACAGGTATACTTGAAATTATTATATGTTGTTACTTTCGTATTTATTTTTTACGAATATTATTTCTAAATTATTATGTGTTGTGTTTGTGATATGATTTCAGTGCTAGATATACGAGCATTTCACTACCATTTGTGACAAGAGGGTGTAACGTTGCAAGGTGGGGCCCCACGGACGAAGAGGTGGAAGGGGAGACAGACACATCCTGGTGGTGTTGTTGAGTATATGAGGAGGCTCGATGCTCTTACTGTAGATGATTTCATCTGGACACCACACACTTCTTGATGAGGACGTAATCCAAGACATAAATGATACAATTCAAAGCTTAGGAGGTCCTATGACAAGGGCACATGCAAGAAGAGTCAATGATGCTTTAGTTCACTTCATGATCAAGTCAATAGAATGCATGGGCCAGATTGAAGAAAAAGAGCCCAAGTTTATTCTTATCATCCAAGCATGTGATAAAAGGCCTAATAATGCATAAATAAATAAAAATAAAGGAAATACCAATAACCACACTATAATGGACGAAAATTGCAAGAGAAGTGGTAAATAAAGAATTGCCATTATTATGCCCTTTCAAGAACCCCACTATCTCTTCTTTATTTTGCACTTTCTTTTTAATAACTCAATCCACTATCATGATAATTAGTGGCTGAAATCCTTTTGTTTTCTTAGGAGTTAATGTTTACTTATTTCATCATCTTAAGCCATTCCTATATAAAGGAGGTATGTATCTTCTTTTTGAATCAATGAATTTTGTCGAGTTTACACATTGTGTAAGTGAGAGTATTTGCTCTTAGGTTCTGGATTGGACCAAAATTGATCTTATCAAGAAATCATTTTCTTGTGGTGATCCTCATCCATAGGCTTATCATTCTCTCTTGGATTAGAAAGAGTGTGGTGCCCCTTCTACTTAATTCCATTTCTTATTTCTCATTTATTTCATATCAGTCTCGTTTATTTTCTATGCATGTATCAAATTCTGTCATTCTTGTAATTATAAGGCAGATTACTTTCTTTGAGTCACAAAAGAATTAATATTCCAAAAGTTAACAAAGTTGTTTCAGGAAATGCATAATTCTCAAAAGTTAGTGCATATCACTTCTCATAGAGTCCACCGTGAGTTCCAGGAGTCATTGTTATATTCAGGTTATATATGGTGGGAGACCATGGTTACGAGACACTTGTCCGAGAGGTGTCTCTGACAGTATGGTTATGTTCAAGGTATCCCACGACCAGTTCTAGATATCCCGACTTCAAGGATTGGTTGGTGGTTTCAGAGTAACTTCATCAGCTTTGGTTGTGCCATCAGAGATCGAGCGGTCATTGTTCAGCACCCCTCGCAGTGTGAGGATGGTTAGTTAGAGTGGTACCTTACTGTATCACACCCTCACACCACCTCACCCTCAGTTGATGATGGGTCTTCTGATGATCAGGTACTTGTTGATGACGCGTTGTCACCGCCACCTCTAGTAGATCACGCCGATGACCAGCAGCGCCTCCAAATGATTGCAGTGATTATAGATAACCTCATGGGTTTGGTAAACGCAGATGGTGAGGTATATACTAGATTAGCTCGGGCTGTACAGATAGCTCGTGGGGGGGCCTATTTAGATACATTTTGTATTACTTGTATTATTTGTATATTATTCAGACATCTTTATCATAACACTTTATTAGCTAATATTAGTGATCTTCCTTAAATTGCAGTGTGAATGTTAACTAACATCCGATAATGGTTTTCATAACTTAAATAGAAAACACTTGACGTTACAATATAATTCATAAATAAGAAAAACCTAAACACTACCAGACGCTTCAGAACGTTTCGGCATCTCCATTATGTCGTCAACAGATCTTGACAGCTTCGCATCTAACTCGATCGACCCCTTTGTTATTCTACGACGAAATGATCTCCACAATTCCTTCACATCTTCGTCGATCTTCAACTTAATAAGGTTGTATTTCACCATCTCGTTTGTATTAATCCAATCTTCATGGAACTCAATTTTTTTCACCTTTCTATTGTCGCCATCAGACAAAAATTCATTCAACTTCGACATCAGGCCGACAAAAGAGATTGTGCCATCGGGAAGCTTGAACTCTATAGTAGGAGAAGTTTCGTTGAAGTACACTTCTGCCTTAATCAAAAATTGAGGAAGAGGTGTTTTTTAAGATGTGTTTATCAACAACAGGTGATCTATATTTATACAACTTTGAATTTATTCTAGACCACACAAACTGTCGGTGCAATCACAACCGCACAAAACTTCCAATATCAACACGAAAATATGAAATTTCCGAAACATTTTATACTATACCAAAATTTTTAAAATTTTCGGTATATCGAAAATTACAAATGAACTACCAGAAATTTCAAACTGTACTGGAAATTTCATACGAAAATTTGATATATTTTATACCCAGGTGCAATTTTGACATTATGAAATATTAGGAGGTGCCATGTTTAATTTAGAGGGTGGCAAATTATATTCTTGAGATTATTATAGAAAAGTCTGTTTTCATTTCAATTTTCTCTTCCCTTTCCGTATTTCAAACATATGCTAAAACTCTTTCTCATGTTCGAAAATGAGATTTCTAGTTGAATTAAAAGAAACCCAGATTCTTTAGTTGCTATTTAAACCAAATCTGGTTTAAATAGTTCTATCAATTATTGATTGATGTATGATAAAATTAACTTGAGTCATTCTATGTACTATGATCTAAGTAAAATTTCTAACGTGATTCTATGGTGTACATTTATTTCAAACAATAAATAAAGTTAAATTTTTTTAAATGTAAACACTATCTCTTATCCCTATTATAAGAAAACCTTAGGTGTATTTTTTTTTTTTGTTTTGGTCTTAATCAAAAGAAAAGTAAACATACTTTAAGACAAGTATTTATTCCTTGTTATAAATTAAAATTAAAATTATGTAATCACATTCTGTACAAACTATAGGACATTTTAGAAGACACGAATAAAAAACCACAAAGTAAACATGAGCACTACAGCAGAACTTCCTTCTCAGCATAAAAAGGATGCTAAGCGTGGATCTGTTCGGTGAGGAAGACCGGTTCGAGCTCCCAAAGCTCTACACTTGGCAGCTGCCTGCAGTTATCACATTGAAATGAGTAAAAAATCTCCCAACATTCTATTTTCTTACTTCTGTTTGAAATGATATGAATAAATTTGTCTTGAGCAACTTACTACTTGTGCAGCAAAGGGTAACATTATCTCTGGTACCATGTTTGAGCAGATGGCTATAAATAAAACAAGTCAGAGCAAAATCAATTACTCTGAAAATAAAAAATGCCAAAATAAACTTCCGAAAAAAATGTAAGCATGCAGAGAGGGCAAGCGTGTGTGTCATTCATGTAACTTCACAACTATCCTTAGAGAACATGTAGGTGTTTTGTTTCTTTTTGTGATTCTATTGTAAATGGACACAAGTAAACAAACCAAAAATGAATACCCAGGTGAAGTCTGGAGTAACAAGCTTAGAAAGAGAGAAAGAAAGAAAAAATCAGGTCAGAGACTACACCTACCATACATAATTGCTCCAATAAATGCATCCCCTGCACCAGTTGTATCAATAAGCTCAGAATCTGGTATCTTCTCTGCTGTTCCGATCAAGAATCTACCACAAATTGTGCCTATTCCATCTGATCTGAACTTTCTCACCACCTGAGAAAAATAAATGGGTGAAGAGGAGAAAATCTATTTTTAAAGAATTTATCATGATTACCTATTTGACAAAGAATTGAACTAATCTAGGTCTATCATGTATATAAAATCCAGTACTGAAACCGACGTTGTTGTCCCCCAACTTATGTTAGCAATTTTAATGTCAAATTTGAGTAGGCATACATATGAAATTTTTATAAGAAATTATAATTTCTAAATCAATACGCATATAACTTATTTAATCTAAATGAATTGAAACACAAAATCAAATCCTAACAAATGTGGTATAGATTTAGATTCTTGATTGATATTATGATCATAGAAAGATGTTTCACTCAATTGCTTTAACTTGTATATTGATATGAATTTTGGTGTCAATTGACAGTGACATATAGCTGACCCCATGATAACATTGGTTGTCATTGATCAGTTGATGTAATATTAAAATGTAAATAACAAAACTGGACAATGATACTTTTCACACACCAATGTAGTGATATTCTTTCCAATTTAACTCATGCTTATGAACCAAAAGACGTAATTTGCAAGACTCGCGCATACCGGTATTTAAGCATGTGGTTTTACCACCATGATTGCTTTTGCATGGCCTTTAATTCCACGCTAAACAAAAACCTAGCGACAGAATTTGACAAGATTCTTTTGAATTAGCCATATAACTCTCCTCTCTTCGCAAATTATTATCTCCGTCTTAAAATTTTCTTCTTTTGTTCAAACAGAAAATATACTTTTAAACTCAAACTGGAGTTATAGAATATATCTCCGCATTAAAATAAAAGTTGTACAAGTTATAGGTTCAACAATATTTTACCGATGATATACATGTTGGAATAGCCAAGCTATCATCTTTCTCTTTGTACAAGGGTTCTAAGAAGCTCTCTAGATTCCTTTCTTCTATGCTGACATCCTCTGCCCACAAGAGCATTAAACTTGTAAGTTACATTTGCTCAAAGAAAATAGTATGATTCAAAGCAATGATACTTTAGAACATTCTACTCCTTTAAGAAGTAAAATGAAAAAGCCATTTGTGCGTTCACCGTTTGTACTTCTTTCCAACATTAGACAGCCATCTTCACCCAGAGTTACAATCACAAACTTGACATTTGGCAATCTTATAAGCATGGAAACTAATGCACTCGGGATAGATGGTGCCTGAGTCCAAGCCTAACACAATACAAACCAAATCCCAAATGAACACCAAGATTAATCATAAACAGAATCATATGAACAGTTGGACACCTTATATATGCAATTAGAAATGCAGTTAGAGGTGTGCCCTACCTAAAAATCTATTCGAGCTAACCCTGACTTAATAGAAGAGTTAAAAAGTAAATTTATAATGATAATTTTCTTTCTGTTTGGGGGTTGCTGAAATTCTGGAAACACCATGAAGTGTTAAAATTGAATTAAATGTCTCCCTTTTAATGGAATCCAAGAAGATTAACATTTTTTAACAATCCTATCATGGAAAAATGCATGTAAGCCCCTCATTACCAGAGGAAACTTTGCTGAACATACAACATAATCAGCAAGCTTCAATAGCTCATCCAACCCTTCCCTTGGCGATTCTGCCTCAACTAAAATAGGAATATTATTGCGAGCAGCCTGTACAAGGTTGTCAAATTCTAAAGATTAAACCAGAACAGACAAGTATTAATGGACAAATTCACATGACAGGAAATAGGTTCACAACCCAATATAGAAAAAGAGCAATGCATATTAAAAAATCACAAAGTTTGAAATTACTAATAAATGAAATATGGAGGAGGGACTGGGTTCTCCTCATTGGAGCTGGATTCAACTCAGTAGACCTGGGTTCCAGCCCATCATATTTAGGTTCGTTCACCTCATTGGCCTTTTGGGTTCATTGCAAACTCACAACAATGGATTTGTTCATGTTTCCTGGTGTATGACTTTGTTTACTCTAGGAATTACAGTGGGTTTGGGACTCAATGGAGCATCATTCACCTCCTCTGTACATTTGTTCACATCTGGGAGAAAATAGCAATTATGTTGTACTCTCGTTCAATCGTCCTCAAAATCACAGGTCTATACGAGTTTTTGTGAGTCTTCAGTCTACATGAGTTGACACAAAAAGGATACTGTAAGCAAGTTAATTAGATTTTGATGCCTAGAAATATAAGGTTGTATGAGTTAACTTGGGAGTTTGAGAAACATGTTCATGCAAACTAAGTGTAGTAGGCATTCTTTCAATCATAATATTATAGTTCGCATACACCAAGCTGGGAAAAAAGAAAAGAAAAGAAACCTCGCCAACAAGACAAATCAAAGCCCCAACAGGTAAGCTTTATGCCTGACCTTTTTGCGTTCTTGAGTAATTTTGAAATGACAACCAGCAATTAAAAGTAATTTATAGCTTACTAGTATGTAATGTATGCCCTTAAAAAATCATCCAGCAATAGTGGAAAAGGAGCGAGCACAAGTGAGATGATGATTACCTCTTGGCCAACAAATAGAGCAGTTTCAATAGACATTCCATCAAAATAAACTAATCTTGCTCCATCAAATGCAGATAATAACATTGACTGAGACAAATCATCTGGCATTAAGGGAGGATCTCCAGGGGTGTAAATACTTGTGCGAGTTTTTCTGAGAGTATAGCTTATAATTAGTTAACTCAATTAAACTATTGAAATCCTAGGTAGTAGATTGCCTCAAATATAATTAATGTAGTAGTATTGTTAATACAGATTAACTTCTAGAGACTACAGCTGCATAACCAGGAGAGTCACTATTAGATAGTAAGGGTCATGATGAGATGAAATTTTTTATATTGATATACATTATAAACAAGGATTGAGAACTTGCACGTTTATGCATAATTTTAGACTGAGGACATGTTATATTAAATAAATGGGGCACTGGTTGAAATATAATAGAGCTCCGCTCCACCATAAGTTCATGAGAGTGCATTTTCAGATAACCTTTTCCTATCGTACCATTGTAAGCTTTGGGTCAATAGGTTGCTTGATATTGTTAATTAAAGTCACGCTAATACTAATCCGTGGTATGAAGTAAAGAGTAAAAAATAGAAACAAAATCCTTACGTTTGGCTGTCTACAAGTACATATGAAAATGTTGAACTGCCACCTTTGGATACCTGAAAAATGAAAAGAATAAACTCTCAACTCAAAAAGTTATAACTAATTAGGAAAAAAGTGCAAATGGCGAAGTAGCACCACTAGACAAATTTAAAAACACAACAATAAGGGAGCAGATAGAAAAATTTAAAAAGAAATTATTGAAATGCCCCCACTTCCCAATTTACTTTAATGTTAACCTCAATGAAGAAGGTTGTTCCACTCTGCCTACCAAACAAAAAAAAAAAGTATTTGATTTGGGCGGGTAGGTAACCATGATGACATTTCAGTTCAAGGCATTCTGCCTATCATACAAACACATCAATGAAGAAGGTTCTTCCACCGGCATTTCACATATCATACAAACAAGAAATAACTGTTACAAGTGCGTGTAGATCAGCCCTAGCTTATCAAATAAGCAAACCAAACACTGAAAGTTGAAATACACATATTGTTGACATAAGCACATATAATAATAGGAAATATAGTTTCAATCTTTATGGTCATGGACTGATTTAATTTAATCAGCACTCACTCAAACACATTGCATCCTGACAACACATTTTGCCCGTGTATAAATAAACAGAACTAGCAGTTTAGCATAATAATCATTCGAATTTCACACAACATACATGCTCAATGCTCCAGTTCCAGAGCAAAAGCAGTCATCCGTTCCAATTTCCAAAACTAATAAACAAACAGTTAAACAACACAGAAGCTGAATCTTACAACGATAAATGAAGTATCAACACCATCAGCTTCAAGTTCCTCCAATATGCTCTTTCCTTGAGCATCATCAGCAACCTAATTGAAAACACATACAAACAAACAGCTCAAATAAAACTCAACACTCCCAATCAGATTCAGCAGATCAGAAAATAAATAATCAGAAACAAAATTGAAAAACCTTGGAAATAAGCTTCGGTTTCAATCCGAGTCGAGCCGCACATGTTAAAGCATTACCGGCATTTCCACCTCCTTGCACCTTGGAGGAGGTTGTTCGGATCTTATCGTCCGGTTTCGGATATCCATCCACGGTAGCCAAAAAATCCACCGTCGTCATTCCGTATCCAATCTGCGCACAAAAGAAATCTAAATAATTACACGCGCGCGCAGAGAGAGAGTGAGAGAGGTATAGAGATAGAGGAGGAAACGAACGATGATTTGGTTTTGAGGAAGAGGAGGAACGGCGTGGGATGATGAGATATTGATACATTTTGTGGAGCGGAATGTGATTGACTGAAAGAGTAAAAAAGAAGAAATGAGAAGTGAATTAAAGGAAAAATGAGTGATAATAGATAAAACAAAGAGTATACTGCGTTGGAATGGAGGCGGGGTTGTAATTGAGAGATATGGTGGTGAGGAAAAGGGGATGAATGTGTGTGGAAAACGGTGCCATTGAATGCTTTCGAAATGCAAGTCATCGGAGATTCTACTGTTGGTAGATGCGGTTCTGTTCTAGCTTCGAGAGTGGAAGGTGATCGATCAAAGTCTCTAAAATTAGCATTCAGGCTATACGACACAAACGAAATACTCCATTTAAAAAAAAAAATTTAAAAATCTTAAAATAACCTACTTTTTAAATTATTTTCTAAAATATTTCATTTTAGGGTACCGATCGATAGAAAGAGGGTAGGTATCAGATAAATTGGCGATCCATCAGATAAATTGGCGATCCATTTATAAGATAAAAAGGTGTCACCAATTGAATTTGAAACACCACATGATATTGTCAATCCAATTGACGCCACACTGTAAAGTCTTAAATGATGTTGCCAATTTAATTGAAGACACGGTAGAAAGTGTAATTTTTTAAACACATTAATATTTAAATAAAAATAATATTATATAAATTAATGTTGGCGATCGGGTTGACCATATCGGCCACCAGTTCCACATCCCCTAGGCACCCTCACTCGTTGTCCTTGTTATCCTCGTTGTTGATTCACTCCATGTGTTTCAGGATGTGAGGTCTCAGGAACATTCTCAGTAGAATCCTTAAGAATTTATTGCATTTCTAAAAAGTCTTTTGTGTTGAAGCTGAGCTCGCGACCCATGTCAGAGTAGTTGGGATGTGATGAAGGGGTCATTGGTGTGCAGCATGGACGATTGAAATGGGACTTTAGTGTGAAGGCTTCGTTGGTGAAAGATTTAAATGGTAGCGGTGTTTGAAAGCCATAAGGTTGTGTGATGTTTGTGTGTGTAGGCTATGGTGAGATGTTTGAGCGTTTTGGCTATGGAAAGATATTTGGGCGTTATGACTATGGTATGATGTTTGGGCGTTTTGGCTATATCTTGATGTCGTGTTAGGGACATATGCATTTTGGGTGTCTTGATAATAGTCATTTTGTTGGAGATGGTATGGAGATGCTCTTGGTATTGTGGTTGAGTGTCTTGATGATAGTCATTTTGTTAGAGATGGTATGGGGACACTCTTGGTATTGTGGTTGGGTGTTTGGCATGTTTGGATGGTGGATTTGTGTGTTTGTGGGTTGGTAATGTTGTTGGGTAAGGGGTTGTGAGTAATAGGTTCGAAAATTTCTTGGTGGATTAGACGTTGAAACTTCTTATGTGTAGGTGGTTTGTCGTGGATCGCATAGATACCTCTCTTCGGAGACAAACTCAGTTGCAACCGATATGTACCAAGTCATATAAGTATTAGTTGGTATAGACGGGGTTGACATCACCGGGTCACGTAAGACATAGGCGCGATAATTCCTCCATTTACGATACTCAGATTTACAAATATCTTTTCAATTAGGATAGTTTTATTGATCACTAACTTTTTGTAGATGCCACTTACCGAGGTCAATCGGGGGGATTTGGGATGTTTTGGTGCATTCTAAACTGTAGTTTGACACGGTTATTGTGGTGCATCTCCATAGTGGTGAATCTGATGATCGGCACGCATGCAGTCCAAACGGCAGCATCTTCCTCTCTGACTTCATGTAGGTGTTTCACATTTAGATATGGGCGCCAAATAAACTATAGAAGAGAAAAATATTAGATCAAAAAATGGGTGATATAAAAAATAAATTAATTCATTTAGTGACCTTACATCTCCAGGTGTAAAGTGATCAAAGAGATTGCGGTATTAAAGAGATTGCACACTGAGAAAGTGGAAGAGATATAGAGATAGAGGAGGAAACGAATGATGATTTGGTTTTGAGGAAGAGGAGGAACGACGTGGGATGATGAGATATTGATGCATCTCGTGGAGCGGAATGTGATTGACTGAAAGAGTAAAAAAAAGAAGAAACGAGAAATGAACTAAAGGAAAAATGAGCGACAGTAGATGAAAAAGAGTATACTACGCTGGAAGGGAGGCAGGGTTGGAATTGAGAGATATGGTGGCGAGGTAAATGGGATGAATGTGTGTGAAAAATGGTGCCATTGAATGGTTTCGAGATGCATGTCATCGAAGATTTTGCAGTTGGTTGATGCGGTTCTGTTCTAGCTTCGAGAGTGGAAGGTGATCGATCTAAATCTCAATAAAATTAGCATTCAGGGTAGACAACAATTGATAATTTATAGACGATGAATATTATAGACGACAATAAAATGAGTTATTTTGACATATGGAATTAGTTATTTAAATGGTGTAATTATAATTTACTTTTAATTATTTTTAATTCCATAATTATGTGTCAAAATGATTCATTATGTCAGTGTAAAGTAGTTTTACACCGTCAATCAATGACGACCATGAATTCCGCCACATCACACTGATATTTTAAAAAAAATTAATGATATGGTAGATTGTTGATTTTTTATTGGATGACAGTGTAAAATTATTTTACACTGTCAATGTATATCAATTAAACTCAATTATAAATGAAAAAAAGATGATGGACTAAACCGTATAATTTTTTTTACACTATCAATCAATAACGACTATGCATCCTGCCAAATCATACTGGAAATTTTAAATTAATTATATGACATAATATAATGATATATTTATATTGAATGACAGTAGAAAATATTTGTACACTCTCAATGTATAACAATTAAACCCATTATAAATTATAGGGTAATGCTAACTTGGACAAGGGCACAAGTTAAGAAACGCCCTTATAATAAATTTGTATTGGAAAAAAATAATTTAAAAAATAATTTTATATTTTTATTATAATATATGTACAATTTTCAACACAACATTTTTTAATTTAATTCTTTAACTTGTGTTTTTAGAGCACAAGTTAGCGTTATCCTAAATTATATTAGTATAGTAATAGTATTGACAAGAAACTTGTTGTAATTTTGAATTCAATTATATTAATTTAAGATAATATTAATATGATTTCCTTTATTTTGGTTGATCTTTTGATCTAATATTTTACTAGCTTGTGAGTTATTAATATTATCTTCAAATTCCTATATAATTTGGATGCTGCTTAAAAATATTAAATATTGTATCACATAATAGAATGATATATATATATATATATATATATATATATATATATATATATATATATATATATATATATATATATATATATATATATATATATATATATATATATATATATATATATATATATATATATATATATATATATATATATATATATATATATATATATATATATATATATATATATATATATATATATATATATATATATATAGAGAGAGAGAGAGAGAGAGAGAGAGAGAGAGAGAGAGAGAGAGATAGATAGATAGATAGATAGATAGATAGATAGAGAGAGAGAGAGAGAGAGAGAGAGGCAAGGTCTAATTCATTTAAAATTCACTTCGTGTAACTTAAGGTATAAAGTCAGTACACACATAAAACAATGTACACTTTTTAATATCCATTTATTAGTATATTCATCTTGAATCTTGAACTAACTTTAGCATTGGATTTCTAACCATACAAGTCCATCTCGCGTCGTTGTATGCCCGTAACTAAGATCAGTACCACCAATTCAAATTCAAGACATTCATGATTTCAAATGAAATAGGGGCGTCGTCTGTGGGAATCAACTTTCGATTTCTACGATATACATGATTTCAAATGCAATATCTAATTTACCAGTTTGTAACCTCCTCAAATCACCGAATTAAGAGCATTCAAAATTGAACGCCATGATCTGTTGCATTCGATCCATTCAGTTATCAATTCAGCTATGATTCATTGGAACTTTAGATTTCTGATTCCCTTGGGAACTCCACGAAGTAAAAGAAGAAAAGATTCTAGAACCAAATCCATATCAACTTTAAAAATACTAAAAATGAATACAACTTACTTGGAGATCATGCTGAAGATTCATGATCCATCTTCCGATCTAACATCGCATATGTCTCCCTCCACTAATGTGATACCTATCATAGCGACATCAGAGATATGGTGAGTTCATAGTTAATATTGGCATAGATCTCGTACCAAGGTATCTTCTATAGTTACCAAAGGATCTCCAACTGATGTGTAAAGATCTCTTCGGGCTAGATTTCATGATGGAGTATGACCATTCTATTACATTTTTCCTTATCGCTTAAGTCAATTATTACTGGAGGAGAAATTGATTCTAGTGGTGACCTTCTGGTAAACTACCTCTTCCATACGACCTCTTAACCTTGCACAAGCAAATAGAGACATTTGAGCACAAACACGACAGATGAACAAGAATGTTGAACAAACTACAACCTTAGGCCGTTTGGTAAATCCAATTATTTCCATCGATGCTAGAGTCCGTACGAGATAGCTTACGAGCAATAGTCTCCAGGTGCCATTGTATTTTCTGGCATAGCCGAATACCAAATCCCCATGGCCAGACCGACAAAGTAATTGATATTCACTAACTACGCTTAAGGAAATGACCCCTAAACTATGGTATCAAGGAAACCAAGTCTCCTTCAAAGGCACATTTGGTCGATAGTATCTCGCCTGACATCTCCAATCCTTAAAAAACATATTACCAAAGGAAGAGAGTGAGTCAAGCTTCTTTCTTAAAGGTCGTTGTACGAACCACTAAGGAGTTTCACCTTCATCTGACCATATTCTTGACCCCAAGAGACCCGACTGTATCCCCGGAGACAAGCTAAAACGGTGTTATAGTTGAAGGTTTATTCATCTAGTCATTTTGTTGTCTCATTGTAACAAGTTTACTTCATTATGAATGAAAATACTTGTTTTACTATTTTCCCCATATTGCATTATTCTCTTTCTCTCTCTCTCTCTCTCTTTCTCTCTCTCTCTCTCTCTCTCTCTCTCTCTCTATATATATATATATATATATATATATATATATATATATATATATATATATATATATATATATATATATATATATATATATATATCCCTCTCTCTCTAGGATCTTAAGGGCGAGGAGATAAAGATTACATGCATGTCTGGGTACCCGATACATATTACATGCATTTTTGCGAATTTGATACGGCTTAAATACATTTCTATGTAGATGGCACACCCCATTTGAATTTATCGAATCTAAGGGTGTATGCGGTGAGCCTAGATATATCCACCTCGATCCGAGCCAAACCTCAGTGGAATGGATGAGGATCCTACCCTTGGTCAGTGATGTAGCCGGAAATGTAAAACTTGGTTGGTTTTAGTATAAAAGATGTTGAGTCCCACAAAGACCAAGTGGCAGGTACCATTCTCTACTACTACAATGTTTATCTAACGCAATGCTAAGAGTTTGATTTGCGTGTAGACTAAAAATTGAAGATTTGACTTAATTAATTAAACAGAGGTTGTAATGTAATTTCAATCATTCATTACTACTCATCCAAATTTCCATTTTATCATAACAACAAATTTATCAGATTGTACATAGAAAATTTAGTTAGAGGTATCGTCCGCTTTCGCGTGTCTGATACCAGATTTCAATCCCGTAATCTACTCTTTCCTCGTGATAATCAAGTTACGTCTTAAAATCCTTTTT
This sequence comes from Lathyrus sativus, assembly GCA_963859935.3. Classification (NCBI taxonomy): domain Eukaryota; kingdom Viridiplantae; phylum Streptophyta; class Magnoliopsida; order Fabales; family Fabaceae; genus Lathyrus; species Lathyrus sativus. Next base: position 633,478,201 of record OZ012737.1, on the reverse strand, counting down.
TAAAAAATAGTTTCTCAATTAAAGATTAATTTTTTAGTAGAAAACAAAGTTAAAGATATAACGTCAAATTTCGCGTGTCCTTTATCGAATTTTAGATTCACAAACGCCCACTTTCGCGTGGTACAGTTTATAAGTCTAAAATCACTTTTTGAAAGATAGATTTTCTTAATTAACTAAAAAAATGCTTTCACTATGTTTAAAAGTTAACTTATGAATTTCTATAGTCAGATACCGAATTTTCTCTTTCGAGTCGAAATCGGTATCGCGGAATTTCTAATTTCGTAGTAAATTCCGATTTTAAAATCGGAATATTCAGACCCAAAAGTTATTCTTGTTATTAATATATTACATGCAATTTAAATGAGCATTGTCGATACGACAATCCTCACATTCCAGACTCAACATAATTACTCACTCATGTTTAAAACGATAAAGGCAAGGCATATTTTATTAATGCCAATGAACATGGTACGTGACATTAGATAAAGCCTACAAGCAGTAAAGTAAAATGAAACAGATTGAAACATAGATTAGTAAACAATACTTGAATAAAATAGAATGATCAAAGACTTTAATTTCAGTACAGATAAAAAACACAGTAGTAGCAAAATAAACAAAAACAATAAATTCAGAGCAACAAAAAATTGTAGAAAAATAATACTCCAAGCACCTAAAACTATGGTTGCAAAAACACCTCAATGCAAGATGTAAATGCTTTTACAAGTAAATTTTTGGCTATGGCAAATCTTGGATGTACAAAACTAATTTCGAAGGGCCTATTTATAGGCTGAAATTCACACTGGAAGTTATAAAAAACACGCTCAAGTAGTGGAGAAAGTGCCGGAGATTAAAAAACCGATTTCTAAAGTTTGGGGCGAAAAAACCGGGTTCAGCGTCATGACGGGCGTCAACTGGGCTGACAGTCTGCCCTTCAAGGTGCTCTGACATGTCTTCCTTATTTTGTTGACCACATGATGACATTTTGACCTTCCCTGGGGTATTACGACCATCATGACAGCAGTGCATCGGTCATGACAGCAGAAAACTTGTATTTTCTTCCCTTTTTGCCATTTTTCATCATTTAAACCCGAAAAGGCCTCCAATTGAAGGATACTTGAAATGAACAGCCAATACCAACATAACAGTACAAAAATATATATAATTGACACCAAAGCATGTGCTCATCGAACTAATAAAGTAGTTCATTTTACGTGTTATCAAACTCCTCCACACTTAAAATGTTGCTTGACCTCAAGCAACTTTGCTTGCATATAAAAACACGTAAAGTGCAGCAACATAGCACAAAAGGGCTTGAGAAAAACATAGAATCACAAATATTCATACATGGTCACAAATTCGAATCATCTAAAGTTAATTCGATAGATATTAGTCTTAACACCAAGGATATTGTTGAAGATGAGAAAAATACAAGAATTAGGGGTTGAAAGTGTTTTCTTTTTCTTTCTTTTTTGAAAATATCTTACTAGATTTTGAACTCAAGGTCTAGAATCGGAATCAGATTTAAGTGACTAGAAGCGAATAATAATAGCTCAAATATAGAAGGGAAACAAAGAGAGACACTAGTAGTTTCCTAGTTCCTCCCACAAATCGAGAGTAGTCAAGTCCCCTTAAACTTTCAATGGATTTTCACTATAATTACAACTGATTACAATTTTTTCAAGCACACAAGCAAGAGACTTACAAATGTTCAAACTCATAAGTAAGATACTTTTAATGCTCAAGCACACACGCAGGAGACTTCAGTTGCTCAAGCACACTAGCAAGAGACATCTTAAACTCTAACTTTACAATTAATAGATTATGAATAACTACACTTGATATAAAATCAGAGGTGTAGAGAAAATACAATACAAAAAGACTCTTTAAGACTTTAGAATTTCTAAGAATATACAAGTGTTAAGAAATTCTAAGTTAAACTTGTGATTTTTATTTAACAAAGTAACGACTCTTTTATTCTCAACAATTCATTTTTTTCTTTAAGTCTTCAGCTTCTTATATAGAGAAGAAATAGATTCATTGAAGAGTTTGCACAAGAGAGTCTTTAACAAGCTTGATCCAGAGACATTAAGATGTTTCTTGGTATGGTTAATACCGTTGAAAGCTCATTTGAAATCCCTTTGATCCAAAAGGAATTATATGTTGCATCTCAACTTTCTTCTAGAGATTTTTCGTAAGTCTTCACGTGATCAAAATAAGACAAAATGCTCTTATAACTAATCCATATTTCTTCTTATTGATTGATGCAGTACCAAAAGACCAAACAAATCAATGTGAAGTTGTTCTAAGGGTCTGGAGGTAGAGACAATGTTCTTAGATTTGAAAGAGGTTTTATTAATTTTTCATACTTGGCATGCTCCACAGAGAACATCTGAGTTATAATTAAGTTCTGACAATCCTTTAACAAGTTTTAATTTGCTAAATTTAGAGATTAATCTCTAGTTAGCATGACCTAACCTTCTGTGCCATAACCATTTTTCATCACTCACTGATAGAAGGCAAAGTACCTTCTGACATGGTTCTCCTTATTTTGTACCTTAGCTTTCATATTTTAAGGCTTAGGATCATTCAAGACTTTTGGTTTAAAAGTTTGATGTCTGATAACACGAAATCATATAGATATTTTCATGCATAATTCAACTAAAGTCTAACCGTTTTCGATCCGATTTTGGGTTATTTCCATGTATTTGTCTGATGTTTTTGCAGGTATTCAACGATCACGTCTAAACAAGGCAACATGAAGAAAAGAAGCAATCTCAGATGAAATATGGACGAAAAAGGAGTGAAAACACAATGAAAAGCGCAGCAGACAGTTTTTGTTGATGTGACGACCGTCACAGATGCATGACGACCGTCACACGGGTGACGACCGTCACACCTTGTGACGACCGTCATGCAGGCAAAAACGCCCCACTCAGATTACACGTCAAAAGAGCAGTTCCAATTTCCATTAAATGGTCCACTACTCCCTAAATTATCTGCCTCAAGGTCCATCATCCTCAGAGGTAACCGTTGGGATTCCACTTCTATAAAAAGGGAAGCAGGGGACTTCAAAAAGGGAGCTGCATTCATACCACGAAGTGCTGCCAAATTTAATTTCCAGAGCAAATTTACTTTCAGTTATTATTTGTATTCATTTCTCCAGTTTTATTTGTATTCCCTTTCCTTTATTTCCCTTTTCAATTCCTCATTCCCATTTCCGCTCTTCTGTAATACTTACTGCACTGTACGATCAAATTGGAACTAAAGACAGAATCCTGCCAACATCTGTGGAGGGTCTGCCCAAAGGCCAATTGGCATTATTTACAGGTTTTCATTTTGATCGACTTCTGTTTTATCATAATGCAATTTATTATTTATTATTATTATTTATGTTTTATTCTTCCCAATTCCATGTCTAGCTAAACTTAGGCAATCGATATGTAGTGATAATTTGAATGGGATTTGATAACTCTTGTTTGAAAACTTTCTTTTCACAAAAGTAATTTATGGTCTAAGTGTTTAAAATTGATTTACGAAATAAACTTCGTCGCGAAAGCGAGAACTTATTTTAAAGTAGTTTTGCCACGAAAGTGGGAAATTAATTAAGATACGAACCAACAAGCGAAAGCTGCGGTAAGGTCAGATAGTAAACACTAGGCATTTGTTTTAATAACAGCGAAAGCACTTTAAAACGAATTAGAATTTAGAGATTTCCAAAAAGTAATTTTAACCCCGAACGGAATACGAAAGTGTACGTTTGGCCCTTAGGATTATGATTAGCGTCAATAACCATTGTGAGACGAGAGTCTTCAAATCTCCATTTTCTGCTTAAATAAACTGCGAAAACTATTTCATACACCAGTAACTTATTAAATCCCTGAAGAACACAATTACTACGTATCGATTCAATTAATTAAAATCTAAATAGTAATCCTAGTTCCCTCTTTTAGTGACAATCTTATTCCCTTAAAACATATTCTACCTAGCTAAACATAGTAACTCCCGAGAACACTAGTTTGATTACGAGTCCCTGTGGGATCGATATCTTTTATTACTACGCGATAGACTGTGCACTTGCAGTTAGCTGTATTAGACATAGAAAGTCGCGATCAAGTTTTTGGCGCCGTTGCCGGGGACCCGTTTAGTCAATAGTGTAACCTTCTGTTACGCCGTATAGACTAGGTAAACAATTTTCATTTTTCCTTTACTAGTGTTGTCGATTGTATGCCAAGTGATCGCCCACAAAGCGATATCTTGAAACCTTCAGTCGCAGAACTAGAATGCTTCTTACATCTAAGAAGCCGAATCATTGAGTACCAACTCAAACATAACATTCCCGATCCTCTCACTCCCATTCCCAAATCCGAAGAAGAACCAAAGATGGCTGAAGGACCTCCGAACAAACCGCTGAAGGCATACGCTACACCATCTCAGATGGAGCCTAGAAGTAGCATTGCTGCCCCAACTATTACCCGAAATGATTTTGAGCTGAAACCATCATTGTTGTCGGCTGTACAACAAAACCAATTCTCAGGAAACGCAACTGAGGATCCGAACGAACATCTAACGAAGTTTGTACAATACGCAGACACAGTGAAAGCAAATGGAGTAACTCCAAACGCGATAAGACTTCGTCTTTTCCCATTCTCTCTTAGAGACAGAGCGTGGACATGGTTGCAATCGTTACCATCCAACTCCGTTACGACGTGGGAGCAATTGAAGAACGTCTTCTTAGCGAGATATTTTCCACCAAGCAAAACTGCTATGCTTAGAGCTCAAATCAACGGATTTTGACAGAAAGATACTGAATCTCTCTACGAAGCATGAGAACGATTCAAAGATATGATGAGAACATGTCCTCACCACGGTCTAGAAGACTGGGTGACAATCCATACTTTCTATAATGGGCTTCTATACAATACTAGATTAACCATAGACGCTGCCGCGGGCGGTGCACTTATGGATAAGCCATACGATGAAGCCTATCAACTAATAGAAAACATGTCACAAAACCATTGCCAATGGGGAGGTGAACGCACTCCAAATGAGAAAACCTCAGCGAAAGGTGGGATGTACGAAATCAGCAGCCTTGAAAAGTTCAATGCTAAAGTAGATGCTCTGGCACAAAAGATCGATAGTCTGACCGTTAACCCCACTGCAACTGTCGCTGCAGTAACTCCAAATTGCGAGTTATGCGGAAGCACCACTCATAATGCACCCGAATGTCCGTTGCTAGCCGGAATCCCGCCAGACCAGGTAAATTATACTCAAGGAAATTCCTACGCAAATACCTACAACCCAGGTTGGCGAAATCATCCAAACTTTTCTTACAAAAGCGAAAATGCATTGCAAATGCCTACTGCTCCGCAAGGATATCAAAAACCAGTTGCTCAGAATGCACCTAGGAAATCAAACCTCGAATTGATGATGGAAAAGTTCATAGCTACTCAAGCTCAAACGAACAAAGAGTTCCTGAATCAAAACATACACACTAGCGAGCAAATTAAACAGTTGACAGGAAAAGTAGACGCTTTAGCCACCCACAACAAAATGTTAGAAACTCAGATATCACAAGTGGCTCAACAGCAAGCATCTGCTGCCACACCTGCTGGCACATTTCCTGGACAACCCGAACAGAATCCCAAAGGCCAAGCAAATGCTGTGATACTAAGAAGTGGAAAAGAATTGGACGAACCGATTGATCCGAGGACCGAAAACTCAGCCATGCAACAGAAACCAACTGAGCAAGCAGAAAAGGAATCTGAGTTAGAGAAGAAGAAGGACAACGAGAAGGAGGATACCGCAAGTGAAAAAACTCAAGCACCTCCAGCGCCATATAAACCACCTATTCCTTATCCGCAAAGACTAATAAACTCTAAAACTTCAAGACAGTTTAAGAAATTTGTAGAGCTCCTTAAACAGTTGAATATTACTATTCCTTTTACATAAGTGATAACTCAAATGCCGTCATACGCTAAATTTCTCAAAGAGATCCTGTCGAATAAGAGAAAGATCGAGGATAACGAAATAGTTACACTTACTGCAGAGTGTAGCGCTATTATTCAAAACCGCATGCCTCCTAAATTAAAAGACCCAGGTAGTTTCTCCATACCCTGCGTCATAGGAAAGTTCGTAATAGATAAAGCTCTATGCGATTTAGGAGCCAGTATCAGTGTTATGCCCTTATCTATATGCAAAAAGCTGAATATGGGAGACCTCAAACCAACCAAAATGTCCGTACAATTAGCTGACAGATCAGTAAAATACCCCGTTGGAATACTGGAAAACGTTCCAGTACGCATAGGACAATTCTACATTCCAACCGACTTCATAATCATGGACATCAAGGAGGACACTGTAACCCCAATTATCCTAGGAAGACCATTCCTAGCTACAGCCGGAGCGATTATAGACGTGAAGAAAGGAAGGCTAACATTCGAAGTCGGAGAAGAAAAGATAGAGTTCATTCTCACCAAGTTCTTACAAGCACCAGCAATAGACGATACCTGCTATTTAGTAGATGAAATTGATGAATGCATAAGAGAACTTGAAAATGAAGAGACCACGTATTCAGAAATAATAAAGATTCAAATACCCGACATTTCTGAAGACGACAATTGGCGTAAACCGTATAAAGACGACAGCCTAAGCGAAAGCTTAGCACTGACACCAAATCATATGCCAGGTCCGAAGAACCCATCTTTAGAACTTAAAACTCTACCCAAAAACCTCAGATATGAATTTCTAGACGATGAACTAAAAAGACCAGTGATAGTCAACGCCGACTTAGGACAACCAGAAACCGAAAAGTTATTAGAAGTCCTAAAGAAGTACCCCACCGCGTTAGGCTATAACATAAGCGATCTAAAAGGTATAAGCCCTTCGATCTGTATGCATCGAATTACAATAGAGGAAGACTCTAAAACCTCTCGAGAGCATCAGAGAAGACTAAACCCCATCCTGAGCACTGTAGTCAGAGATGAAGTAAAGAAATTGCTAGATGCAGAAATCATCTATCCGATCTCCGATAGTGAATGGGTTAGCCCAGTTCATGTCATACCAAAGAAAGGAGGAGTCACAGTAGTTAAAAACGAAAAAGGTGAATCGATAACAAAAAGAGTCGTGACTGGAAGCAGGATGTGTATTGATTATAGGAAGCTTAACAAGGCTACGCGCAAAGATCACTTCCCGCTACCCTTCATAGACCAAATGTTGGAAAGACTAGCCAAACATTCATATTTCTGCTATCTAGATGGTTATTCAGGATTCTTCCAAATTCCCATCCATCCTGATGACCAAGAAAAGACTACATTCACCTGTCCTTACGGTACTTTTGCTTACCGCCGAATGCCGTTCGGACTCTGTAACGCTCCAGCAACCTTCCAAAGATGCATGATGGCAATCTTCGCAGATTTCATAGATGACATTATGGAAGTGTTTATGGACGATTTCTCGGTATGTGGACAAAGTTTCGAAGGATGCCTACAAAACTTAGAAATGGTACTAGAACGCTGCGTAAAAGTAAACCTCGTCCTAAATTGGGAGAAATGCCATTTTATGGTCCGACAAGGAATAGTTCTAGGACATGTCATATCAGATAGAGGGATTGAGGTAGACAAAGCTAAAATAGAGATTATAAAAGATCTCCAACCTCCAAAATCCGTACGAGAAATACGGAGTTTTCTAGGACATGCCGGTTTCTACAGAAGATTTATAAAAGATTTCTCGAAAATCACAAAACCGTTGACCGGCCTGTTAATGAAAGATGCTGAGTTCGTCTTCGACGACGACTGTTTAAAGGCATTCGAAACATTGAAATCAACCCTTATCACCGCACCAATCATGCAACCACCAGATTGGAGACTACCGTTTGAAATCATGTGTGACGCGAGTGATTACGCTGTAGGCGCAGTTCTAGGACAAAGGAAGGACAAGAAACTCCATGCTATCTACTATGCCAGTAGAACCTTAGATCCTGCCCAAATGAACTACGCTACCACAGAAAAGGAACTTCTAGTAGTTATATTTGCGCTTGACAAATTTCGTTCTTACCTAGTAGGAGCAAAAATTATAATATACACAGACCACGCTGCCATAAGGTACCTAATAAGCAAAAAGGATGCCAAACCAAGACTATTGAGATGGATCCTGTTACTACAAGAGTTTGACTTAGAAATCAAAGATAAGAAAGGAACCGAGAACGTTGTTGCGGATCACTTATCCCGAATAGAAGGCATCAGACACGAACCAGTACCGATAAATGACGATTTCCCGTACGAACGTCTGATAGCCAAATTAGAAAGTGACACACCCAATGCAATCTCGGAAGATCCAGAATTTGAAAAAGCCGTAGAAGCCGTCTATGCCCAAGTCACATTACCTTGGTATGTTGACATCGTTAATTACCTCGCTGCGGGCGTGCTTCCACCAGATCTTACTTATCAGCAAAAGAAGAAATTCTTCCACGATCTGAAACACTATTATTGGGACGAACCTCTACTCTTCAAGAGAGGGGCCGACAACATATACCGTCGTTGTGTCCCAGAGGAAGAAATAGAAAATATTATTTCCCAATGCCACTCAGCACCATACGGTGGTCATGCTAGTACGTCCAAGACGTGCGCTAAGATTCTCCAAGCCGGCCTATTCTGGCCTAATCTCTGGAAAGACGTTCACATCGCTGTGCAAAAGTGCGATAGATGCCAACGAACTGGCAACATCTCACGACGCGATGAAATGCCTCAGAAAGGAATTTTAGAGGTAGAAATCTTCGACGTCTGGGGAATAGATTTCATGGGACCTTTCCCACCTTCTTTCGGAAATAACTACATACTCGTCGCTGTCGATTACGTGTCTAAATGGATAGAAGCCATAGCTGCTCCAACAAATGACGCACGAGTAGTAATCAAACTCTTCAAGAACACAATCTTTCCTAGATTCGGTGTACCCAGACTCGTCATTAGTGACGGAGGATCTCACTTCATATCACGAATATTCGATAAACTTCTTTCTAGATATGGAGTCAGGCACCGAGTAGCTACACCTTATCATCCGCAAACTAGCGGACAAGTAGAGGTCTCAAACAGAGAAATAAAACAGATCTTGGAAAAGACTGTCGCTACCTCGAGAAAAGATTGGTCATCAAAGCTACAAGAAGCTTTATGGGCTTATAGGACCGCATTTAAGACACCAATATGTACTACCCCCTATAAATTAGTTTACGGTAAATCCTGCCATCTCCCTGTAGAGTTAGAGCATAAGGCCTTCTGGGCCATTAAGACGCTCAACTTCAACTACACCGAGGCAGGAGAAAAGCGAATCTTGAACTTACACGAGTTGGAAGAACTTCGATTAGACGCTTACGAAAATGCCCGTATCTACAAAGAACGAACTAAAAAGTGGCATGATAAACGTTCAATCAGGAAACAATTCAGTGTGGGAGACATCGTATTGCTCTTCAATTCACGATTAAAACTCTTTCCAGGAAAACTAAAATCTAGGTGGTCTGGACCCTATGAAGTGACTAAAGTACTTCAGAGTGGAGCTGTTGAAATTACCGGCAAGACGAATGCACCGTTTATCGTAAATGGGCAACGTCTAAAACATTACAATAAGAACGACAACAGTCCTCAAGTCAACAATATAACATTGCTTGAGCTTCCAGCTCAAACACCCGAATAGCTTCTCACCAAGCTATCGTCAGGCTTTAGACGTTAAAAACAACGCTTACTGGGAGGCAACCCAAATTTCCCTCTTCATTGCATTTCATTTTTCCTTAAAATTCTACTTTGAAAAATCCAACAAAAATCCTAAAATTACTACTACTTTCTACTTTCGTTCATTTTCGTACTTTTTTTATTTTATTTTTTTTCTCTTTTGCCTTTTTGTTTCTACCACTTTTCGTTTCTAAAAATCCTGACTTCAATTTCTTGTTTTAAACTTTTCAGGATTTTTAAAGCCTTCAAAACATTCCTTCTGTTTTCTCCGAATTACCTGCGAATATGGCCGAGTACGATTTCACAAAGGTTCACTTCAGAGGACTCGCTCAAAAGGCAAGATTTGCAGCACTGACCGAAAGAGAATTCGCCTTAACGTTGTATTATGATAAGGCTACTATGGATAAACTAGGGATCACGGATAGCATTCAATACTTATTCAATCAACTGGGTTGGGAGAACACTACTCTGAAAACACGCTTCGCTACCTACAAGGATCTTACCTACGAATTCCTCAGTTCCTTCAGATATACACCCAACTATGGTTTTGGATCCAGCACAGAATTGATTACCTTCAGATTGTTTGGAATGGACCAAACTCATAGCCGGATGTCACTAGCTAACCTCCTAGGATTCCCTAGCGGACCGCATGTGTTCATCAGTGCAGAAGATGACGATATTGATTTGCAACTCGATCACTTCTGGGGTAGAATCACAGGCGACTATCACCCTGAACCAGACAGAATGTCCAATGATGACATTCATAACCCAGCCTTTAGATACTTCCACAAGATACTAGCTCACACCTTGTTTGGAAAAGAAGAAAATATTACCACAGTGTCTAAGGAAGAGTTATTCATCATGTTCTGTGCTTCTCAGGGATGGACAGTAAATGCAGTGCCTTTCATGATGAGATCCTTCAAACGCCTCACGCTGGAACCTCAGACACCTATTCTTATAGGAGGACTAGTAACAATGATCGCCCACGAGCTTGGCCTTAGATTCCATCTAAATGCCAGCACTCGTTTTGGTACCATCAGACCCATGAACATACAATTCTGCTTTAACAGGCGCATCTTAGGGACTATGGGACCTGGACCGTACGAGTACCTTATTAACGAAAAACCAGTACAGCTATTCACACTGCCTGATCACCTGATGACAAGCATCCACAATAAGGATAACTGGCTCTACGAATTGGATGAGCCTATGGGACCTCCTTCACCACAGTCAACACCCCAGGACTATATGTATGACAATGACCACATCTCTGAGGCACACGACTACATGTACTATGAGGACGCCGCCTCTGAAACTGAAGTAGACCCTATGACTCCTCCACACTACAATACTTATCCTGAGCCTATCCCTGAGGAGACCACCGACAAGATGGATGCCGTGTTACTCAGATTGGACGACGTTGATAAAGCTCTGACTAATGTAAAAGCTGATATCGCAGGCATGCACAGTGACCTGGTAGGCTTCATGGATCTAGTCTGCGACCAACTCGACTACTATTCACAGAAATTCGATGAGTTGAAGGCACGAAAAGATTAGTCATTAGCTCATAGTAGTAGTTTCAGTTTAGTCTAGTCTAGTTTAGTTTAATTTAATCATTTGGATTTTTCGCATTGTTCGTTTCATTATGTACTACATACAATTGTTTCCATTTTATGTTATTTCAATTTTAGTTTTTATCCAATTATTCTGTTTTCGCATTATTTATTGATTGTTGGCTATTATATTACATCACCGTAGCAATACTACGCTTTAAAATCACCACGAGTACGCCCTCAGAGCAAAATTTTGCGTTCTGCAGATTTTGCTGCTGTGACGGTCCCCATGACGAGCGTCACGCGGGTGACGACCGTCACACCTTTGTGACGACCGTCACGCAGCCCAGAACTGCAATCTGATATAACAGGGTTCGTGTTGCCCTCCACTCCCCCCATTATCACTTTCAAACTTCCAAAATTCATACCCCACTACGATTTTCGTCCTCCCCACATTGCACTATAAACCTCAACTCCAAATTCAACCTCCAAACCACCGTTCTGTCATTTTTCCCTCTCCGCCGAAAAACCCCAAAACCTCCGAAACCTCTCCATCTTCAACAATGGCCGGAAACGTAGATGTCAGCAAAATTTCCTTCCCTGAAGGTGAGTTAGGCGAGAGACAGCGAGCACAGTACATTGCATTTCATCAGAGGACACTTCAGCCAACTCACTACCCGCACCTTCCATCACTTACGGAGCTCGGACTCCTTGAAGGTGTAACCTGGATGCTTCAACGAGCGGGCATCTGGAACCTCTGCTCCAACCCCCAGCCGACCTACGAACAACTCACTCTTGAGTTCTTGAGTTCGTTCTCGTACATCACCAGCAGCGGCGAACTCAACCAGCACACAGGTGCCGCTTGTTTCCGGATGTTTGGAGTCAACTATCAGGTGAATCAGAATCAGATCGCCAGCATCCTACAGCTACCCCGCGGCGACAACGCCCATCGCCGTATCACTGATCAGTTCCAGCACGAAGCCTTCGCGTTGTGGTATCAGTTGACCGGCCTCAATGCCGATGGTTGGGACTCCCTGCACGCCACTCACATCCATAACCCCGCCATCAGGTACTTTCACAGAGCGTTGAGCAACACCATCTTCGCAAGAGACAGCAACCACAAAGTGAACTCCAAGGAGCTCTTCTTTCTGCATTGCGTCTTCAACAATGAACCCGTCAACGCTGCCCCGTTCCTACTGGCCCACATTCAGGCCAACTGCAACCGTGGCTCGAAGCCATTCTACTTTGGCGGGATTGTCACGGCTATTGCACTTGGGCTGAACCTTGGCGACCGCCTTCAGCACCTCCATTCCATCCCCTCGGTGTTCCTTGACACCGACCACTGCAGGGCCTCCCATCTCATCCGCTCCCGAGCTGACGGGAAATATCATTCGGTTGTGCATGGCAAGACCGTCAGAAGCATCATCCTTCCGTCCCGCACCCGCATCCATCCAGAGGACCGTACCAACTGGTTGTTCGACCTCACTGCCCCTCCTGCTGCCGCTGTTCCTACTCAGGATCCCACTCATGATTCCGACGATGAAATCCAAGCTGAGTTGGACAGGTCCGAGCAGCCAGAGGCATCGCAGCCTCCTCCTCCAGTAGGTACATCTTCTCGCCGCCGCCGTCACCATCCCGTGCCCGACTACACCGAAGAGGACCTCCGTCGCTCCCTAGACCAGCAGGCACAAATACTCACGATGCTGCAGCAGCAGAACCAGCGAGCTGACCAGTTCGAAGCTTGGCACCGGACTCAAATGCAACAACTTCACACCGGCCAAGCTACGATCACTGAGAGTCTAGCGAATCTGATCCTGCAGGTCGAAGGACTCCGAGACACGGTCTACCACACCGGAGCCATGAGCTATGAGGATCGAGTAGCCCTTGCTAGAGCCAGAGGACGCCAGCGTGGACGTGACAGACCCCAGGACTAGATTTTCATTTTCATTTTTTTCCTTTATTGTTTACTATATTTCAGTTCTTTGTATTTTCATTTTTAGTTGTATCTCCCTCTCGCATGCTTCAAGAATCAGTGAGGACACTGATCGAGATAGTGTGGGAGCGGAGCCTTATTTCCACTGTATTCTGAACTTCCCTTATTTCCTGTATTTCCATTTCACTGCACTCTGAATTTTAGTAAGTTCTATTTTTACACTTTCTATTTCTAGCAAATAAAGCTCGTCTATATAATTTTCACGTTACGCAAACAATCCCCACATTATTCAACGTAAACAAAAAAAACTTTCATTTGTTCCTCAAAAGCAAAAGCATCACGAGAATGAACCTGAGTTCAAACCGAGTTTTGAAACTCCGAGGAAACGACAGTTCTAACAAAACCAGTATCGTCCAGACACCTTAGATCTCTAGTTTATGCGAGTCGGTTTCACCACCTACGTGTACCAAAGTCTCAAGTGTCTACGCAAACTCAACCCCAAGTAGTTTATACTAGCAGTCAGCACCATCCTAAAAACACTTCTAAGCGAGCGACCGATGCAAATAAGTGTATGATCTCCAAAAAGATGAAAAATCATGAAAAGAGAGCTAAAAAGCCCAAGAATATAAGATACATTTCCTTCTAAGTTAGGTGCTCCTCACCCGAGCATTTAGCCCAACGGCACGAAAAACTCATTGAAAAATCAATGACACCAAAGTATGATCAATAAAGAAGATCAAAAACAAAAACGAGATCATATTCACTAACAGGTCGACTTGCCATGAAAGTGTGCGGACAACGGGCTTAATGTGATTGCGCTAGAACAAACAGGGTGAACTTGCCACGAGAACCTTGACACCAAGATACGGTAGCATGACTGAGACCGATTTGCATAAAAAGGAGACCTCCGGAGACTCGTAGTCCAGTGTCGTCATGATACTCGCCTTGTTCCTACCAAGAATCCCGGTTTTTCCAAACTTTGCGAACGAGGAAGCAGCCTCGTGCTTGCCGACTTTTCCACGTTTTACTTGAGGACAAGCAAAGATTCAAGCTTAGGGGAGTTTGATAACACGAAATCATATAGATATTTTCATGCATAATTCAACTAAAGTCTAACCGTTTTCGATCCGATTTCGGGTTATTTCCATGTATTTGTCTGATGTTTTTGCAGGTATTCAACGATCACGTCTAAACAAGGCAACATGAAGAAAAGAAGCAATCCCATATGAAATATGGACGAAAAAGGAGTGAAAACATAATGAAAAGCGCAACAGACAGTTTTTGCTGATGTGACGACCGTCACAGATGCATGACGACCGTCACACGGGTGACGACCGTCACACCTTGTGACGACCGTCATGCAGGCAAAAACGCCCCACTCAGATTACACGTCAAAAGAGCAGTTCCAATTCCCATTAAATGGTCCACTACTCCCTAAATTATCTGCCTCAAGGTCCATCATCCTCAGAGGTAACCGTTGGGATTCCACTTCTATAAAAAGGGAAGCAGGGGACTTCAAAAAGGGAGCTGCATTCATACCACGAAGTGCTGCCAAATTTAATTTCCAGAGAAAATTTACTTTCAGTTATTATTTGTATCCATTTCTCCAGTTTTATTTGTGTTCCCTTTCCTTTATTTCCCTTTTCAATTCCTCATTCCCATTTCCGCTCTTCTGTAATACTTACTGCACTGTACGATCAAATTGGAACTAAAGACAGAATCCTGCCAACATTTGTGGAGGGTCTGCCCAAAGGCCAATTGGCATTATTTACAGGTTTTCATTTTGATCGACTTCTGTTTTATCATAATGCAATTTATTATTTATTATTATTATTTATGTTTTATTCTTCCCAATTCCATGTCTAGCTAAACTTAGGCAATCGATATGTAGTGATAATTCGAATGGGATTTGATAACTCTTGTTTGAAAACTTTCTTTTCACAAAAGTAATTTATGGTCTAAGTGTTTAAAATTGATTTACGAAATAAACTTCGTCGCGAAAGCGAGAACTTATTTTAAAGTAGTTTTGCCACGAAAGTGGGAAATTAATTAAGATACGAACCAACAAGCGAAAGCTGCGGTAAGGTCAGATAGTAAACACTAGGCATTTGTTTTAATAACAGCGAAAGCACTTTAAAACGAATTAGAATTTAGAGATTTCCAAAAAGTAATTTTAACCCCGAACGGAATACGAAAGTGTACGTTTGGCCCTTAGGATTATGATTAACGTCAATAACCATTGTGAGACGAGAGTCTTCAAATCTCCATTTTCTGCTTAAATAAACTGCGAAAACTATTTCATACACCAGTAACTTATCAAATCCCTGAAGAACACAATTACTACGTATCGATTCAATTAATTAAAATCTAAATAGTAATCTTAGTTCCCTCTTTTAGTGACAATCTTATTCCCTTAAAACATATTCTACCTAGCTAAACATAGTAACTCCCTAAAACACTAGTTTGATTACGAGTCCCTGTGGGATCGATATCTTTTATTACTACGCGATAGACTGTGCACTTGCAGTTAGTTGTATTAGACATAGAAAGTCGCGATCAATGTCTTAAATAGATCTTAACCTTTGGTTCCAAGCCTTTTAGAACCTTAGACTCTGATGTCTTAGGTTCTAGTTTCTTCATAACTTTTGACTCAACAGTTTTAGGTTCTAACTGGTTCAGAACCTTTGCTTTGTCAATAACAGGTACTAAAAAGGAATGTAGCACTTTCTGAGTACAACTTGAAGAAGAAGGTTCTTTTGGTTTAATCAAGGCTCTAGACCTTGTATTAAAAGGTTTTTTTTTAGAATAACCAATACCTTCTCTTTTGCTTCTACTTACACTATAAATCATGGATGCAAGTTTTGTCATGTTAAATCCAGTTATGATAAACTTCTTAAGATCCATTTCATGCTCATCAAGAGGTTTATTATACATTTCTTTTACTAGACCAATATGATCTCTTTCTAAAGCTTCATTTTTATTCTAAGAATATTTTAATTCATCTTTCAATAGATTATATTGCTTTTTCAAGATTTTCATATGTCTGAATTTGTCTTGACAACGACCCATAAGGTCTTGAATAAAAGTAATTAAATCATAGTGAGATAATTTAGAAAATACCTCATCAAACCAGAGCGAGATATGTACCTTAGCTCATCCCATGTTTCCATGAGAATCTTATTGAATTTGTTTATGAAACTGTTCTTTTGATAACTTCCTTTTTTTGACTTGTCCTTTTGCACATTTGGACTATCAACAATGAAGTGACAAGGCTTCTTACAGTTGAAGCATCCCTTCTGATCATCTTTTTTTCTCTAAAGCTTGATCCTCTGAAGCCAGTTCTTCTACCAAATAATCTTTTGTTCTTTTTATCTAGATACTGCAATATTTTGTTTATGAAAGCCATGTGTCGCAACGCAAAAAAAAACCGGCAGAAAAACAGAGTCGCCACTAAATGTTATTTATCCCAACGGGGGAAAGGAAACGATCGAAGAAACCTCAAAAGGGAGAAGACATGGTCTCACAACCAAATCCTGGGTTCGGGAGTCGATTATGTGAGAGGAAGGTATTAGCACCCCCTCGCGTCCGTTGTACTCAACATGATCCACTCTTATTGTTCTAATCAAAGGGTGTGTTTATCTAAAGCCTATTTTCTAAATGGAGACTAAACAAAATGTGACTCGATAGAACATCTTCGTCCTATGCCTACGTATTCCCTCGTGCAATGGGAAAATCAGAGTCAACGTAGTTCGGAGGACTACAGGCGAATGTGGGATTGTGCTCGCCAACACATCACCGCCTTGTGCCTACGTATCCTCATTCGGACGAGAATGAAGAAGTCAGAGCGCTCGTAGTTCGACCTACCACAGGTTGGTTGGTGTCTTTTATGAGCGAAGCTAAGCTCACATTTTAGCAGTTAGGATCGATGACTGTTTGCAGTAAAACGAAGGTAGCATGCCCTTTCTGAAAAAAGGTTTGGAAGGAAGTCCTGAAGGACAAAATAGTTTGCATTTGGTTTGTGAGTTTTAGACAGAAGTGAGTTGACTTTACTCGTGACGTGTATCACACTAAATTCTATGACATATGAGCGAATACTTCACGCTAACAATCCAAACGTCTCGCTTACGGAGTACCCTAAGACGAGGTTAGAAATGCATCTGCTCATCTTTTTCTATGTGCTTAAGACTCGTGGCACACAATACTCGTCGTATTTATTAAGTGTTTCGATTTTGTTTTAAAATGAGAAGAAAATGGACTCAAAGGTTGAAACAAAAACAACTAAGGGAAACTAACTCCTAATGTTGTCATGCACAATGGTCCTAAGGTTGGGATAGAAAGGGACTCTACCTAATGTTAGCATACAAAGATTGACCTAAAGTTAAGGATGAGAAAAGGGCGACTACCCTAATGTTATGACCTGCAGGTTAGGTTGAATGGAAATAGATCCTAATGTTATCATGTGATAATAGAAAACCATAATATTTAGAAACAAAAAGCAGTATTACATCCAGGTCACAGAAAAAATCATCAACAAGGATACATTAAGAATTAACCACAAGTAACATTAAGAATAATCAACATTGGTATCGAGATTTAATCAAGATCAATGTTATAATGACGTTAGAATTTAATTAAAATTAATAGTAACATTAAAACTAATCAAAATTAATCATCAGAATTTAATTAAGGTTCATGATGAAATTAATTGAGAAAATAACAAAAAAGGGACCAAAAATTAATCAAAATTAATTTTAGAATTAATATAGAAATTTTTTATTCAAATCTTCTAATGTAAAAAAAACAATTAAAACAACAAAAGCTGAGGCCTAGAATTGGACATCACAAATTCCAGGCCCATCGAACCCTACGACCCATCGTATGAGAAAAAAGAAAAAGATAAAATGACTTATGGGTCATGAAGCACATACGAATCATACCAAAAAAACAAAAAAGGGTGTTATGAATGTTGGTATAACTAAACTTCAACTTAACCCTCCTCACACTTCCCCCCCCCCCCCCTCTCTCTCTCTCTCTCTCTCTCACACACACACACACACACACACACACACACATTTGTTTTCAACAACCTCATCTCTTTCTCTCTCGTTACTCACTCTCTCTCCCTCTGCAATACATTGCATTCACCATGTTTCTCTAAAAACCACAAAAATCTTCATGAATCATGCTAACATTTCATCCCCATACCAAACATCACGAGTAATCAAAATGGAATCGAGAGAAATACCTAAAAATTGTGACTTCGCGGCGGAAGCAATGTGTCCATGGTGGTCTCGATGGCGCTGTGGCTTCAATGAATGAGCAAAGGGCTTCGCGGTGGCTGAAAGTAGTCTCCTTCGCGTGAGGTTCGTAGTAGCTGATACGTATGAATCCCGTGTGAATGTTGTCTTCTTTTTGTGTGAATTTTCTCTTTGCTTGTTGTTTGCAATGTCTCTGTTCTCCCTGCCAACACCCCCTCCAAGTGTTGAATTGCCCTGCTTTTATAGACTTAGGAAATTAAATCTTTAGTTTCAAAATTGAATTTCAGGATTGTGTAACGATACGATTTTGGAAAGAAAACATGTGACTCTGATCCTGATTTATTCTATGATTGAAAACTGATTGAATATTTGATTTCCACTCTCCTTGATTCTTTCCTTTTCCATATTCATTTGAGTTTGGAAGTTTTGTATTGACAAATCATTATTGATTGATGATTTGTGATTTTGTAATTGATGAAGGTGATTTGTTTCAGATTTAAAATGATCATATTGATAGTTGTCGCACCTCAAAAAATCACGTAGATAATTTGGAAACACGACCCTCGCGTGAAAGGCGCTGAATGCGGTTCGACAGAGTCGCCACCGAACTTTATTTATCCCGAATGAACAGGAAAGGAAAATATCGAGAAAACCTTTTAAAACAAAAGGTTAGGAACAGGGTCGTCGCAACCGATGTTCCTAGTTCGGAGTCGGTTACGTAAGGGGAAGGTATTAGCACCCCTCACGCCCGTTGTACTCAACATAAACCTCTTAGGGTGATTTGCGATGGGTGTTTATCTAAACTTGCTTGTTTTGTTCTCAATGATAAAAGGATAAAGACGCTAGGGGAAATAGGTGGTTATAGGATAGGGTGCTCGCCAAGGATTGGGGGTCCTTGTGCCTACGTATGCTCATTCGGACGAGAATGAGAAATTAGAGCGTCATACTTCGACTACGAGAAAAAGATATGGGGAAACAGAAGATGAAGGGGAATATGCTCGCCAAGATCATCGCAATCTTGTGCCTACGTATCTTACATTTAGACAAGAATGAAGAATCAGAGCGTTCGTAGTTCATGGAGACGATCACAAAAAGAGAAAGGTTGAATTGGTTTAAAGTTTGGTTGAGAAACGAAAGATTGACTGACAAATAACCCAAGGGGAATGCCCGAGAGTTGTCACTCAAGAATTCAAGGAACTCGAGGCTCCAAGAACTCAGTTCTTTCGGGAGTTAATTAAATAGATTTTGAGAAAGAGTTGAATGTTTTGAATTTGAAAGAGTGAATGAATAACAACTCAAGGGGCGTGCCTCGAGAGCTACTCATTCGAAGATTCAATAAATGCTAAACTCCAAGAATTTCCTTCTTTCATAAGTTTGATTACGAAAATGTTTGAATAACTATTAGGTATTTTAAGAAGAAAGGGTGAATGAACGACAACCCAAAGCGTGCGCCTCAAGAGTCACTCATTCGAAGGTTCAAGGAACGCTAGGCTCCAAGAATCTTCTTCTTTCGTTACTTGTTAGGAAAACGTTTGAAAAAAGATAAAATCGAATACACTGCAAAAAAAGAGATGGATTGCGAGGCAAAAGACACTCGACTTACAACTTGGTTTTAAAATACCGCTTAACTTTGGCTCAAGGGTTTGACTTATATTTACACGCAAAGACTTGTTGGAATGGAAGTTGATTTGAAAATGGCTCGACGACGAGTCGAGGGTTTGGTTGAAAATGGAATCGTCTTGATGATGAATTAAGGGTTAATTTGGGAGAAACGATACTAGTCTCTGAGGGTGCCCCCAATATCGAAACCACGATGAAATGTGAAAGTGTGTGCGATAGGTTAATGGCGAATCCGGACGAGTACTCGGCTTACAGAGGGTGTGTGAAAATGGCTCGATGACGATTCAAGAATTAGTTTGAAAATAGTTTAACTTGTGAAAGTCGAAAGATTGAATGGATAACAACCCAAGGGGCGTACCTCGAGAATTATTCATTCGAAGCTCCAAGGAATGCTAGATTCCAAGAATTTTCTTCTTTTGAAGTTTAATCGAGAAAATGTTTAGTCACGAATTTGAATTGAATTAAGGTATGTCAAGAGTTCATTTGCATGAGGAGAGAATATAAGGTTAGATTTGTTAAGTATTTTTTAGGGAAATGATGATTATTCGATAAATGAGACGTCAGCCTCACAACCAATTAATGAGACATCAGCCTATCAATAAACAAAGCACCAACTTTATATGCTACAAATCTAGATTCAAGTAACATTGCGTATAGATTCGAAAACCAACCAAAATGAGTTCGAATTGTTGTTGTATTCTATGGTTGAGAAATTAGGAGTTGGGACGTCGTTACTAGACTCTGCGAGTCGTTCATGCTTTGAACCGAACCCATCACAATTGAGTTGAAATCTGTTAACGAAATAGATGATGCACGACTGTGACAAGTTCTACGGTGTCGCTGAGTGTGAGAAGCTACAAGATGTTGTTGTAAGATCAAATCGTTTTTGCTGACATGTGACAATGTGAGATTGTCATTACAGTACTGAGTCTGCCATTGTTGTGAATGGAAGACCATCATGGTTACGTTGTTGTAGTTCAAAGTCAAGCTCTGAATCAAATTTCTTGGTTGTTCACCATGGAGACGAAGCCAGGACTGCAATGTATGGTCATGGTGAGGTTGAGGTGTAAATATGGTGAAGGTATTGAAGCGAAGGAAGGTGTTGATGAAGGGTGTCCAGTGGTGGTGAAGGGTTTGGACTTTGTGAATTTGAAGGAAAGCAGATCAGAAGGTCGGTGGTGGTTGTTGTGGACGAACTACTACGATTAGGGAAGAAATGGTTACGACGGCGCGTGTGAATCTGATGGGTGCGTTATTGGATGATTGAAAGAGGAGAAGATGATGGTGGAAAGAGGTTGGCGAAGGGATCGTGCAGCGAAAATGAATAATGGAGAAGAAAGCTGCGACCAGGGAACTTTTCAGGGAGACCAGAAAGGGTTTTTTCTTCCCAAACGAAGGAGACGATCTCCTCCCTTTATCCCTCTCCCCCCGTCTTCTTTTCTTTTTCCTTTTTTTTAAACTAATATTATTAATATCATTATTATTATATATTATTATTATTATTATTATTATTATTATTATTATATAAATGAGATTATAAAAACAAAACAAAAACAACCAACACCACTAAAATGCCACATGTCACGTCCTTATTGGACAGGATGACAAAATTTTGAAAACCTACCACTTGGGGATGGCCATGTGGCTTAATGATATGAAAAAGATGGTTTAAACCTCTTCTGATTTTATTATCAATTAGAATAAAATGCAATAAAAATGCTAAAATGTGATTGATTAATGGCAAAAAATAAGGATCATGCATGTGCACCCTTGATTAAATTTAAATCTGACAATCCATATTTAATCAAAGAAGCACACCTAATTTAAAAATACCAAAATTGCCCTTTCTAGAAGCTTTAATTAATTTAATAGAATTAAATTAATTAAAAAACCACTAAAAATTCACAACTTATTAAATAAATATGCTAAAAATGAAATGCAAGCATGGAAAATTCTAATTAAATATTCTGGATATTTTGATGAAAATATAAAAATAGATCGGCTGAGAACAAACAGAAATCGGGCGGCCGAGATGCCTGAAGAATTAAATCGACTGCACACAAAAGATTAACGCGAAATAAACAACTTGGAAAGATGCAGCACCCTATCAACTTTTGAGAATTGACAGGGACCGGTAAAAGGCTCAGACTGATCCGAAAGTGATTGAAAGTTTGTCGAGAGATAAGACGAGCGTGCTAAGTCAAGCCTTAATGGAAATTAGGTCAAAATTACTCACGTCTGCGAGCTTAAATTTGAAACTTTTCAATCACTAATTTTTCTCGTATATTTGAGACACAATTCGACCAGTCCGTCCACACATCCAAGAGATTTGTTCTGGCTAATCATTTTAGGAATTATTCATGCTGGAAAATACTTTATACTGTACAAATGGTCTAAAATTGAAAATAAAGTCAGACAAATTAAAATTGTAACAGGTAGGACAAATTTGGGGTATGACAATAACTACTCCTTGAATTAGGCGTGTGAATTAATCTGAAAAACAAATGTACTATCTAATTTCTGCAGGTATCATAGGAGCTAGTAATTGTGTGGGATTGGTACAGTTATTTCCAGCCTCGATAGATTCATGACGTTGTACATTGTGATCAAAACAAGTGGATACCAAGTTCCAAGCTTCTGCTCTCTAGTATCTTCATACGAGAACCCAGGCATAATGAGGTAGCTGCATGATAACGCGAAATTATATCGTGTATCTGACTTGACATGCATGAGTTTATATTATGTTTTATTTGATTTTCCCCCTATTTTATGCTTTATATTACTCGTATTTGTTTGTTTTTCTCAGGTACTCGGTCTGAAGTGAAGCATTAGAAAGAGAAGAAAATGAGAAGAAAGGAAAGAAAGAGAAGAGAAAGAAAAGAAATAGAAAAGAAAGAAAAAACAAAAGAAAGAAGAAAAAAAACAAAAGAAACAAAAAGGGGTGGGACCCACCACCTAAATGCGCCTGGAGCCACATTTAAGGTGGCGCCCACCACCAAGCAAAGTGGCGCAAGCCACATGTTTTAATGAAGGGAGGTGGCGCAAGCCACCTAGAAGTGTGGAGAAATAGTCTCCCACTCCCCCTATTTTCCAAGAGCACTTCCGGATTGCTTTCGATTATGAAGGAGATTTTCACGGCACTTCAAATTTCCCTTCTCTGCTCCAACCTACTATATATATATATGAAGAAGACGACTTGAAAATGGGTCGAGCAGTTTCAGATTTTTAGAGCATTATTTCTAGTTTTTTTTTCCAGTTGTTGATGAAAGCATAGTTCTGTGATTTTCTTTCGCACTAGTTTACATCTTTTACCAAATTTGAAGAACGGGGACTACTCCTTCAAGCCTGCCATTTATTTGTACCTCTAGTTTAATTTAATTCCAGGTTTTTAATTATTCTGTTCATTTTATTTATCGCAATTACAACATGATTAGTAGTTATATTCTGCACTCTATTATGTTTGATTTTTCCACCATGTCCGGCTAGAGTAATTGATGTTGGTATGTAACAAATCTATCAGAGGGGATTAAATAATAATCGGTGTTATTTTTCTTTACAAATTATTTTTTAGGCTCTAGTTTCTTATTTTAATCAACCAATCTTTCTTGCGAGAGTAAAAAGGGAAACTAAGGTTAAGGTCAAGATAAACGAGAGTTTGAGGTTTTAACCAGATAGTTGAGATTAGGCATTAATTCTAAACACAACGGAAGCACTTTAGAATTAATTAGAACTTATTTATTTTTAAAAGGTATCGTTAAATTTGAATAATACAACGAGAGCGCTCATTTTAATTTAACGATATAGTCCGAATCAATAAACACGAGAGTGTGAGGTAAATATTTTTAAATAAGTATTTTTCTACTAAAAATTATTTTGAACAACCAAACGTACATCAATTATTCATTAAATTCCCGACGACTGACGCGTTGCATACTGGCATCCCGTTATTAATTATTCTTATTAGAAATTTTAGCATTTTTAGATTTAATTCCCTTCGCGCTTAACTTTCCTAAGACGATTAGTCTTAGATTTACATAGTAACATTAGAATACGATACGTTCGATTTCTAGTCCCCGTGGATCGATAATCTTTTAAAACTACACGATACGACTGTATACTTGCAGTCAGAGTTATTTAGACACACTAAACCGCGATCAAGTTTTTGGCGCCGTTGTCGGGGACTGATTAAATCGATATCGTAACTCCTTTGTTGCACCGTATAGACTAAGGCAAAAACCCTATTTCCCATTCTGCCGATTGTATGCCAAGCACTCGCTCACAAGGCGAGGACCTCACACGATCGACAGGCGAACCTGAATGCCTTCTAACCATAAGAAGACGTATCCGATAATACTGCGAAGCCCACGAAATCCCTTTTCCTAAATCAGAACCTGAATGTGAAAGTGAACCTGAATCTGACTCAGAATCCGAATCAGAGTCTGAATCTAAATCTGAAGTTAACCAAGACATGGGCGACAAACCATAGAACCGTCCTCTTAAGTATTATGCTACCCCGTCTCAAGAAGAACCGCATAACAGCATTGTTGCAGCTGCTATCAACTGAAACGATTTCGAGTTGAAACCCTCGTTGTTGTCTGCAGTTCAAAAAAATCAGTTTTCTGGAAACCCTACAGAAGATCCCAATGAACATTCGACCAAGTTTGTGCAATACGGAGACACATTAAAGGCAAATGGTGTGTTTGCGGACGCGATAAGACTATGCCTTTTTCCTTTTTCATTGAGAGATAGAGCTTGGGCTTGGTTGCAATCCTTGCCATCAAACTCCGTCACTACGTGGGAAGAGTTAAAGAAGGTTTTTTTAGCATGTTATTTTCCACCAAGCAACCATGCTAAGGACCCAAATCAATAGCTTTTGACAAAAAGACAACGAGTCCCTTTTTGAGGTGTGGGAGAGATTTAAAGACATGATAAGGATGTGCCTGCACCACGGTCTTGAAGATTGGTTAATCATCCACACGTTTTACAATGATCTCTTGTACAATACAAGAATGACAATAGATGTCGTCGCTGGTGGTACACTTATGGATAAACCTTACGAAGAAGCCTACCAACTAATCGAAAGTATGGCTCAGAACCACTATCAATATGGAGGTGAAAGAACTCCAGTAGAAAAATCCCAACCAAAAGGTGGAATGTACGAGGTTAATAGCCTTGATCACGTCCGTGCTAAGGTAGACACCCTTGCTCAAAAGATAGATAACTTGACCATAACACCCACAGCCACCGTGGCCGCTATAGCTCCAAACTGCAAGGTATGTGGAACTCCTGGACATGCTGCCCCTGAATGCCAAATTTTGGCAGGAGCCTCTACAGACCAAGTGAATTATGCTCAAGGAAACCCTTATGCAAATACCTACAATCCTGGTTGGAAGAATCATTCAAACTTCTCTGATCAGTGCATATTTATGCATATTCTCCTACATTTTTACTTAGACATTTCTTTATTTTATTTTGTTTATTATTATATTTTATTATGTTTTCATATTTTATTTTATTTTTGGTTTAATTTAATTTTCGCACTTATTTTTCAGCTTTAGCAGTCTACACGGAAACAATCATAATTGGAGTTCCGGGAATCCGTTTGAGGCGTTCTAAAAATCGCCGGAAAGCTAAGAGAGAGAGGTACGACTTTCGTGTTGGAGTCAAAGTCAGATTCGGAGCTCAAAATTCCAGAATTTCGTTTCAAGTTACAGCATTAGAATTCTGTTTTAGTTTTGATCTTGTTTTGGGCCTGGGTTATGTTTTTGACCTAGTTGGGTTATGAACTGAATCCATTGTTTTATTTTGGGGGAAACCTCGTTTACAGTATCCTATGCACTATTCACGAAAATATTTGTTGGAGCTTTGTATGAATTATGGAGAACTAATTCCTTCGAATTAATCTGCTGTAATCGGTTCCCGCCAACACTTTGAGGTTCTTTTAATTTCCAATAAAATCTATTTCCTTTCAATTCTTCTCTATGATATTTTGTTTGCTTAATTCGATTTATCTTAGGGATGATTGATTTATTTCGATGATTGCATGTTCTTATACTTTAATCGCGGTTGCTTAATCCGCGTATGTTTCTCGTGTTTGCTTAATTCACGGTTACTATTTTATCTGTTTGCTTAATTCAGAAATTAGGAACGTGTATCGTATAATATCAGTTGCGCTTGTTGATTGTTATTATAATCGGAAAGGGGATAGAATCCGCTTAGGAATTGGGAATTATTAGGATTGATGATAAGTTGGGAAACGAAAACAGTAGATTAGCCGTTTCAACTCATTACTACAATCACTTTTTCTAATCACTTATTTTTCGTTTATTTTATCTTAATCAAAACCCCCTATATTTCGTTACTGTATTTGATTATTTCTACAAGAATCCTTGTGAGACGATATTCTAAGTCACTGTCGTTGTACTGCATTTTCCTAAAAATACTCGTTTTTGATCCGCGAGCGACCGCAGATCAAACTTCTCCTACAAAAACAACAATGCACTGTATGCACCTGGTCTAGCACCTGCTACACCACCAAGTTATCAAAAGGTTGTCGCTGCTGCTCCTAATACTCCTAATGCTCCTAGGAAGTCTAACCTTGAACTAATGATGGAAAACTTTATAGCTGCCCAGACTCAAACAAATAAAGACTTTCTAAATCAGAACATACACACTAGTGAGCAAATTAAGCAATTAACAAACAAAGTAGACGCTTTGGCCACCCATAACAAAATGCTTGAAACACAAATTTCACAAGTGGCACAATAACAAGCACCTACTGCTGCTCCTGCAGGAACATTTCCTGAACAGCCACAACCTAATCCAAAAGGATATGCAAATGCTGTTATATTGAGAAGTGGAAAAGAATTAGATGGACCCATTGATCCGAGACTTCAGAACCCAGCCATGTATCAAAAGCCTGATAACACAACAACTGAGAAGGACAGTGAATCCAAGGAAAAGGAAGATAATAACCAAAAGGCTGTAGATAAATAAAAACCTTATGTGCCTCCATCACCATATAAACCACCTATTCCGTATCCTCAAAGATTTGCAAATTCTAAAACTGCAGGGTAATTTAAGAAATTTGTTGAACTTCTGAAGCAATTGAACATCACAATACCTTTTACAGAAGCTATCACCCAGATGCCCTCATATGCTAAGTTCCTTAAAGAAATTTTATCCAATAAGAAAAAGATAGAGGATAACGAAACAGTTACACTTACTGCTGAGTGTAGCGCAATAATTCAAAACAATATGTCTCCTAAGCTGAAAGACCCAGGTAGTTTCTTCATACCTTGTGTAATTGGAAAGTTCGTCATAGACAAAGCTCTATGTGACTTAGGAGCCAGTATTAGTGTAATGCCTTTATCTATATGTAACAGACTTGATATAGGAGAATTGAGGCCGACTAAGATGTCTGTTCAATTAGCTGACCGCTCTATTAAATATCCCATTGGTATACTAGAGAATGTTCCAGTTCGTATAGGTCAATTCTATATTCCTACCGATTTCATAATCATGGATATTAAAGAAGACTCCACCACTCCTATCATATTAGGAAAACCATTCTTAGCTACTGCCGAAGCCATTATAGATGTGAAGATAGGTAACCTAACCTTTAAAGTCGGTGAAGAGAAGGTTGAATTTATTCTGACACAATTCTTACAAGCACCAGCTATAGACGACACATGTTATCTACTTGATGTCATAGATGAGTGCGTAAGAGAAATGGAGATGGAACCAACCACATATTCAGATATTATAAAAATTCCAATACCTCCTATTTTTGAAGATGATAATTGGCGTGAACCTTACCAAGATGATAACCTACGCGAATGTTTAGCACTTACACTTGAACATCTACCTTGCCCAAAGAAACCAGCTCTAGAACTGAAAACACTACCTAATAATTTAAGGTATGAATTCCTGGATATAGGACTCGAACGATCTGTGATAGTCAATGCAAATTTAGGACAGATCGAAACTAAAAAGCTTTTAAATGTCTTAAGAAAATACCCAACTGCGTTAGGCTACAACATCGCTGACCTTAGAGGAATAAGTCCTTCTATTTGTATGCATCACATTATGCTAGAGGAAGACGGTAAGACCTCTAGAGAACATCAAAGAAGGATAAATCCCATTCTGAGCGACGTAGTCAAGAAAGAAGTACAAAAGCTGCTGGAAGCGAGAATTATATATCCGATATCAGACAGTAAATGGGTTAGCCCAGTACATGTCGTACCAAAGAAGGGAGGTGTTACAGTTGTTAAGAATGGGAAAGGTGAATCTATAACATAGAGAGTAGTAACTGGAAGTAGAATGTGCATCGACTATAGAAAGTTAAACAAAGCTACTCGTAAGGATCATTTCCCATTGCCATTCATTGACCAAATGTTGGAACGATTGGCCAAACATTCTCACTTCTGCTATTTAGATGGTTATTCATGATTCTTTCAAATCCCTATTCATCCCGATGACCAAGAAAATACAACTTTCACATGTCCCTATGGTACCTTTTCCTATCGACGAATACTGTTTGGACTATGTAACGCTCCTGCCACATTCCAAAGATGCATGATGTCAATCTTTGCTGATTTTATAGATAACATCAAGGAAGTATTTATGGATGATTTTTCTGTTTGTGGGCAGAGTTTTGAAGGATGTCTATCGAACCTAGAAATGGTACTTGAAAGATGCGTAAAAGTCAATCTTGTATTAAATTGGGAAAAATGACATTTCATGGTCAATCAAGGAATTATACTTGGCCACGTAGTATCTAACAGAGGAATTGAAGTTGATAAAGCTAAGATAGAGATTATAGAAAATCTTCAACCTCTGAAAACCATACGAGAAATACGAAGTTTCTTAGGACACGCCGGTTTCTACCGACAATTCATAAAAGATTTCTTGAAAATTACCAAACCACTGACCGGTTTATTAATGAAAGATGCTGAATTTATCTTCGATGAGAAATGTCTAAAAGCGTTTGAACAATTGATAATGGCTCTCATTACCGCACCTATCATGCAACAACCATATTGGAAAATACCATTTGAAATTATGTGTGATGCGAGTGATTATGTCGTAGGTGCAGTTTTGGGACAAATAAGGGATAGAAAACTCTATGAAATTTACTATGCAAGTAGATCCTTAGATTCTGCCCAAATGAACTACGCCACCACCGAAAAAGAACTTTTAGCTGTCGTGTTTGCTTTGGATAAATTCCGTTCTTACTTGGTAAGAGCAAAAATAATTATCTATACCGACCATGCCGCTATTAGATACCTATTAAGAAAGAAAGATGCAAAACCAAGATTGTTAAGATGGATCCTACTCTTACAAGAATTCGATCTAGAGATAAAAGATGAAAAAGGAACCGAAAATGTAGTTGCATACCATCTGTCAAGAATAGAAGGCATTAAGCCCGAACAAGTGCCTATCAATGATGATTTCCCATACGAATGACTCATAACCCAAGTGGAAAGCAATATGTCTGAACTAACCTTGAATGATATCAAATCAGAAGAATCAGTGGAAGAAATTCAAACAAACAAAACTCTGCTTAGCTCAAAAATTCAAATTTCAAGTGTTTTTTCTGAGTGTGCAATCGATTGCTCACTGAACGTTTTTGAAAAATTGTTCTGAAAAATTGCACCTCTTCAACCATTCTTTTCTGAATTGTTTCCATTGAATCATGGCAATTGTTCATTATATTTTCTGAAGTTTTGCATGATAATTCAAAGGGGTGCTTGTGACATATAAATACCTAAACTTTCATTTTTCAAAAACACCTCTTCCAAAATCTTTTCTAATTTTTTCATCTTTCCACATCTTGAGTCAAGTCATTTTTCATAAGAATTTTCTGCATATTTTTATATCATTTGAAAGAAAGTTCTTGAGCAACAAAGTCTTAAATAGTTGTGGAAATTATCATTGAAAGAAAAGATCAATCATAGGATTGATAACTTTGTATACACAGATTTCAAACTCATTGTAAATCAAAGATTATATCTATTCCCCTTGCTATTCAGGATTGTTGAAAGCAATTGTGTACATTAAAGAGGATTGTTCTTTTTGCACTTAGTGTTTAGATTTTAAAGGTGTTAAGAGCGTTTAATCTACCTATAGGTTAGATAGTAAGCTGTACACTCATTCTAACTATAGTGAAATCTCTTTCGGTGTGAAAGGGGACTGGATGTACCTTCGGATTATGGAGGGAACTAGGATACTTCTCCGTGTCATTTACTTTCTGCATTTTATTGCTTTCATAACCCCTTCATATCTCAAGAAAAGTAATAACCTCATTCGATAAAAACCAAAAAATTTTAAAGAACCTAATTCACCCCCCTCTTAGGTGCAACTCAGACTATCAATTGGCATCAGAGCAGGTTTTAGGTAACCTGTTCCTAATCGATTCAGAATGGCTTCCGCAAACAACAAAGGTGTGTTTAAAGACAGTGGTAGTAGCAATAAGCCTCCACTATTTTGTGGTGAATACTTCGACTTCTGGAAGATTCGCATGAAGGCTCACTTAGAAGCACAAGGAGATGGAATATGGGATGCTGTCCAAAATGGCCCATTCGTTCCTTCAACGGTTGTTAATGGTGTTGGATCAACAAAGCCTAAAGGTTCATGGGATGACGATGATAAGAAAAATGTTCTCTATGACAAAAAGACAATTAATATTCTACAAAGTGCACTAAGCATGGACGAATTCTTTCGCATCTCAACATGTACATCAACAAAGGAAATCTGGGATACTTTAGTGGAAACTCATGAAGGAACAACCGAAGTTAAAAGATCGAGATTGAATACGTTAAGTCAGGAATATGAGTTGATCAGAAACACTAATCTTACTAGTTGATCAGAACCTGAGGTAGGGCAAAGACAAGCGTCTGTGATGCGGGGTGTGAAAGAGGAGGATGGGGTGTACCTACAAGACACTCTGATGCTAAAGTAAGAAAACGAGCAAGAGAGAGCAAGTGCAGAATGTGTGTGTTTCAGGGTGAAAGTTTGATACTGATGATATGGTTTTTATAATACCCCCAACACTTGGCCATTGGTCCCTATTTTCGGGGTGGAATAACCGTTTCCCGAAGAATAAGTAATTTCCAAAACTAGCCGTTGGGATGGGTAGACGTGCCCATAATTATCTGTTTGCGCGGGAAGAGGCATAATTACGGGCACAAGCGTCTTGCCTGTTTCTGGATGGTGGAACCATGCGTGATGGGCAGATACTGACAGGGAGAAGTGTCGTGACCAAGGATAAATAGGTCAGCCTCTTCTGTTGGAGGGGCAGAAAGGTAAACTTTCCACCAAAGAGGTTGGACTTAGGCAACTAGGCCATTCTAGGAGCAGAAGTTGATTGGGCCGTGCCTAGCCATTGGGTCAGTTCGGAACAGAAACCCTAATAATCAATTAGAGAAAACCATAATTGATTAGTGACAGGGCCATTTAAAAACCATTCATATTTGAATTAGATAATCGATTATGTGATATGCATAATTGATTATGAGCATAAAAAAACCCATAAATTCTTTTCATTTCTAAGCCACACTTTATCCTATAAATAGATAGATCTTTTCTCATTTCATTCACACCATATAACATATTTTCAACACGTTTTCTCAATCTCTTCATTTCTTTCTCACTTTTGTCTTAGTGATTTGAGAGTGAAATGTATGTGAAGTATTTGGTTCTAGTTTAGGGAATTATTGTAATATCTCTTGTGATCTTTCCTTTGGTTCTGAGCTAAACCAAGGTGAAAAACTCTTGGTTAGTTGTTGGTGGGGTTGTCCATTAAAATCTCATGTTTGGTTCGTGATCTTCGCCTATTGTACAAGCTCTCGTTTGGTTTGAGAGTTTGTATGTTGAAATCTCACCTTTAGCTTGTGAACTTTGCTAATTGTAAAAACTCTCATTTGATTCAATAAATTATCCGTTAAAATATTCACACGAGGTTTGCCTGGTATAAAAGCTCTTATCTAATTTAGGATTAACCTTGTATAAAATCTCGTTTTTAGTTTAGAGGGTAGCCGTTATTACGACTCTTGTTTGATTTGGAGGATATTCGTCACAAAACTCCAGTTTGTTTGTAAGGAGGTTCGTGGGCAAAACCTATAAAAAGCTCACAACATAGTGGAAACTCTTAAGAAGAAATTCTTGGGAAAAGGAGTAGGTCAAGTGGTTAGACATAATCTCTATAAATATTTGGTGTATCTTTCTCTACACTTATCTCTTTACATTTCAGTTACTTATCTACTTCTACGCTATTTCTTTGTTCGACTTAGATTTTCTTTATTTCGTTTCTTATTACTTGTTAATTTTAAAAAACATGTTTGAAACTTTGATTTTATCAAAAAAAATTAGTTGAAAGTTTCAAACCCATTCTATTTATCCTCCTCTTATGTTTAGAGTCAATTATCTAATACCTTATATGTCTTCGATAGGGTGAGTTTCTACCCTTAGATATGTCATTCTGGGAGTTATGGTTCTTGTAGTTGGCTAGCCTTACAACAAATTTGGTAGATCTTGACTTCTAATTGCTACCACAACTCTAATATTTAAGGTATGGATTATATTTTACTGGACTTCACGGGGAATGCCAATTTTATTAAATGAACTTTTAAGATGGATCATCTGGACAATCGTAATGTTATTGGTTGTATGTGTTGTGAAATTTTGAACTTCTCATTTGCTTCTCTTACACTCCTTTGAAAATAAGAGCGTACAAAAAAAGAAGGCATTATAATGTCAAAGTTCAGCGAGGTATGTAAGTGAAGTGATTCAGTGATCATATCGGAAAAATCCCATTATATAGTGACTTAACTCATGTATGCTTTATTCACTTTCTATTTTTTCTAAGGTGTGAGATCATTTACTACTATAACTTATCACCTTTTTTATTTGAATATGCTTCTTATAAATTGGAAAACCATAATATAAATTTTATTTATATTTATTTTATGACAGTTAAGTTGTAGTTAACCTCATGTTTTGACAGAAAGAAAAAAAAAAAGTGAAAATGGAATTATCTTTTGTATTTTATCAGTGTGGAATTGTGGTTTGTTATTAATTTCAAAATGTTACATTACTCACAAAAAAGTGGCTGTAGTTTAGTGGTAAGAATTCCACGTTGTGGCCGTGGAGACCTGGGCTCGAATCCCAGCAGCCACATTATTATTTTCAAATTTTTTTTTTCTTGTCTTTCAAATTAATTAAAACTAACAAGTCATTTTACATGACAATTCATGGACATAATAATTTCACAACTTAACTAAAAGTAAAACAAGGAATATTCATCATCTCACTACAAATTTTAAACTACTGCATGAAGGTTGCTAGGCGCCGATCATCATGGCGCGGAAGACCACTTCGTGCCCCTAGAGCTCTGCACTTGGCAGCTGCCTGCAATTGCCATAACAATTCATAAGCTTCTTACAACAAAGTAATCCACTAAATTTCAACTCTATTGCAAGACTATTTAGTATTCACCACATTGGCAGCAAAGCATATCATTTTCTCTGTTGAAAAGTTGGCGCAGATAGCTGAAAGTAATCAAAGAAATCTTGAATAAACAATAAAGCTATGTCGACGATAAGATATGCAATAAAGCAGTGGCGGTGGCATATTACCGTAGAGAACAGCTCCCGTGAATGCATCACCGGCACCAGTGGTATCAATAAGCTCTGATGGTGGTATGCTTTCCGCTGTTCCAATGTACAACCTACCACAAATTGTTCCTATACCTTCTGCTCGCAACTTTGTCGCCGACTGGAAATAGTATAAGAAATTCAGATCCGCTACAGTCCGCTTTATAAATTCAGATACAAGAAAATGTGACATTATTTATGTGCAAAACAGGATTTCAGAAAAAAAGTGTTGAGAGTTTCGTTACGATTACCGATGATATGCAGGTTGGGATGCATATGCTCCGATTCTTTCGTGTTTCCAGAGATTCCAGTAATTTGTCAACATCCATTTCTTCTTCTGTGGATGGAACCTCTGCCAAAAAAGCAAAATAAGTGAAAAGAACATGTTTATACAATTAATATTCAACGCAAACGTAAAAAAAAGTTGTATGTACAAACCATTAACACTTCTCTCAAGCATTACGCAACCGTCTTTTCCCAAAGTTACAATCACAAATTTGACTTTCGGCAACTTTATAAGCATAGAAACAAGTGCTTTTGGAATAGTTGATGCTTCTGTCCATGCCTATCACCAATAATTGAACAAAGCAAAGCTTATGCAAGAATCTTAGTATTATAATTCTGTTACGATATATAATTTATAACGAAAACAATGAACTTGCCTGTGGAAACTGTGCAGCACATACGACATAATCAACTACTTTCAAGAGATCATCCAAACCTTCTCTTAGCCTTTCTGCATCCGTTAAGATAGGTATATTCATCTTAACTGCCTGTACTGAAAAATATACGATTTTGTTTATTTCTCATCAGATGAAACTCTCCTGTCTCACACTCGATTTCCTCTGCCACAAGAAAATAAACTAAAACATACTAATTAGATATTTTTAGCATATATTACAACTCAGAAGTTATGCGAATAACAACAACCTCGTTAGCAACAACTTGAGCAGTTTCATGCAATCTTCCATCAAAATAAGCAAGTCTCGCTCCATTCAAAGCAGATAACAAACTTGATTCAGGAAGATCATTTGGTTTCATTGGAGGAAATCCCGGTGTATGTATACAAGTACGCGACTTGCTGAAATACGATAAAAACTACTAAAGTTACACATAAAAAAATTTCAACATCTGCATTAACATCAAATCTTTGAAGACCTTATTTTAAAACAAATCATGATAGAACATAGTTTTTAAGATTAAAAGGAGAACTAGACCAATGATTCTTACGTTTGGTTGTCAACAATGATATATGTAAATGGTGAAGTGCCTTCCTTAGAAACCTGAAAATAAGACGCTCAATAAATATCAACAAGTAGCATACATATGCATTAAAAATATTTTAAAGGAAAAAATATAAAAACTCGGCACAGAATTCCTATGACAGCAAGCTTAAAAATCCAAGATCACACTGAATATTGAAGCCAGCACTGAATCATCATCAAGATTACAACATAATATTGTGAGAAAATTACCACCATAAAGGAGGTATCTACACCATCAGCCTGCAGCTCATCTAATATGCGCTTTCCTTGAGTATCATCTGCAACCTAACGAATATCAAACAAACAGGTTTTTTTTAAGTCATAACAGAAACACAAAGGTTACAACAAATTGTGATATATCACAAGATTTATGAAGAAAATAGAGATACATAGAGTGTGCGTGCGGTAGTGAAAAACCTTGGAGATGATCCTTGGCTTGAGGCCCAAGCGAGCTGCACAGGTTAAGGCATTGCCCGCGTTGCCACCTCCTTCAATCTACAGAAAACAATACACTCAACTCACAAGAATCTCTTAAGAAAATGTATGTTTTTATCACATGAAAAAGCTAGTTTTGTTTGTTTTGAAACTCATAATCATTTTGAACGTCACCCTACAAACTCAATTAGATATCAGATTTTTTTCACATTCTGTTTATACTTAAAAGATGAAACACAGTCATGGTAGATTGACTCAGTTGGTAAAAGGAGTTAAACTCCCAAAATGTCGTGGGTTCAACTCCCTCTACCAATGTGCCCTGACCCAGGTGAGCCCTGGAGCCCAACTCACCTAAACTTTCTACTACTAAAAAAAATAAAAATGAAACGCACACAATAACAGAAGTTTAATTACTCTCAAAATTGAATCTATGAACTTTTAAATAAGAAGAATCTTTTCCATTATAAAAAAAAAGGAAAATACTTTGAAGGAAGTGCTTCTGATTTTTTGATCTGGCTTGGGATAAGCAGCAACAGTGGCCAAGAAATCCAAGCCCACCGCTCCACACCCCACCTGCACAAACACAATAAAGGTTCCATTTTTAAGCTTCAAAGATGAAAAAGGAGAGATTGAATCAAAGAGAGGACGCACCACAGTTGAGTTTTCAGGAAGGAAATCACCAGACATAGTGCTCACTCTAAGACAAACCCAAAGAGGGTGGTGATTTTAATATAATTGGTAGCTTAAAGTTATTTTTAAAATTACAAATATGTCTATATCACACACATATTATAAGGTAAAAATGGTAATTTGGTTTGTCTTATTATAGTCAAACTGTTTGTCTTTTATTGCAGCTGAATTATCAAACTTTTGATATGGATGCATTTGTGGAAGACCTTTAATTCTGTTGATTAGGATTAGTTAGGTTAGATAAAATTTTATTATTTTATTTAAATTATTTTCAATTAATAGCATAACAGAATTTTAAATTTTGCGGTTCAGTATTTTTAGGAAAAGATTTAGGGGTTACGATAGAATCTTCCTATTAAATAGATTATTTTTATTTAAATTTAAATGATAGTGATTATAGAAAAAAGTTGTTACCCACCTGATTTAGTTAGGAATTTTTTTTCTTCTATTGTAAGTCTATTTAAAGACATTTAGATTAGAAATAAAATCATCAGTAATTATTATCAAAAATACTTGTGAATTTAAGAAGAGATTCTGTGAAGGACGAGTCTCGTTCTACCTTTATTAGATCGAAAGAAGGTGTCTACCGCGTAGAGGATTGTGTCAATACGATCTTAGACGAGGGACCATAACAATTTGGTATTTAGAGCCAATATGGGTGACGCGAATTTAGCATCAGTCGTGAAGGAATTCATTGAACAGATGACAGTCAGATAGACTGCTCTAGAATAGCAGATGACGGTCCGACATACTGCTTTAGAAGAGCAGATGATGGGTAGGCAGACTGCTTTAGCAGAACAGATTATTAACCTCTCAATCATAATTCAAGGAACGAATAACGATTCAACAAAATACAACTCAAAAGATGAAAGAAATAGTAGTGGCGACAATAATGACCATAGGGACAAAAATAACTCGCAAATAGGAGGCAACATGATTCCACACTATTCCAAAATGGAATTTCCGACTTATGATGGGACAAAGGATCTGTTCCGGACTGGCCCAATGGCTATACATGCCCCAATCCACTTCTACTCCCAGAAAGACCCAATTGCCTAAGTCCAACCTCTTTGTTGGAGAGTTTAGCTTTTTGCCCCTCTAACGGGGGAGGCTGACCAATTTACCCTTTGTCACAACACCTATTCCCGTCAGTCTCTGCCTGTCATGCACGATTCCACCATCCAAAAACAGCCAAGACGCTTGTGCTCGTAACTATACCTCTGCCCGTCCCAACAGCTAGTTATGGGCATGTCTACCCGTCCCAACGGATAGTTCTGGCAATTACCTATTCTTTGAGAAACAATTATCTCGCCTCGAAAATAGGGACCAATGGTCAAGCGCTGAGGGCACTATAAAAACCCTCTCACTTGAGAGGGCCAGATATCAAATATTCACCATGAAACACTCATATTTTGTACTTGCTCTCACTCTCTCTCTCTCTCTCTCTCTCTCTCTCTCTCTCTCTCTCTCTCTCTCTCTCTCTCTCTCTCTCTCTCTCTCTCTCTCTCTCTCTCTCTCTCTCTCTCTCTCTAGCATCGGAGTGCCTTGCAGGTATACCTCCTCCTCCTCTTTCACACCTAACATCACAAACGCTTGTCTTTGCCCCATATCAGGTTCTGATCGACTGGTAAGATCAGTGACGCCGTCTTTGGAAAATCTTATTATCCCCATCTTTTCTCTCTTTGCAGAACACAAGACCAAAATAACTCTTCAAATTTCTGATCATGGTTGCCCGTGACAACAATTCTGATGCTCGTAACTCTGTTTTTCTCCCCGTCAGCAAGACTGATGCTGATGAGGCCACCACCTCTCGTGGCGGTGACGCCCTCCGACAAAGGGACGAAGCCATTGCTTCCTCGTCCCCCGCTCATACAAATCATGACGAGGTTCCTTTTGTCCCACAACAACTGTCAGTTCTAGTTCCACCCAATGCCGACCCGGCCATGGAGACAATCCTCGAGGATCTCAACAATACCAAACTCCTAATCTTCAACCAGAACGCGAGGATTGGAGCATTGGAAGAGTCTATTCGTCCGAGATCTTCTCCGCCGATGATAGAACGTCATCTACGACGGGGTCCCCCTCCCCGGCGCAAGAGGAACCGTCATACGCCTCCAGAGTCAGAGACCCTGACCATCCGTAAACGCGACCAGATTTCTCCCAGGAACCAGCATTCCCCACAACCTAAGAGGACCAAAAGAGGCCACCAGGCAGAATCCCAATGTTTGTCTCCGCTCAAATCCAAGGGCTGAGCACGAACCCCGTCTCCCCGACGATACCTCCGTCCTGCTTATAGACATGATACCCGTTCCTCATCTTGGACCAGCAGCAGCGACGACGAGCCTCGCGATCCGTTGTCCTAGGAGATCATGGTCATACACCTCCCAGACGAAGGAACCTTCTTCTCTAGGCACATACGACGGAACAACTGACCCCGAAGAGCACATCGAAAATATCGATGCGCTGCTCGACTATCGCGGCGTCCGGGGCGCCATTAAGTGCAGGTTATTTTCGACCACACTCAGGAATGGGGTAATGACCTGGTACAAATGGCTTCCTGACGAGTCCATCACCTCATGGAGGCAACTGAGGAGACTCTTCTCCAGAAACTTCACGGTCTCTCGCCGTTATCCGAAGAGCGAAGCTTCCCTCGAGGTCATCATTCAGGGGAGAGATGAACCCCTGCGAGCCTACATTGAAAGATTCAACAAAGGGGTCGTCCAAGTCTCTACCACCGATGACATGAAAAAGTTTCTACTTGAACGCGGGCTCCGTCCCCACACAAAATTCGCTAAAGTTGTTGGCATCTGGCTTCCGGCAACGCTGGATGCCTTCCTCCTCAAGGCCCAAGCGTACATTCAGTACGAGGAAAAAGAGACTGCCAGCTCTGCCCGTGAATCCAGGCACAGGGAAAATGCCCGACCATCTAGGTCCGACGAGGAGATAAGAGACGAGAAGACCGTCCCCGCGAGCCCCGGGACAACAAGGGATCCTCCAGCCGGTTCCACGAATACACTCCCCTGATTATTTTAAGGGAAAAGATCCTCATTGAGTGTGCCAACTCAGAATTTCGGTAGGCAGGAGTCTGGTTCCCAAATAAGATACCGTCTAAACCCAACACTGATAAGTCCAAATATTGTCGATTTCACAAGAGCCATAACCATACGACTGAAGACTGCATCCACCTGAAGGATGCCATCGAAATACTCATCAGAGATAGACATCTGAAGCAGTTAGCCAAACGAAAGGAAGTTCCTCGGCCAGACTCCCAGGATTCCCAGAAGGTCGAAGAAGAAGTGTCTTCCTCCAAGGAAGTCAACCTCTAGGTCGCCATGAACGTCTCACGGCCTGAAGATTTCTGCATTCCGAGGGGCTCAACGCCCCTCCTTATTTTGCCGCGCACAACCTGTGGGAGACGTTTCCCTCCGCCATGGTCATCTCCGGAGAAGGTTTTAACAAAGTGATGGTAGAATCCGTCAAGAGGAAATTTGAGCACCTCATCAGCAACAACTCAAACCGAAACTCCACCCTCGACAGGGTCTGGGGAGAGTTTGTCCCCATCTGCTTCTACCACGAGAAGCTCCTCGGAGGAGCCCCCAACACCAGCATCTATCTGCCCATAAGGGCTCAGATGACAAATTTTGACGTTCGGCGAATCCTCGTCGACTAAGGCAGCTTCGTTGATATTATGTACTCCCAGCTGTTCTCCACGCTCTAGTTGGACGAGTCACATTTGACTCCTTATGTGGGATCTGATCTACAGGGTTTCAATGGATCGATGACGAAGCCTTGGGGTTACGTTGAGCTGATCGTAACCTTCGGATCCGCTGAAATGACCAGATCAATCAAGGTACAATTCCTGATTATGACTGTCCGTCACTATACCAGTGCATCTTCGGACGACCAACTCTGACCGAGCTGGTGGTCGTACCTTCAACGGTACACTTAAAGATGAAATATTACACCTCCAAAGGCCTCGTCGTAACTCTACATGGGGACATAGAAGCCACGAGGATATGCTTTAAAGCAGCGTCGAAGGGACTGAATTCCATCGCCGTCAGACCGAAGACTCCTGCCTAGTAGCTCCGACGAGGCAAATCCGCTTCCTCGCGTCGATTCCATCGACCTCAACAACCGCTTCTCCGAAGACGACCAGAAGACTCAGAGGGAAAAGGGGAAAGAGATACAATCATCCTCGAGTTCCCCCTCCAGTAGCAGCGAAGTCGCCCATCCGATATGCCCCATCCCAGATGGAGAATTCGAGCTTGTCCCACTCGGCGACGATCCCAAGCGAGGAGTAAAGATTGAAGCCAGTTTCCCCGAGTTAGCAAGGAAACAACTGAGAGCATGCCTCCAGGAAAATGCAAACCTGTTTGCGTGGAGTGCCGCAGAGATGCCCGGGTTAGACCTTGATGTGGCCTGTCACCACCTCACCATTGACCCTGCAGTCAGAGCAGTTGCCCAACGTAGACGACGACAGTCCCCGGAGAAAACGGTGGCTGCCGAATAGGCTGCAAAAAACCTTTTAGAGGCAAACTTTATATCGGAGGTCATATGCACCACTTGGCTGTCCAATGTTGTACTCGTAAAAAGAATAATGGAAAATGACGCATGTGTATTGACTATATCGATCTAAATAGGGTCTGCCCTAAAGACGCATATCCCCTTCCTAACATATAAAAAATAGTTGATAGCTCTGGCGATTTTAGATCGCTATCTTTCATGGACGCCTATTCAGGATACAACCAAATAACCATGGAAACAAGTGATAAGAGGTACACGACCTTCATGACCGAATCGGGCAACTATTACTACAACGTAATGCCATTCGGCTTGAAGAATGTAGACGCTACCTACCAAAGGATTATGAACAAAGTCTTCCGAGGAGAAATCGGGGACATGCTCGAAGTCTACATGGACAATATGATCGTTAAGTCCCACGACGAGTCTGGTCACACGACCCATTTGAGAAAGGTCTTCGAGCAGGCCAGAAAGTACAAAATGCGCTTCAATCCGGAGAAGCGCACGTTCGGTGTACGAGCAAGTAAGTTCCTCAGTTTCTATCTAACTAAACGAGGAATCGAGGCTAACCCCGACAAGTGCAGAGCCTTCTCCAAGTTCTCCATGCTGAACTCAAAAAAGTCCATCTAGTCCCTCAACAGGATGCTCACAACCCTATCCCATTTCATAGCCAAATCCGCCCAACACGCCCTCCCCTTTTTCAAACTCCTCCGCAAAGAGGTCGCGGCCAAATGGACAGAGAAATGTGACAAAGCCCTCCTTCACCTGAATCAAGCCCTATCCACACCACCGGTCCTCTCCCGGCCAGAAAGTGGGGAAACTCTGTTTCTCTACCTCGCCGTCGCATCCGAGGATGTGAGCGCCGCCTTCATTCGTGAAACTCCTGACGGGAAAAAATCCATCTATTTCACGAGCAAGACACTGTAGGAACCATAGCTGAGGTACCAATAGATAGAAAAGATGGCCCTCACCCTTATTAATGTTGCAAGAAGACTGAGACATTACTTCCTGACCCATACGATCGTGATGCGCATAGACCAACCCATAAAACAACTCCTAGGCCGTCCAGATATGGTCGGCAGGATGCTCAGATGGTCGCTAGAGTTATCCGAAATTGACATCCAGTACGAGAGCAGAAAGGCCTTCAAGGCACAAACACTAACTGACTTAGTAACGGAAATGACATTGACCAA
Source organism: Lathyrus sativus (assembly GCA_963859935.3). Taxonomy (NCBI): domain Eukaryota; kingdom Viridiplantae; phylum Streptophyta; class Magnoliopsida; order Fabales; family Fabaceae; genus Lathyrus; species Lathyrus sativus. Next base: position 633,436,362 of record OZ012737.1, on the reverse strand, counting down.
CCAACCGGGCAACAACCCCCGCAAATGGGTTATATTTTTTGACGGAGCATCCAGCTCGGCCGGGAGCGGGGCAGGCATCATCCTGGAAAACAAAGAGGGGGTCTTCATTGAAGTTTCGCTGACACTGTCCTTTCCTACATCTAACAACCAGGCAGAATACAAGGCCTTCCTGGCCGGTCTACGCCTCGCCGAGGAACTGGACGTAGAAGAAGTCATCATCTGCACCGACTTGCAGCTGACGGCCCTTCAAGTCCGAGGAGAATACCAAGTTAAAAACGACAACTTGTCTGAATATCTGGCCCTAGTCAAGAAGGAGATAGAAAAGTTCACTTTCGTGGAAGTGAAACACGTACCCCGTGAGCACAACGTCCGGGCAGACGTCCTATCAAAACTAGCAAGCATGAAGAAGAAGGGAGGAAACAAATTCGTCATCCAGGAGATACTCCTACGACCTAGCATCGAGAAAACGTCCACAACCCTCGACGTGCACGTCGTCAGCGAAAACCACTGTTGGATGACCTTAGTATACAACTACCTTACTAAAAATGAACTACCATCTGACCCGAAGGAAGTCAGCGTAGTAAGGTGTAGAGCATTCTCCTACGTTCTGGTCAAGAACAAGATGTATAGGAGAGGATTCTCCATACCTATCCTCAAATGCGTCGAAGAGGAAATGGTCACCCACATCCTACGCGAGATCCACGAAGGAATTAACGCCCAACACCTAGGTGGGAGATCCCTCGTGAGGAAAGCTCTGCGAGCAGGTTACTACTGGCCGACCATGCAAAATGACGCGAAAGAGCATGTGAAGAAATGCGACAAATGCCAACGGCATGGAGACATGCTCCTGGCGCGACCCAACGAGCTCAAGGCACTGTCCTCCCTGTGACCATGTTCCTGGTGGGCCCTGGACATCCTGAGACCCTTCATCGTAGGCTCCAACCAAAATAAATACTTAATAATGGACGTGGACTACTTCACCAAGTGGATAGAAGCTGAGGCCCTGACCAAGATAACGACCCACAACATACTTCGTTTCTACAAGAGAAACATCCTTGCCCGTTTTGGCATTCCTCAAGCGATCGTCACAGACAACGGGACACAGTTCACAAACAAAAGATTCTAGGAGTTCGTCGCTCAACTTGACACTAAACAACACTTCGCATCCGTCGAGCACCCGGAGACTAACGGGCAAGCAGAAGCGGCGAACAGGGTAATCTTACGAGGCCTCAAACGAAGACTAGACGAAACAAAGAGGCAGTGGGTCGAGGAGCTGTACAATGTACTCTGGGCCTACCGCACTACACCTTATTCATTGACCGGGGAAAACCCTTTTTGCCTAGCATATGGGACGGAGGCGGTAATCCCCATCGAGACCCACGTACCGTCCAAACGAATAGAAGCACCTTTGGGCGAAGAAACAAATAGCGAGGCCCTGAGGGAAGAACTCGACCTCGTCGAAGACGTTCGGTCAGGGGCAACCCTCCGCGAAGCCTCACTCAAACAGAAAATCACGATTTGACACAATGCCAAGGTCATCCGACGAGAATTCTAAGTAGGCAGCCTCATCCTAAGGAGGAATCACAAAGATTCTTGAGAGAGTAAGCTCGCTGCAAACTGGGAAGGACCCTACCGCGTTAGAGCAAAAACGGATAATAGAGCCTACTACCTAGAACACATCACCGGAGAAGAATTAGATCGACCATGGAACATCGAAAATTTGAAACAATATTATAGCTAAGGCCCTCCGTTATCGACGTGCCTTGTCCAGGCGGCGGACATGACAGCCGACCATAGGTGCACGCCCAGGTACAAGCGATGCACCACAAAAAAAGGATCTAAGCAAGGGTTAGGCGAAGAGACCTACCCATGCTCGATGGCGGTTCCTCGACCGAGCCCGCTGTCGTCACAGTATCATGAACGACAAAACCCCCAGCTCGCGATGGAAAGTTCACACCGCGAACTCAGGCCATGATCATGACCTGAGCTCTCCCCCTGCCCGGACACAACCCGGGCCTTTCGACCAGTTTCCCACTCTATCGAACGTTATTTTTCGAGCATACCCGATACATGACAAATTACTAAGTGCCTCTCATGACCGCGTAGGATGGTGCATGACACTTAGAAAATATTAAACAAGATACAAATAATCACACAACATTTTGATACATATTAAGATAACGTGGCCACGATGGGCCGCTGCTGTGCACGATACAATAAAAAGGGGTTAAGCCCCACAAAATAAAATTACACAAATTACAACATTAATCAGGTGGCACGCAGGCCAAAGCACAAGTTAGGGAAAGCTCATTGTTCCTCTTACTCAGCCTCCTCTTAAGTCACCTACCGCTCTTCACCGTCTTCGCCGAATTGGAGGAAATCGACGACGACATTTCTAGCGTTCGGGCAAGTATTCATCCGAATAGAAGGAAGCTCACGACGACTATGCTCGAGAAGCAGTCCATCCTTAAGTCATCGCTACTGTGTCCGGTAGCAATGACTTGGGGGGCTACTATTCCGGACTGACCTAATGGCTAGGCATGACCCAATCCACTTCTTCTTCCAGAACGACCCAATTGCCTAAATCTAACCTCTTTGGTGGAGAGTTTACCTTTCTGTCCCTCCAATAGGGGAGACTGACCAATTTACCCTTGGTCACAACACATCTCCCCGTCAGTCTCTGCCCGTTACGCACTGTTCCACCATCCAGAAACAACCAAGACGCTTGTGCCCATAACTATACCTCTGCCCGTCCCAACGACTAGTTATGGGCATGTCTGCCCGTCCCAACGGCTAGTTCTGGTAGTTACCTATTCTTCGAAAAACGATTATCTTACCCCGAAAATAGAGACCAATGGCCAAGCGCTGGGGGAATTATAAAAACCCTCTCACTTAAGAGAGCCAGATATCAAATATTCACCCTGAAACACTCATATTCTGTACTTGCTCCCTCTTTTGCTCATTTTCTTACTTTAGCATCAGAGTGCTTTGCAGGTACACCACCTCCTCCCCTTTCACACCCAACATCATATACGCTTGTCTTTGACCCATCTTAGATTCTGATTGACTGGTAAGATCAGGACCCATTAGGGTGGTTAAGGCGTTGCAATAGGTTTTTTCTAAACCAACTAATTGCTGAAGGAGAGAAGGTGGGATTAACAACGTTTCATTTGATAGAAGAAGCGCAACTATGGTTCGATGAAATGCAAGAAGAAGAATCCGGAATGGTGTGGGAACGCTTCAAGGGATGTTGCCATATTCTGTTCGGACCACCTATGAGCAATAATCCGTTGGTAGAACTCGCCATCCTCAAGCAAACTGGATCCGTGAATGATTGTCAACGTCAATTTCAATCCTTGCTTGATAGAACCCAGTATCTTAAGCCTAAACAATAAGTGGACTTATTTAGTGCGGGGATGATTGATGAATAAGGATCGACGTTGAACTTCAACAACCAGAAAATTTAGGAGTTGCTATGAACATGGCTCGAGCATTTGAACGCAAATTGAAATGCTCATAAGGAATGATTACGACACGGGATAATACAAGTAGAACCTTCAACAATGGTTCTGCTATCTCAAACCCGAAAGGCACAACGTCAAAAGGAGGACACACAACAAAGTTGGTAGGAAGTAATAACAAAACAAATTCTTCTGCACCCTATATCAAAAGATTAACATGTGCGGAAATGGCGGAAAGGTGGGCAAAGGGGCTGTGAGCCAGAGGACGAAGAAGGTAAAAAGTAAAAAGTTATTTTTGATTGAAGGATTCGAAGAAGAAAATAGTGAGCCAGAGGACGAAGCCAGTGCAAATCCTCAAATTTCTCTGCATGCCATTAATGAAAATCATGATTCTTGTACTATGAAGTTGCACGCGACGATGATTGACACCACAATATTAGTTTTGGTGGATTTATGGAGCACACATAATTTCATACGTGAAGACTTAATCCCATGTTTGGGGTTAAATGTATGGAAAAAATTGGGGCTGCGAGTATATGTAGCAAATGGGGAGAAGGTAACTAGTATGAGAATTTGCAAGTCTGTATCATTTTTTGTGACACAAGAAAGGTTTCAAGCTGACTTCTATACCATTCCACTTGCTGGATTTGATGTGATTTTAGGAGTCAAGTGCACATTGGATTCCATTTTATGAGATTTTAGTTAGAGCTAACGGTGAATGAGAAAAAGACAGAATGAACAGGTAAACTTGTAGAAGCAGAACACAGACTGCATTTGATGCAGAGACACAATTAAACTGTTACTAGTCCCAAAACAAATGTGGCTGTAGTTTAGTGGTAAGAATTCCACGTTGTGGCCGTGGAGACCTGGGCTTGAATCCCAGCAGCCACATTGTTTTTTTCATATTATATTTCATTTTTTTTCCACAAACTTTGAAGGAAGTGCTTCTGATTTTTTGATCTGGCTTGGGATAAGCAGCAACAGTGGCCAAGAAATCCAAGCCCACCGCTCCACACCCCACCTGCACAAACACAATAAAGGTTCCATTTTTAAGCTTCAAAGATGAAAAAGGAGAGATTGAATCAAAGAGAGGACGCACCACAGTTGAGTTTTCAGGAAGGAAATCACCAGACATAGTATAGTGCTCAGTGCTCACTCTAAGACAAACCCAAAGAGGGTGGTGATTTTAATATAATTGGTAGCTTAAAGTTATTTTTAAAATTACAAATATGTCTATATCACACACATATTATAAGGACAAAAATGGAAATTTGGTTTGTCTTATTATAGTCAAACTGTTTGCCTTTTACTGCAGCTGAACTATCAAGCTTTTCTATGATCTTCTAGTTTATAATCTGACTAATAATAATGTTGTTATATGCTGTGTTCAGAAAATAGCTATTTATCATTGTTAAATAAACATGCAGAAAACTTCAAAATTTGTTTTGAAACTGGTTTAAAGCAAGTATTGATCTTAAAGAGATGTACCACAGAAATTCCATTTTCCACATTGATGGCATTATAGAGGATTAAGTGAAAAACTATAATCATGGTTTATCTTAAGTTAGAATGTCTTTGATGTAAATTAAGTATTAGGACCAGTCCCCAAATATGGAATTCAATTGATTAAACGGTCTGCATACAAATCTGAAAAATCTCTAAATAACTGTACATACTATGCTGAAGAAACACAAAGCTACACAGCAATTTGTAGTTTCAATTATTAGAATACAGTGTGCTTGTTTCTCTCAACGAAATCTTCATATCAATTCATTTTATCATATCTCTTCTAAGCACCGGTAGTAGCCATTTCTCCAAAATGGAAATGTTGAGGTAAACATTGTGAGTCATTGCAACCTGTGCCTTCATCTTCCTCTGTGTCCCATAGGAAATTTGCATATGCTGCTTGTACATGGCTGATATCATATCATGAAATGAAACCAAAAGCTCTTGTTAGAATGATTTTCAAGCATGTTAAGTGATAACTTAATCTAAAATGTACAACAATAATCTGAACTGAATATTATGATTGAAGCAGATGATGGATATTGTATTTGTACCTGTCTTGAGGAGAGGCTTGTACTGCTCGTTCAAAATAGCTAGAAGCTCTTTCTTCGTCATGATGTAGCTCCCAAATTAGCTTCCCATACTGTGATAAAACTTCTCCATCATTTGGATCTGCTAGTATGGCTCTGGAATAATACTCCTCTGCTCCTTCAAGGTCTTGTTTGCACTGTTAAATCAAAACAGCATCAATTTTCCAATCATCACCAGTAGTATAGTTTCCACTAATAAAACCATATTTGTGCTGAAAATTAATATGGTTTGTTTAAGTTATAATTATGAAAAAAGTTATGAACATACAGTTGAGAGCTATAGGCCTGTTTGGATTGACTTGGCATCAGCAACAACTTATAACATGATTATAAGTTGTTTTCAGCTTATTTTCATAAGTTTGTCTTTGTAAATTTTGAATCAAGTTGTTTATGCAAACAGAAGGAAATAGAGGTTACCTGATACAAGAATTGAGCATAATTCCTCAGGAACAATGGATTCCCGGGATTTTGCTGCACCATTTTCTTATAATATTCTTCCACCCCATGATTATTATTATCTCCATCATTTCTGTCAGACCCCATAGAATTATAATCACCACCTCCATTGCCTCCTCCTCTGCCGCCATCACCACCACCACAAATATCAATACCAAGCCCCTTTGCAAGATACATTTCTCTATTACCAACCTCTCCCTCATCACCAAAACTCACCCTACAAACTCTATCCTCCACTTCTTCACTCACCATCATCCTATTCATCACACTGTACTCATCATAACCTTCATCTTCAATATCAGATTCTTCATCTTCCTCTTCTTCACGCAAGCCTGTTTGTTTGGAAAGAGAGAAAGATGGAATTGTCTCAAGTGGCAAGCCTCTTTGTTTCCCTGAATACCTCTTAGAAGGGTCCAAACAATTGAATCTCTCTTCATTATTGCAAGTAGCATAGGCTAAGTCCTCCAAGTTTCCCTCCGATTGAACTCTTCTAACCAACCCTTTGTTTTGCCTTTCAAGATCAGCAATGGAGGGGGACATTGGAGAAGAACTGCATGAGAGTCTATGATTTGATGGTGGCAGATGATTAAGCATATGACATGATTCAAGATGAAGACTATGAGTATGATTAGTACTGTCTGTGAAGGAAGGTAAGAGAGAACCAAGAATTGGTGTTGAAGAGCTTCTTAGCAACATGTTTTCTGATTGGTTAATGATAATTGAGAATCACTTTTATGTAGTTGTTGTCCCGTGATTCTTTGCTTTTGAAGTAGAAACCTAAAACATAGAAAGAAAAAAAACTAGGAATTAGAAAAACAAAAAAGACTAATTGGCATAAAAACAGTAGAAAGGAGAAGAAAGAAGCAATACCCTTTTAATATAAAAAGAAAAAGGCAATACCTTTTTAGATGGTGGAGAGTTAACAGATGACAGAAAAGAATTTTAGAACAAATGTGTACAATTTCTTTTACGTTTAATATTTGAAACTAGGGTTATGACTTATATATAGGGAAAAAAACTAAAGCTAAGCCCTAATATTCTAATGTATTATTTTGAGAAAAAAAACAAAATTTAATTTTCACCGAAAAATAAAAATAAAAAACAGATTTAATTAAGGGTAGCAATTGAGTGGTGGACAGAGTTTGGATGAATTTGTTTGTATGTCTGAATTGGTTGAGACAAAACATCAAACATTTGGTGAGCTGTTTTACTTGGTTCAAAATGTGAACTAGTTGAAAAAATCACTGTCATTAACTTTTCATATGAATAAAAAAACATGATAAAGTAGAAAAATGAGGCTAAGTGAAACTACACCAACCATTACATGATGAGAGGAAGTTCCTTTCCTCCACAAGGTTATGGTAGCAGAGGAAAATGTTCATGAAACCGAAATACTAGATGTTTTAATCCACACAAAAAAAAAGCATTTTCTGATTTTGGAACTACACGTGCTACATTTTATGTTTCGTGGAATATTATTCTTTTGTCATCAAAATTGAATTGATCACACCTATTAATGTTTCAGAAATTTTGCAGGAGGGAATTGAGTTGTAAAATTGCTTACGAAATTCATTTAACATAATCAAAATTGTATTTGTTTTTTCTTTTAAGAAATAAATATGAAATATACTTTTATTAAAAATGAAAATTTAGTATTTTGTTCAAGATTATTTTTACAAGAGTGTTTTTATTTTAGATTAGTTAGGAATGTCCGGATTTATAATTTATTAAATAATTTGTAATTAAATCATGAGAAATGTTAACAAGTGTCTTTAGGGCATTGGTTAAAAGATTAAAATAGTAAGTTAAATATTATTTAAGAGATTGAAAATATATTTTTTTTTCTAAATATATGTGTATTCAATGCTTTAAAAAGAGAAATAATCAGACTTTTTAAAAAATATTATTTGTATTGAGTGAACTAAATATAACATATTTTCCTTATTTGAAATTCTTAACTATATAGTAGTATTGAGGAAATTATATAACATAAGAAAAGAAAAGAAAGATACTGTCGGTAAAATAATGAATAAGAATATGAACAATAAATATACACAAAAGTTAATTAAAAAGTATTTATTATTATTAATGGTAAAGATATATATATAGAAAATGGAAAAAGTCATATGTGTTGATATTATTTATACATTGATATAAATATATAAATATTTTTATAAACTTTCATTTTATAATTATGCCTTGATAAAAATAATTATACATTGATATAATATTTTTATAAACAGAAAAAATATATTACTGATATAAATATTTTTATAAATGAAAAAAATATATTATTGATAAATAGTTTTATAAATGAACTAAAAATGATTTTTTTTCGTTGATACAAATATTTATAAACGAAAAAAATATATTGTTGATATAAATATTTTTATAAATGAAAAAAATTCTAAGTTGATATAAATATTTTTATAAATGTAACAACGTATATTATTGATATAAATATTTTTATAAATAAAAAAACAAAAACTTCAATATAAAAATAATTTTTTATATCTGTAAAAAAATGCATATACGAGACAGGAATATGTGCTACGCATGGTTTTTTTTACTAGTTTAGTAAAACATCAACAACCATAGTTAAAGATACTACTCCCCCTTTTTTACAATAGGGGTCTTTGAAATTTTTACTTCTTAAGATAATAATTAATTGTGTTACTTTCAATGATAAAATGAATGTCATTTATTAAAATATAGAAAAAGCCATATGTGTTGATATACATATGACTTTCAAAATATTTATATCAAAAATATATTTTTTTCATTTATAAAAATATTTTTATCAACAATATATTTTTTGCGTTGATAAAAATATTTAAATTAACCTTATAATTTTTTCTATTTATAAAAATATTTGTATCAATATTATACTTTCTCGTTTATAAAAATATTATATCAACCATACACCTTTAAAATTACTTTTAATTTTTTTAAAATATAAATTAAATATATACTTATCAATTATTACATATTGACACAAGAGTATATCATTTTCTAACACAATATAGTGTGATTCTCTAAACCGTGCGTCTGCACGGATATGATTAAAACATACACTATGCCATAAAATATCTAAGGCAATGTTTTTTTTGGGCTTTAACAATGCTTAAAAGCGCTGTCTAAAGTGGTGCAGCTGTAGGTAAAGACATTGTTTTTTTAAATATAAAAATGCTGCTTTAGGTCCCCTTTTAAATGCAAAAGCGCTCTCTAATGTCACCTTTAGGCAGACTTTTTCATGAAAAACGCTTTCTTTTGCCCCCTTTAGGCAGTGCTTTTAAAAGCGTTGTCTAATGTATCTTTTCTTTTTATTTTAGGCAGCACTTATTCATGGCAGCACAAACCATTTGAATTCAAATTTTTATCAACACTTATCACAAACCTTTTATAATTCAACACAAGCCTTTGTTTTAACACATAGGACTTATATACCATTATAATTCAACATGTATATATCATTTTAATTCAACACATAAATCTTATAACCACTATAATTCAACACATAAACCTTATAACCATTATAATTCAACACAAACCTCATACACCAAGAAACATCCATAATTCTATCCACTTCCAAAATCTTCAACATCTAAAAGATTAACCAAACATAATTACAAACACCAATCCTCAATTCACAACAACTACCAGAACTATACAATAACTTTTAAAGCTATACAACATGACTTCCAAAACTATTCCTATCCAGTACAGAACATCAAAACAACAAAAATATCCAAGGACCATAAACTTCACACAAAATAAAGAAAGACAATATACTTTATACAATTCTCATCTCAAGAATGTATTGACACCATTCCTCCTTAATTTCTTCCAGTTTATCTTTCGAGTAAGTAGCACACTTGAATTCATCAAAGTATTACATAATATAACGTAATATGCATGATTTAGTTAAAACTAATTAATTAGATGAAATATTCGTTAAATATTAAAATAAATCCCAACTTATAAATCCATACCATGTTTGGAACCTCTATTTGATCCAAATGAATAGTTTCTTTCATAAACCTCAATATAAAATAACCACAATCTATGTTATTACGCTGACGAGGACACTACACGTAGAAAAAAATACGAATATATATCAAAATATATAGTTTAACTTGTTTTATCAAGTAGCATCACTATTATAATCAAAATTGTGAAAATATATCTGCACTTTGATCCTTGTATAGCTCTAACATAATATAAACGAATATTTTGAACAATCTCACATAAATGAATAACATAATACACACGAATATTTAGAATAATCTCACCACTTACGTATCAATCATCACCTTCATATCTGGGTATTTTGTTTGATCACCATCTAACGAATCCAGATAATATACTATTTCTTTTATCGGATTAATCGCAACCAACAATCAGTGTCCACTGTAAAATAAAATAAAAGTTTAGATGGACATTTTCTATACAACGTCAAAAAATGAAAAATTATAATAAATGAAGTTAGAATGAAAATTTAACCCATGACCAGTATTATATGGTAAAAGATACAACTTTTTTGTATCTCTGTTGGCCATAAATGCATCAACTAAGTGATCTTTAACTGTATTTGAACTTTGATCAATTAATCGTGCGTTGATACAACTGAAAGATAAGAAAGATAATCTTTCTGTCAATTGACGCGGGCGCATCAGTTTGTCATACAAGAACCTTAAATAAAAACATAATCAACATTAGAATATTCATTGAAATGAGTAAATAAATTGTTCAATTAATTAAATAAAATTGATCGGAGTACCTGATGTATAAATTCATAACACTGATGCCTAATTTAGAATGTTGAAAAATCTGATCCAAATCTTCTTTGGCAATTGTTTCGGTATAAGAAAAACCAAAAATACCTTCCTCCATAGGTATTTCACGAATACCACCTTCCATCATATCTGTTGTTCCTACATATGTTTCAAGGCATAACCTAAATTGAGGAATAAATGTGTTTTTAGGCTCAGTCTTCGCAAGATCCTTTATTTTGTTGGACATATTCTTGCTGACTTGTTGCAACTCTTGAGCATGAATCTAAAAATCATATAAGAGTTAGGCAACGTATAAGATCATGAAGCTTTTGAATTCGGAGGATAGAATTAACATTTTCTATACATATATATCAATTTACCTCTTTTTTTTTTATGCAACTGACTCGGTGTGCCGCACAATCCCCTTATCTTTTGATTTGAATTTTGTAGAAGTCTAACATTACCATGTAAATAAAATATACGTAAATAAAAGAATAACTTACATGCCTCGTAAAACATTTGAATACTAAAAGGTTCATAATGGTTTTTAACATACCTCATTATCTATGAAAATAAGGTTTGACGGCCATGCAACATACGATCATATTACATCTCCCACCAATGTTGCATTTGAAACATCGTTCGTGTAGGTAATAGTGCATCCTCCTCTAAAGCAATATCAATCGATACTTTCAAAAATCCAGCAGGGAGTGGTTTATGGTGAAGTACATCTCCCAAAGTGTTATGCATTTTTCCCTTGCCAACCATGCGATAATTCGGTGATGATAAATAGAGGTGATAAGGTGAAATGCCCTAAACCAATAATAAATATGAAATTGTTAATGTGTATATATGTCAATTAATTTTTTTTTGCTAATTTAATTTCATAATAATATATATAATTACCTCGGGAATTTTCTGGTTAAAATTACAATTGATACTATCTTTGTCACTAGTATCTTTAAACTCTGAACCGCGCCTTTATGACATATATCTTTCTTTATCCTTTTGCAATTCACAAATTTGAGCTTTTAATTCCTCCAACGATTCCATCACTTGTTTATTGCTCGCTTTTACTCTTTGGATGTTTATACAAGCTTGTTGGAGTGATCCCAAATCCCTTACCCCTCACATGACCATAATACTCAGGAACATTTAATACTCGACTTAGTATGCTCCTGCAGTCATGGTCTTTAGCTAGAGTTAAAGACTGAGATAGATTATCCTGAAATTCATATGCATATCGAAAAAGATTAGTGGGGATTAAAAAGTATAAATATTATATGTTAATAAACTTTTGATTTAATTAAAGAAATAATATTATACTTACACATTGCTCAAAATTTTGTTGAATATCTTCCTTAACAACTCCATCCTTACCCACACGAGCAGCCTTCCACAAAACATGTTCTGAAAGAGATGTTTCTTCACTTTTCTCCTCTTTTAACTACACATTAAGACAAATAATAAGATCAATTATAACACATGAGAAATAAGTATATCATAGCATTTATATATACTTACTATTTTTTGCTATAAGCTTGTATATCCCAAACGCCTTTTTTGTATGGATACACGGGTTTTGAGGCTTGTTGGCGATTTATGTCACTCGCATCATGGATAAACAAGTTTAAGTCATATCAGAACACCTGTGGAGCAAGTATATAATACAATGTTCATGATAAATTAACATTATATGGAATTCTTGGGTTCTTTGTTTGGCTACAAAAGTTTCCCATTCTTCCGGTGAAATCAAGTCTGCATACTTTTTTGGACGTCCTGCTTCAATAAATTTTCCTTGTGCATCTTTAAGAAACTTGTTTTTTAAATATGCTCGAAACCCTCTGAGTCTTCTTCCGGCCAATTGAAGACAGTATTTTTTTTCGGTCGTCACCAATGTTAAAAGACTTCTACGAAAAAACATACATCGAGTGTATTAGTATAAGTAATTTAAAGACATAATCGTCAACAAAAACAAATAACATCACATATGGTACCTGTATCTCACTCCATATTTTTTCTTTAGCGGGTTTCAATAATGAAGTTCTCCAATTATGACAAGTGATTGGAATTTGCAAATGAACAAGTACACCAATGTAACTTGTCAACATTGCACCGTTAGGCTCAACTAGTTGGTCCGTGCATTCCAATGTACATCATATTTTATTCCTTTATCTCTGGTACAAATGATTCCCTTCATAATAGTTATTCCTCGTGAAATATCTCTTTCTACATCATGAACTGATTCATTTCCATCATTCTTAGAAGTATCATGTGAGTGTTCCTTGTTACTAGCCATCTGACCTGTAATAAAGAAAAACGTAAATATGTAATTTTATTGAATGACATAATATATAATTTTATTGAATGACATAATATATAATTTTACTAGTACCTTTTTCACTAACATCTCTTTGTTTTCTTGGTTGGAATATAATTTACTTGTCTCTTAACAACACGGACAGATGGATTGATCCAAATTTTCTCATTACGATCATTTCTAATATATGATTCATTTGCTCTGATATTTTCATCTTGATCAATTATAATATACGATTCATTATCAACATCAATATCACATTGATCTCTAATGTTATCATCAATTACTTTGTTAGATAAAAGCACTACAAACCATTTCGTACTTGTCGGATCAGTGACATATAACACTTGTTTAACTTGAGAGGTTAGAATAAAAGGTTCATCTTTGTACCCCACCCGATTAAGATCCACTTGCAAAAATCCTGACTTATCCTTTCATATGTCACTATTACTTTCAACCCACCTGCAACCATATATAAGAATCTGAAACTTCTCATAATCAAACATCCAAATGCGCTTGATAACCCCAAAATATGACAAATTTGCATATTCGGGGTTTAAGTCCTTCACACTTGAAATGTACATTGCTTCAGCTACCGCGGTGACACCACTATTTTGCATAGTAATTTTATCATCTTGTTCTTTGATATAAAATGTGTATTCATTAATTATGTATGCGCTATAAGAAAACACATGCAAACTTAGACCATATGCTAAACATCTCAACCTTTCTGTTATTGAAGTGGGATTTAAATAAAATTTTGAATAAATATGATCCTTAAACCATGGTATAAAACTTCGGTTGTGCTCTCGTACTATATAATTTTCATTTTTATTCGGATTTAAACCTCGGAGTTCATCTTTGTACATTTCAACATACGACTTAACCTCATTGTCATTGTGCAGAACATACAAATGCACTTGCTCCCGTTCAACCCTTGATATTGTCACAATTTTATTTCCAATTAACTGTTTTCCTTTTTTTTTCCCGACAATGTGAGATTTGGGAAGTCCAATGGATTAAACATTGGACAAATATTCAGTACAAAACTCAATCGCTTCTTCAACAATGTACAGTCAACAATACAACCCTCTGGTCGACATCAGTTTTACACATACCCTTTTAATATTTTCATATAACGTTCAACATGGTACATCCATCTCATATAAGCTGGTCCACACAATTGTGTCTCTTTTACAAGATGAACAACTAGATGTACCATTATGTCAAAAAATGAGGGAGGAAAATACATTTCAAACTCACACAAAGTAATAACTATTTCTTTTTGCAATGTTGGTAAGATCGTAGGATCAATCACCTTACTACAAATTGACTTGAAGAAAAAACACAATTTTGTTATTGTGCTTCTTACTTTTTTTTGGAAAAATAGAACGTATACCTATTGGTAGAAAATGTTACATTATAACATGTCAATCATGTGTTTTTAAACTCTTTAACTTGAGTTCTTTCATAGACACAAGTCTTCTAATATCTGAAGAGTATCCTTCTTGAACTTTAACTTCACTTAGAAACTTACACAATATATTTTTCTCCTTTCTAGATAGAGTATAAGCAGCAAGTGGTAGATATGTTCGTTTTCATTTCTTCAAGGGTCCTAATTCATTTCTTATTCCCATCGCCATCAAGTTCTTTCTTGCTTTAAGACCATGCTTAGACTTTTCTTGTATATTGAGTAACGTATCAATAACACTTTCAAATATATTTTGTTCTGCACTCTAATATGAGTGTCTGTCTTTCTGCACCGACTCCTATGTATTGTGATATTAAGAGTGTCATTCAAATTGTCCACAACTCGGTGTTTCATGAATGTACAAAACACATTGAGATTGATTGTCATCTCACTTATCATCACTTTCATTATGGCGCCATTACTTTGCTGTTTGTTTCTTCCGCATCACAAATTGTTGATTTTTCACAAAAACTAATTTCATGAAACATTTTTATTTTTTGATTGACAAACTATCATGAGTTTGAGTGGAGATGTTGCAATAAATTTTTATTATAATTAAACTAAGGTATTTTTTGTATGCTTTTACTATATATTAACTTGATAAATTTTCTATTCAATTGTAATCCTAATGGAAACCCTAGCCTCTCTCTTCACTATTTCACTATCTCAATTCTCTTTTTATTGAGTGAAAACGATGGTTAAATAAAACAAAAACAAAAAAGAATATTACAAAATACTAGCAACCTCTTCTGCTATCTATTTTTATATGACATGACAAACTATAAATTACTCAAAAATTGTCATTAATCTATTCTTCCCCAATTTTATGAGAATATACTTATATGACAAACTAGAAATAATTAATATAACAATTTGTATAGTCTCCACATTCATCATTATTAGAATCATATAATTTTTGAGCAAACAATACACAAAATGATCATTTTAAAGTTAATTACAAATGTAGGAAAGTTGTCACACAATCGATGGAACATCCTCAATAGGCCATGCAGATGCATGCATGCTGCTTAATCTTCTTCAGAAACGTATTTAGAAGTAGAACTTGAACCAGGACCATAAGGAGGACTACGAAGGAGATAAGATTGGTAATAATTTCTATGCTTCCAGGTTTCGCGGCCAAAAGTAGTTTTAACAATGAATTTAAGCGTTTTAGCTTTCACTGGCATCTCGTTATCAATATAAAGATCTAGCCATGCATCCATAAATTCTAGCTTTTGTAATATTGTAAGGGGGTGCGTCACCCCAACAATCTTTGTAGGGTACTCCATGTCTCGCAGCATCTTCGCCAACTGCATAAAACACATGAATCAATCTCATTATCACTATATATTATGCATATGCCACAAGAAATACAAATGTAGCTACCTTAACTCCATCAACGTCACGCAAATTCTTAACAATCAGAATTATGTCATAGATTTCCTCAACACAAACTATTTTTATAGCTTTTTCGCCAGTTTTCGCTGAACGAGTTTCCACACCTAATCTTTTCAACCTTTTTTCACAAGTATTCCGATTGCTGTCATTGTTGTCCACAACAAGTGCTCTTATTATTTTTGGAGGGGCATATGGATTTTCATCATCTTCATCTTCATCTTCACTATCATATACCACTTTTTGCTTACCTTTGCGATCAATTGTACCGGCCATCTTTCTACACAATTGATCTGTTACATATATAAGAAGAAAATCACTATTTCCTTTTCTATACAAGAAAGATATATAATTTGAAATAGCACAGTTTCATAATATTTTGAAATAGCACTAACCTTGCTCAATGTGATCAGTCGAGAATTTGGTTTCTTTCTTCTTCTTCTTCTTCTCCCAGACTAATAGAGGGAAGAATGAATGGCTGTGTAAAGAAATAAAAGAATGTCAGTTTTTCATGTAATAAGAAGAACTCAATATGAACAAGTTTGCAGTAGCACTTGCCTTGTGGAGAAGTTTGATTATGTGGGAGTGAGTGAAGAAACAAAGTAAGAGTGATGAGAATGTAAATGTGAGAGTTTTCAAGTCATTGTATCTTAATATATAGAAGCAATGTCAATGAAAAGGAAACAAAGTTAGTTAGTTAGTTAGAAAGTTAGTTTGGATTCTGTTGAACCAACTAACTGCCAAACTGATTAACTGACTCATGTATTGTTTGTTACTTTATTACATTATGTTTCTAAGTGTTTTACAAGGAAAAAGGTAAATAGAATTTAATTACAAAAACTTTTTATTCAACGTAGTTATAATTCCTATCAGGAACAAGTTTCTTGTAATTATAATTTATAAAGTCAAAATAATATATCCCAGTTCATCTGTTTCCAAATGATACAACTTATTATTCAATGTAGAATACTGCTAAGGCTCTCTATAACAATGGTTCACAGATACTGCAACAGCAACTACTCCCAAAAAATTGACAACTTTATTGATAGGATTCACAAAGCAAACAATTATGTCAAACTTATTTACAAAGTTGAACAAAAGAAACTGAATGTAGAATCAACATTTTGTTACACTGCAGGTGTCCATTACAGGAAAACAAGTCCTATATGCTGTAATCCCAAATGTGATGTTTCACTCCGTCGATCTTTTGTTTTCTTTTTCTCCGTTTCACCAATTCGCTGATTCTCTTACCAACAGCTTCAAGAAACTCTTTGGCATTTTCAATATCACAAAGCGCATTGAAGTATTTCAGCATTTTTGGGTCCATATAGCGCTTCATAGCAATCAAACATATTTTGTTAGAGTGTAGCCATTTCTCATGCTTTAACTTGTCAGCGGCAGAAGACGTGTCAGTTGGTTTGGCAGGTTCGTCCTCGGCGAGAGCCATGTCCACATTAGACACATTGAGGAAATGTTTCAGAGGCGTAACCCATAATTCGTAATCAGAATTAGTTGGTCTTTCCAAGATTATCAATTTCTCTTGAGACTCAATCCAAGCATCATAATCTTTCATGAAATTCATTTTCGTACACAATACTGAAAAAGAGTACATAACAAAACTATTTATCAAATTATGACATCAGAGAAATAATATTGAAACTCCATAAACTCAAGGCACTAACCTTGTTGAATGAATGAGATTGTGATTTGGTTAATTCGAAGGCTAAAAGATGAAAATATGGATAGCTGTGAAACACCAAAAAGAATATAGAATGTAAAGATGCATCAAGATATAATTTCTTTGATTAACAGAATTCAAGAAAATGATGTAATTGCACTTGCCTTGTCAAGAACGGGTGTGTGTTTGGGACTATTGAAGGAAAACAAGAGTGTGTGGAATGGAGAGAATGAAAATGGAAGAGTGAATGTGAATGATTTGAATGTGTATGTTTCCGATACTTAGACTACGCTGGATGGAAGAGAAAAGAATAAGCATAGTTGGAAAGGAAGTGTGTTTGGAATTTGGATGGTCAAAAATAAACTTTGTTTAGAGCAAGTTATATGATTGATTCATTCCAAGATGTGATCCAAAATTTCAAGCCACAATTGTAAAGTTGTTTTCAAGCTATGTTTGGATTATGTTCAAGTCTTATTTCAAATTCATGTTAGAATTGTTTCAAGCTTGGTCTTGATTTGTGATAAGTTCGTGCCATGATTAAAAGTTTAAGTTATGATCATTAATTTACAAGTCATGACCAATTCATTTTCAAGTTATATTTCAAGTTGGTTCCAAGCAGTGTTTCAAGTTTGCTAAGTCTTGTAATCAAATTAATTAAGCCATGAGATTAACTTTGTTTCGTGCCATGATAAGGAGTTATATTTCAAGCCATGTTTTCAAGCTTTGTTACAAGTTTTCAAGTCATGTCCAAGTTTGAGCCAAATTTTGAACCAAGCCATGAAGGATTTATTGAGTAGTGTTATCCTATAAGCCGTGGGAGCCATTGTGTAAAGGTCATTCACGTACAACTCATGACTACAACAACGATGCAATTCATGTCCAATTCACAACAGTACAATTCAAAATTTCTAAGTTCCTAATTTATTCACAAACGATATCAATACATAATAATCTCAGCCCTTGATTCTTACATCACATGATCAAAACTACCAAGAATTACAAATACAGACAAGTACAAAAGGCGATTTTTTTAGAATAACTAGTTTATTAAAAAAAAAATACCAATTAAACAAATAATTAAAAAAATGTTTCAACCTTTGGTCGCCATTTGGATTGGCAACTCAGGCTATTTGAGGAGAATTCGCCGTTTGGGTTGGCGACGCGGTTATGCATGTTAAGTAGATTCGCCAATTCAATTGGCGAATCTGCCCATATACTTTTTTTTTTCTGTTTAGGATTTGCGCATTTATGTTTTGCATTTTTTTTTCTTTTTCTTATTTAATTAAAATAATTAATTGAAATTTAAATAATATAAAAAATAAATAAATGGAATAGATAGTAAATTAGTTTTTTTTTCATAATTAATTTAAAATTAAATTATATAAAAATAAATAAATGGAATAGATAGTAAATTAATTTTGTATTTTTCATAATTAATTTCAATTTAAATAATATAAAAAAAAATTGAATAAATATTAAATTATTTTTTTGTTTTTCATAATTAATTGAAATTTAAATAGTATAAAATAAAATAAAATAAATATTAAATTATGTTTTTTGTTTTTCATAATTAATTGAAATGTAAATAATGTAAAAAAATAAATAGATGGAATAAATATTAAAATATATTAATTTACAATAGAATAAAAATTATAATTGATAAAAAAAAACTAATGGTCGGCTCTATCCAAACGACCACCAGTGCCACATTGTGGAGGATGCGTGCGGCGACAAGGTCTACCACGAGATTGCTGAGGTGTGTCCAGTCTTTAGGTGTTGAGTGGTGGAAGAGGTATTTGTTGGGACGGTCCCGACGTATCAGATAAATTTTGAAGCATTTGACCCCAATAACCGGGAGGTCCACTATCAACGGCGCTTTCGTAGTTAAGCCCAATGCTCATGTGTTCGTAGGATTGTCAGGGAGGTTGGGTGGAGTATGAACAGTATGGTTGTCCGAATTCGTACATCGACTTGGGTTGGAAACGGTGTGTTGGTTGTTGTGGAGTTAGGTAGTCAAACAGTGGATAGTTGGAGGGGGTATGGTCAAATGAGTTATCTGGGCTATAAGTGGAGGGGGTAGGGTCAAAAGACGTATCAGAGCTATATTGGTATGGTTGTTGATGTTGTGATTGAGTTGGTGGCATGTACGGGTCATGGTAAGGCTATTGTTGTTGATGTTGGACATTTGGTGGCATGTATGGGTTATGGTAAGGATGTTGTTGTGGATGTTGGGCATTGGATTGTTGTTGCGTGTTTGATGAAGAAACGCGTTGCCTTGGGTCAATCAAATAGGTCGGCTCAGACAAAAATGGCTGAGATGTTGTAACCGAACTAAACCAAGTCATATATTGATAACTTGGCCTAGCCCCTTCCACAATATGGTCGGTTAAGATGTGTTGCCTTCTGTTCTTCCAATGTTGACACATCTCCTTCGCAAACTCCTTCCAATGACCGACATTCCAGTGTGAGTTCACCCGTTGCTGATGCCACTGTCCCAATGACGTCGGAGCATCTGGAATATCCTGATGCATCCCAAATTGTAGGTTAACACGGTCACTTTGGTGCATCTCCACCGTAGTGAATCTAATGATGGGTGTTTTGGATGTCCACACAACAGCATCAATGACGTCGGGCTGGTGGTCGAGACCCTCGTACGGTATCCATACAAACTACAATAAAGGTAGATAAATTTAGTTAAACAAAGTTAGACAAGTTTATGCATATAAGTTAGACAAATTCAAGGTAGATAACTTACATCATTTGGCCCAATGTGCTCGATGAGGTTCCGGTACACAATTATGGAGTTCCTGGGACATCTCTGATAATTCATCCCCGGAGCAGACCACCTAAAAAAAGAAACACAGATAAGTTAGACTCTAAGACACATCTTACAAATTATTAACTTACAAAGAAACTTTGGTTGCTAAATAGTCTTGAAAAGAAACTTACTTGTTGGCGTATGGGAATGTAAACAAATTACGGTTTACTAGAGCAAGCGTTGGCATCCTAGACCAATCCCACGCTTGAAGGAGATAGGTGCAACCATAAAAAGTACAGGATTTTTTTTTGGAATTTTTACACAGTGCACTATATAGATGGGCGAGGACAACTGATCCCCAACTATATTTGCATACTTTGTTTATGTCTTGTAGCAATGGTAAATACATAATATTTACGGTATTTCTAGTGCCCTCTGGAAATAAAAAATGACCAAACAAAATCATAATATAGCACCGAGTTTTGATTATTTTCTCATACTCGGTGGACTCCTCACTTAAGACAATATTGTTGTAGTGTTGTTTGAGGTATTTAAGATTTATTCCCTGACCCCTTGGGCGACCCACGCGTTCTGCCTCAGTTGTGTCCATACAAAGAGGGGCGCCCAATAAATCTTTGCAAAGTTGGTCGTTAACACCAACTTTGTCGTTGACGGCCTTACCGTTGATGTGTAGGCCGAGCAACTTGTAGACATCCTGAAGAGTCACAATACACTCATCGAAAGGTAGGTGAAATGTATGTGTCTCTGGTCTCCAGTGTTCTAACAACGCTAGAATGAACTTCGCATCGAGTGAGTGTGATTTGATTTTAATCAAATCACCAAACCCACAATATTCAAGGTATCCCTCTATGAAAGGGTCGTGTGGTATGTAGTCATGCACACGACATTGAAACCTTGATGCATCCTGCAAAAGAAATTAAGTGTAGTTAGTTTTAAAGGAGAACTAAAGATCGTAAACTTAGACAAAAAAATACTTACAAACTCGGCGATGTTCTCAACTGTGCCTCTGTAAGAGTTGCCCATTATGAGTAGAGACATTGTGGTTTACGAATTTGCTGGGTGAAGAAGAGTTTGAGAGTTGGGATGACAAGATTTTGCTGGGATGAGCAGTGTTTGAGAGTATGAGGATGAGAAGAGTTTGCTCATATGTGAAGAGTTTGAGAGTATGAGAATAAGAAGAATAAGAAGAATTTGCTAAAATGAGAGGAGTTTGAGAGTTAAAGAACCTCCATTTATAATCCACGAATGCATGTGACTTATAAATGCATGCAGAGCAAGTGTCAATAATGCATGTCACCAGTACATGCATGTAAAGCAAGTGTGACTAATGCATGTGACATGTAAATGTATGCAGAGCAAGTGTCTTGATGCATGTAAGGTGTGTAGATTTAGTCTTGTCTTAGAAGTACATGTTATGGTGTTGTCATGCATGCAGAGTGTCATCAGGCATCAGAGGACATGCATTAAGGGAGGCGTGCAGGTCTAGTCTTGTCAAGCATGTTGCAGGCGACTCAAATAAACTCAGTTGCGTCTTCTATTAAAACTTTCTCGTTATTAGGTTTAATATATTTTTAATTAGTAAGAATTTAATAGGCAAAAAAACCTTTTTGGTCCCTTAACTTTAGCTCGGGGTCCATGTTGGTCCCTTATCTTTAAAAAGTGGCAACTTGGTCCTTTAACTTTTAAAATAGTGCCACGTTTATCCTTCTGTGTGTTGCCGTTAGTTTGTTTTTGAAAAAATTGCCACGTTTGTTCAGGTGGAGTGCTGACGTGGAAGTGAAGTGTCTTAGAGGAAGAAGAGGGAACGATTCAAGCTTTCATTAACCACCATTACCCAGAAGAAGAAGGCACGATTCAAGAGCAGACGATTGAAGATTGAAGATGATTCAAGAAGAAGACGATTGAAGATTGAAGACGATTCAAGAAGACGATTGAAGATTGAAGACGATTCAAGAAGAAGACGTGGTTTTTTGATTGAGGATTGAAGACGATTCAAGAGCCATAATCAAAAGGTTAGTCCATTTCTCTCTGATTTAGGGTTTTCTGGTAGAGGTTCAAATTTAGGGTTTATATAAATTTGTTAGTGTAAACGTTAATTACTTACATGATATGATTAGGTTATCATGGATGAATACATAACTCTGAAAATTCATCACAGTGGTGAGTTCACAGATAAAGGTCGTAGTGTATATGAGAATGGAGTAGTAGATGATTTGAGGGTAGATATAGACAGATGGAGTTATTTTGAGCTAGTTGGTGTATTGAAAGACTTAGGTTATAGGGAGTTTGAAACAATATTTTACAAGGACCCTCAATTTGGGATGAACCCACTTGTTGATGACAATGGTGCTTTAGAAATTGCAGATCTGTATAGGGTGCACCAAAATGTTGATATTTATATTGAACATACATTGTCTCAACCTGACTATTGTGATGTTGTTGTTGATGAAGTTGATGAGGACCCTGCTGAAATTGTAGATGAGGTAGAGGAGTTACTTAGTAAACTACATGAAGAAGTTGTGGAAGTTGAACAAACCACTGTTGGTTTGGAGGAAGGTGATGTTAGGGTCGATGAAGCCAATGTTGGGTTGGAGGAAGGTGAAGTTAGAGTTAATGAAGCCACTGATGTCATGGAGGAAGGGAATCTTGCAGAGGATGTTAGAGTTGATGAGGATCCTGCAGTGGATGATCATACTGTTGGAGTTGAAAAAGGGAGTGATGTAGGGGAAGAAGGTAATGTTGGAGTTGAAAAAGGGAGTGCTACAGGGGAACAAGGTAATGTTGGATTTGAAAGAGGGAATGCTACAGGGGAACAAGGTAATGTTAGAGTTGGGAAAGGAAAAGTTGCAGTGTATAATGACTTAAGTCTATCATCTGATGATAGTGTAGATGAGGACTACAATTATGATAGCGCAGATGATGTTGCTTTTGAGGATGAGTCTGATGGGTGTGATGAGATTAGGGAGGATGAACTTGATGCCCTAGTTGGTCATGAAAATGATGATAATTGAGAAGTTGTAGAAAATATGGTAAAGGAAGTGACAATGACAGTGAGGAAATGCAAAGTGGTTGTGACAGTGATGATAGCAGTGAAGTTGTAAGAAAAAAACATCAAATTTTCAGACAGCCAAAAGACATGTCAAATTACAAGTGGGATGTGGGAATGTACTTTAGTTCAGAGGATGATTTTAGGGAAGCAATAATAACTTATGCTGTTCAAAATGGTAGAGACCTAAGGTTTGTAAAAAATGACAGAGTTAGGGTAAGGGTTAGATGTAAAGTTGGTTGTGAGTGGGAGGCTTATTGTAGCAAGTTGTCAACTGAAGACATTTGGCAACTCAGGAAAGTAATTGATAAACACAGTTATAGTAGAGAGTATAATGTGAAGCTGATGAGTACAAAGTGGTTGAGTAAAAGAATTCAAAATAGCTTGAAAAACAATCCAAGTTTGAGTATAAAGGATATCAAGGAGAAGGCACAAAAAAAGTGGAATGTTGGGGTCAACAAAACCAAAGCTATAAGAGCAAGATTCGCAGCTAGAGACTATGTAGATGGTTCCTTTTTGGGAGATTACACAAGGGTCTATGACTACTGTCATGAACTGTTAAGAGCCAATCCATGGTCAACAGTTAAGCTCAATGTTGAGCCTGTACAAGTAGGTGTTAAGGATGAAAGACCATATTTTAGAAGGCTTTACATATGTTTTGTTGCGTGTAAGAAAAGCTTTAAGTTGTGCAGATATCTAATAGGTCTAGATGGGTGTTTTCTTAAGGGGTTGTGTGGAGGGCAGATACTAGCTGCCATTGGGAGGGATCCTAATGATCAGATGCTTCCCATAGCATATGCAGTTGTGGAGAGTGAAAACAAGGATAGTTACACCTTCATTTCAGACCAACAAAAGGCAAGTTTTTCATTTATTCATATGGTTTTATGTGTTTATGTGTTTATGTTATGCTATTTCTATTATGCTATATTGTATGCTTTTGCAGAGTCTACTACCTACCATGGATGATTTATTGCCAAGGGTGGAGCACAGGTTTTGTGTTAGGCACCTTTATAACAATTTTAGAAAAAAGTTTCCTGGAAAGATGTTGAAGGACATAATATGGAAGGTTGCCAAGTCAACATACCCACAAGCATGGGAAAAAGAGATGAAGGGAATTAGGGCCATCAATGAAGAAGCATTTAAACATATGATGAAGACCCCACCAAGTTTTTGGAGTAGATCTTACTTTAGGACTGAAAACAAATGTGATGTTGTTCTCAACAACATGTCTGAGTCCTTTAATAGTGTCATTCTTGAAGCAAGGGCAAAACCTCTAATCACTATGTTAGAAGACATCAGAACATACATGATGGAGAGATGGGCAAATAACAGACTGAGATTTGGAACTTTGGATGAGAATGATATTTTACCCAATATTAGAAAGAAACTTGATGTCACAAGAACATGCACCAATAACTGGCTAGTAAGGTATGTCACAACATGTGAGTAATGTATTTTGTTTGTTTATGACATACATGTGACTAATGTAATTTTATTTGTTTAATCATTTAGGATGTCTGATGAACATATATTTGAAGTAAGGCACATAGAAAATCAAGCTGACAAGTTTGTTGTGAACCTGAAAGATCAGATATGTTCATACAGAAGATGGGAACTCACAGGGCTCCCATGTGTTCATGCTCATTCTGCTATGAAGAGTAGGAATTTCAAACTTGATACTTACATTCCAGATTATTACAGGGTTTCAAGGTACAAGGCATTTTATAAGCATACTCCAACTCAGACTGCTCAACAAACTAGTCAACACACTTCATCTCAGACTGCTCAACAAACTAGTCAACACACTCCTACTTCAACAACTCAGCCTACTCAACAATCTTGCCAAGCATCTCAGACTTCTAATGGAAAGGCTGCTAAAGGCAAGACACAAAAGCTGCCTGTAAGGAAGCCAACAAGACCTTTTGTGCCACCTGGGCCTACAACTAGGTTGAGTGCTGTGAAGAATGTGGTAGGCTCAGTAACAAGGAGGTCTACTCCAACAAAGAGGATCACTCCAAAGAAGAAACTCTAAGTTGTGGAACATGTGAATTTAGTTACCTAGAACAAGTTTATGTATTTTACTGCTGTCGTTTTAGAACAAGTTTATTTATTCTACTATTGTTGTCATGGACAAGTTTATGTGTTCTACAGTTGTTGTACTCTACTGTTGTCATGAACAAGTTTATAATTTGGAACATGTTGTACTCTACTGCTATCATGAACAAGTTTATAATTTGAACATGTTGTACTCTACTGCTATCATGAACAAGTTTATAATTTGAACATGTTGTACTCTACTGCTGTCATGAACAAGTTTATAATTTGAACATGTTGTACTCTACTGCTGTGATGAACAAGTTTATAATTTGAACATGTTGTACTCTACTACTGTCATGAACAAGTTCTACAGTTGTTGTATTCTACTGCTGTCAACATGTTGTTTTGAAACAAGTATATTTTGTGGATATTATTACAGGTTTATGTATGTTGTTGTTGTTGTTTATAGGTAGTAAGAAATGAACCTAAAAGCAGAACCAACTTATATGTATCCTGCTGTTATATACCAAATATGCTGCTATATACCAAATAGGCTGTTATATACCAAATAGGTATTATAAAATGAACCTAAAAGCAGAACCAACTTATGTATGCTGCTGTTGTTGTTTATAGGTATTATGAAATATAATCCAAACTGTTATATGTATGCTGCTTCATGTATGTTGTTGTTATATACCAAATTGTTATATACCAAATATAATCCAAACTGTTATATACCAAACATAAAAAACTGTTATATACCAAATATACTCCAAATATATCATTGACAGACCAAAATTGTTATATACCAAACATAAAAAACACTTTGACATGATATAATCCAAAACTGTTATATTCATGTGGATTATGCTTTGACAGGCCGAATTAAAACACTTTAACCAAGTTAACATTATCTTTAACTGTTATATTCATTCATGTTGAACTGCAAAAACTGAAATTAACTAAACTGATACAATCCATATATTAAAATCCAACTATTACATTCATGTTGAAGTAATACAAACTTTAACATAACATAATACTTCCAAACAAACCATAATAACCTAACTACCCCTAACAACTAATACAATGATAATCATCATAAACATCAAATTCAAAATATTTTTCCACTTCATGATATTCTTCATTTCAATTTCAAGTTTCATCAGCTTTTTTCCTAATTCTTCATTCTCCATTGTCGCTTTTTCAATGTCCTTTTTTGCTTCAGCAAGTCCCTTAGTTACCACACCCAGCCTATGCATCCAAAATTGCTCCTTCTCATCACCCATCTCCTCATAAAACCAATCAAAGAAGCCACAACCAGTTTGCATACCTCCCTGTAAGTTTCATTGTTTAGAGGATGATGGATAATGAATTTAAAATTAAACAAAAGTATAACTTATAATTTAGACAAAAACAGAAACATAACTTAATCAAAAACAGAACTTCAACAGAGAACAAAACCAGCTTGCAGACCTTATAATTTGGACAACCCCAAAAAAGTTTTCCCATATTCTTAACAGTAGTTGCCCTTTGAAGAACAACCATGTCTCCACAATGGCACATGGGCTTCCATCGTGACCGACTACAAACATCTGAATCCCGACTTTTTGTTTTTGAAATGGAAGAGGAACATCCAGATTTCATGCTTGCCAAATAAAAAAACCCTAGATTAACGTTTACGGATTTGAGATTGGGATTGGGATTTGGGATTTGGGATATGGAATTATTTTAGGGTCAACGGAAGGAGGAGGGAGAAGGAAGCCACATCATGAACAAGTTTGCCATGTCATCTGCCATATATACAAAACTAACGGACGTTTGGGGGCAACTGACGGTGTAGACTAAAATGACACCATTTTAAAAATTAAAGGACCAAGTTGCCACTTTTTAAAGATAAGGGACCAACATAGATCCCGAGCTAAAGTTAAGGGACCAAAAAGGTTATTTTGCCAATTTAATAATAATATAGGGTTAATAAATGTAAACATAATATTTTTAATGTTACTATGCTATTTAACGTCAAACATAATATTACAAATAACGCAGCAGCAAATATATTAAACATTTAATTTCAAAAATGCATTATATGGTGTTCAGTATTGTCATGCATGCATAGTACAGACGGTTACCGTAGCCATGTGACATACATTTATTAGTAAGAATCTCATTGGCCTGCATAGAGTTGGTAGGCATGCAGGGAATCGGTTACTGTAGACAGAGTGTCAGAGTGTTGTCTTGTCAAGCATGATGCATGCGACTCACACAAACTAATGCTCTTCTCCGTTTGTTGTACACATTCAAGTAAAATAAACTCAGTTGCATCTTCTATTAAGACTTACTTGTTATTAGCTCTAATATATTTTTAATTATAATATTTTCATAATAATATTGGGGTTAATAAATGTAAACATAATATTTTTAATGTTACTATTCTTTGTAGTAAGAATCTCGTAGGCCTGCAGGGTCATGGTAGGCATGCAGGGAATCGATTAATGTAGATAGAGTGCAGATGGTAGCCAGAGTGTTATCTTGTCAAGCAGTTCACTTTGGTGCGTAGAGTGTTGTCTTGTCATGTAGCTCTCTGTGGCGCGCAGAGTGTTGTCTTGTCTTGTCTTGTCATGCAGCTCACCAAATTGTTATTAATACAGTAGATAGATTTGTATTATTATCATATCAATTAGTAAAACAGTCTTTCCAAACACAAATTTTGCTATGTCTCAAATACCACAATACATGATTAGTGCACATCCTAATGGTGAAGTTTTTGAATGTGACATAGCCGGTTACAATTTCAGAAACACTGATGTTACGAGATTTTTAATTGATAGAAGGTCAATTTTTATACATGTGAAGTCAAGATTAGAAAAAACCTGCAATGTGGTCCAGTTGGCCAAATAATATACAAAAATCCAGTGTTTTTTGGCGGGCATGGTGAATGCAAAATTTTCTCATTAAAGGTTCGAGACGATGAAGATGTGCATAACATGTTCCGCAGTCACGAGTATTCTGGTTTCTCAGATATCGTGTTACATGTTACATTACAATAACAACAACTGTCTCAACAACTTGATTCTTCTCAAGTTTTTTGCGAATCTTATGAGGAACACACTGAAGTCAATGTCATTGACGAAGAAGAAGAAGCAGCTGAAGTCACTACTGATGAGATGATGAATAACGAGGAAAAGGGGGTTCCACACGGCCATGTTTATTGCCCACCTCAACACATGACAACTCTCGACTTAGGTGACGATGAACCTTCAACAAATCTTTTCTACAACCTGAATCATGCAACATAAAGGCAACTAAAAGAGGGTGACGAGTTTCATACTAAATAAGATTGTGTCCGAGTAATTAAACAATATCATATGGAGTTGTCAGCCAATTATAGAGTCGATTGGACAAATCTGACTCGGTATATGATCTATTATCATAACGAGGTGTGCCCGTTCCGATTAACAGCGTCTTTCAGGAAGAGAAGTGATTCCTGGAAGATAGGGTCAATGGGTCCAGCCCACACTTGTATAATCTCGAATCTGATGCAGGACCATCGCAAGCTCAGCTCTCGATTGATTTAAGATGAGATTCTGTCAGTCATTAGCGACAACCCATCTTTGAAGGTGAGTATCATAATTGCACATATGGTTCAAAGGTACAATTA
This sequence comes from Lathyrus sativus, assembly GCA_963859935.3. Lineage (NCBI taxonomy): Eukaryota > Viridiplantae > Streptophyta > Magnoliopsida > Fabales > Fabaceae > Lathyrus > Lathyrus sativus. The sequence goes on along the minus strand of OZ012737.1, from coordinate 633,407,187 downwards.
CACTCCTTCATACCGAATAACATGGATTGTTAGGACTAAAGCGGTTGAAAGGGTGTTTGGAAATTGGGAGGAGTCGTACAAGGGACTTTCAAAATTCTTGTTGGCTCTTAAACAATACTCTCCAGGGACTGTTGCCATATTGGAGACAGTCCCAGCGTGTACACTAGACGGGACTTGCGTTGGTGGAAATGGAATTTTTCACAGACTATTTTAGACGTTTGAACCATGCATCAAAGGGTTTGCATATTGTAAATCTATAATTCAAGTTGACGGCACATGGTTATACGGGAAATATAAGGGCACCATACTCATGGCTGTGGCACAAGACGGGAACAACAATATTTTTCCAATAGCCTTCGCTATAGTTGAAGGAGAGACTGCTAGGGGTTGGAGTTTTTTCTTAAAAAATCTCCGCTTTTACGTTTCTCCCCAACCTAACTTATGTTTGATCTCTGATAGACACCCATCAATCGAGAGTGCATAAGACATATCGCCCAAAATTTCATGCGGGAAATCAAAGACAAAACACTAAGAATGAAGGTTGTGAACGCAGGATATGCACTAACAGAGCCCACATTCAAACACTACCGTGACGAGATCAGACTAACAAACACGGATGCATTAAGATGGATTGATAATATTGATAAAGAGAAATGGACATGGGCATACAACAATGGGGTGCAATGGGGCCACATGACAACTAACCTCGTTGAATCAATGAGTTTTGTTTTCAAGGGAATCTGAAACCTACCAATAACTGCCTTGGTAAAGGCAACATATTTTAGGCTAGACACACTCTTTCATAGCAGACGTATGAAGTGGGGTTCAGGATTACAATCTGGTCATCTGTACAATGATAGTTCAACAACATTCATGAAAGACGAAGCTGCCAAAGCCAACACACATGTGGTCACAATCTTTGACCGTAATAAAGGTTGATTCAGTGTTGCCGAGTCGATTGATCACAACGAAGGAAGGCCTATGGGATGTTACCGTGTTGAACTGGATAGGAGTTGGTGTGATTGTGGGAAGTTTCAGGCATTTCGTATGCCTTGCTCTCATGTTATAGCAGCATGTTTGAAGGCGCGGCAGGACCCATCCAACCTTCTTTCTGCAGTTCACCAAGTGATAAGTCTATGCAATGTCTACACATGTAGTTTTCAGGTGGTGGAAAAGGAGGACTATTGACCTCAATACGAAGGCGAAATTGTCTAGCATAATGATTTGATGCGAAGAAAGAAAAAGGGTCGCCCTAACAGCATGCGCATTCGAACAGAGATGGATACCGCAAACAAGATGGTAAGATTATGTAGTTCGTGTCGGCAACCAGGACACAATCGTACAAAATGTCCTAACGTAGGATCAAGCAGCAGATCATAGTTCCATATTTAACTGTGTCCCTTTAAATCAATAGCAAATTTCATTCCATTTAAAGCATACTTAACCGATTACAGTTAGCAAGCAACAGAAATTAAACAAACATAACTTAATATCACAACAACATTCTGAAAATAACAACAACATAAAGACATAAAATAGAACAATGCATCAAGGTGTCTACGATATCACAACCATCAATATTATCTTCTTGGGTGTTAACATCATCACAAGGACACCAGCATCATTTTCCACTTTTCTCCATTCACGAGTAACTCCGTTTCTCCTTGCCTCCTCGACCAACCTCTCAATTTTCCTAATCTTTTCACCTGCAGCAATATCTCCTTCTAGCCAGTGGTTCAGTTCCCTATGCAAATGCTCCAATGTCTGCGTATTCCACAGGAGCACCTTCATCGGAGGCTTTGTTGCTGAAAAATAAACTAGGGCATTTCTTTTCATTAGAGGAAATGTTGGAAACGGTTCCTCCGATGCTGATGACGACGAAGAAGAATGTTGATTTAGAAATGCAGACATTCTAGACTCCACTCCACTCAAAATTATTAAGACTTCATCTTTTGGTATAAAATGTCAGTCGTATATATAGAAAAATTAAATAGTACGTGCGCCACATGATATGTCTTAAATACCCTTACAAAATTTATATACTTTTTTTCAACAAATACCAAAATTTTTCAACGTAAAATATAAAAATATCAAAATTCAAAGGTGACCTACTATTATATATTTTAAATTTATATACTTAATTATATACGAATTATGTTTTAAAATTATATGTTAATCATATATTTATTATGTTTTAAAATTAAAACCTATTTATATTTATTATGTTTTAAAATTTAAACCTATTTATATTTAATATGCTTAAAAATTATATACAAATATATTTATTATTTTATAAAAATATATACAAAAACTATATTTATTATTTAAATTAATTTATAATTTAAACATTTATATATATTTATAATTTAAAAAATATATTTATTATTTAAATCAATTTTTATTTTAAATCACAAATATATTTAAAATATATTTAAAAACTATATCACAAATATATTTATTATTTTAAATATATATAAACCTAAACCAATTTAAATATATCATATAAAACAAATAATATAAAAATAAAAATAAAAACCAATAAATATAAAAGAAAATTTGGAAACGAAAAAAAAGAAAAAAAAAAAGGGCACATGCCTGATTCGCTAATTGGATTTGTGAATCCATTAAAGCCCAACACACATTCGCCAGACCAAATGGCGACTTGGTTGAAGGGGGGGGGGGGGGGGGGGGAGGGGTGGTGCATTCGCCAATTGAATTGGCGGCCCAACGTTGAAACATGGTTAGTTTGGGAAATATGTTGAAATTTTATTTTGTTTGGAAATTAATTTGAAATACTTGGTTATATTAAAAAAAAATTCACAAAAGACAGTGCACAAAAACTACAAAATCACAAAGGTACAAAATGTCTACAATGCAGATACGAAAAAAAGAGAGGAAAGTTTTGAGGATTAAATTGTGAAAAACCATGACGTCTCCTCGCTCCTCTCCACAGTTCCACAAAATCAACTCCTTCCACACTGCCCTAACGAAATTGGAATTTCTTCGCACGAGTCACCAAACAAAATTCTTTTTGTGGAACGTACAAATTGCAAGTATATAAAGCAACGTTCATTTTTTATTCATATACACACAATTCTACAGAGAAGGATATACCACACTCAACACCATAACTACAAAAGCTCTGAAAAATCATAACACACTTAGAATTTCTCATTGAAATTTTAAGTGATTGTGAGCTCTAAAACCTACTCAAACAACAACAAAAGCACGCACAGAAGAAGCATAGGGGGAGAAGAAGAGAAGCGAGCTTAAAGAAAGCGAAGTGGAAATACCTGAAATGCTTCAGAAGTTTGTCTTCAAGAGGTAGATTCCTTGCTTCTCTCATGATATTGCTTCCATTTTCGCTCATGATATTGTTTGTTGCTCTCTAAATGATTTAATTGCTTGCTCTTGTTGATTTTTGCTTGTTTTTGGATTTGTTTTGAGTTAGGATTTTTTTTAGGAACGCTCGGATTTGAGCATTTTAATGGGTTTTAGTAGAAATTGACATTGGATTTGGAATAAGGGTGAAAAATAAATGGGGGTTCGTGTAGGATTTTTGTGTTTTTGGGATGGTTGGCTGGAGAAGGACGACTACCGTCTTCTCCGGCGAGAAGGATAGGGTTCTGATCGTGCATTTGTAGAGAAAGAGAAGGAGTTTTTCTAAGATTATGATTTTGAAACCACCACTTTCCTTTTTAATCTACGATGACATGCTGCTTCTTTTGGTTGTGTTGGACCTTCTCACTGGTGATATGTGTCATCGGTCTATGACTTTTCCAATGTTCCTGCACACACACCGTTCTCGCCCTTACCATGTACCACGCGCTGCTAACCCTTGGATCTTGAGTCAACTTTGAATCATTATGGGATTAACACCTCAGATCTGTTGAAGTGCCAACCATGTTGACATAGAGTCCATGGACTCCTCCTCCCTTATGCGTGGGCCTGTTAATTCGTGGGCTTGGGGTGTCCTTGCTTCATACACCCCCACTATGCTAGTGTAAACCAGACCCATCTTTGTTCTTTTTTGTTTTTTTATTTATTTCTTTATTTATTTTATTTCCTCTTATTTCTTTTATTATTTGTTTTTTTATAATATGTTAAAATACCAAAAAATTTTGAGTTAATTATTTTAAATATTTATATTTAATATTAATTAATTTTTTTACTTAATTTTATTAAATGTTTGTATTTAATTTAATTAATTTGGTTTATTTAATTAATTTCTTTTGATAAATTTATTAAATATTAAAAAATCCAAAAAAATATAATTCTTAATTAATTTAAATATTTTTATTTAATATTTAACATAGGGCGACCCTTTTTCTTTCTTCTCATGATTTCATTGTGTCATATTATTTCCCCTTCATATGCCGGCCAGTAGTCCTTTTTTGCTACCACCGAAAAGCTAGTGTTGTAGACATTGCATAGATTTATGACTTGGTAAACAACGGACAATAAGTTGAAAGGGTCTTGGCGAGTCTTTCAACATGCCGCTATGCCATAGGAACAAAGCATATGAAAGGCTTGGAACTTTCCGCAATCACACTAACTTTTATCTAGTTCCACTCAATAGGATCCCCTGGGCCTCCCTTCATTATGATCCATTGACTCATCAACACTGAACCAACCTTTATTACGGTCAAACACTATGACCACATGTGTGTTAGCTTTGGCAGCTTCCTCCTTAATGAGTTTCATTGAACTATTACTAAACAGTTGCCTAGATTGTAAGACTGAACTCCATTTTGAACGTCTGATATCAAAAAGTTCCCCGAGCCTAAAATAGGTTTCTCTTACCAAAGCGGTTATCGTTAGGTTTCAGATGCCTTTGAATGCAAAGTTCATTGATTCCACGAGATTTGTTGTCATGTGGCCCCATCGTTGTCCATTGTCGTATGCTCTGATCCACTTCTCTAATGGAATATTTTCGATCCACCTTAATGCATCTACATTTTTCAATCAGATTTCTTCACGGTAGTGTCTGAAGGAAGGTTACGTTAATGCATACCCTGTGTTCACAACCTTCTTCCACATCGTCTTATATTTGATCTTCCACATGAAATTTTGAGCGATGCGTTTAATGCAATAGACATGCATTGAAGGAGGATCCTGCCAGCCGTTATCAATATTCTTATATGCACTCTCAATTGATGCATGTATGTCTGAAATCAAACATAAGTTAGGTTGAGGAGCCACGTGTAATCACAATTTTTTTAGAAAAAAACTTCATCCCCTAGCACTTTCCCTTTCAACTAGAGCGAAGACGATTGGAAAAATGTTGTTGTTGCCATCTTTTTCCACTATCATGAGTAGCGTTCCTTTATATTTCTCGTATAACCATCCATCAATTTGTATAATATTTTTACAGAAAGCAAAACCTTTGATACATGGTTCAAATGCCCAGAAGAGTCGGTGAAATATGTCATTTCCACTAACATAAGTCTCGTCTGGGGTATATGTCGGCAAGGTCTCCAAAACAGTCTTTGGAGCATAATGCTTAAGTGCCATCAAATATTTTTGAAGTTCTTTGTACGACTCCTCCCAATTTTCAAACACCTTTTCAACCGCCTTAGCCCTAGCTATCCATGCTTTTCTGTACGACATAGTATAATTGTATCTTTGAAAGATATGCGAGATTATTGTACTCACCTTCAACGACGAATTGTCGCTAATGACAAACAAAATTTCATTGGATATTAACTGAGATATGAGTTTGTGATGATCCTGCATTTGATTGGTGATTATACAAGTGTGCTATGGACCCATAGACCCTATCTTCCAAGAATTACTTCTCTTATGGTAAGATGCTATCAATTAGAACGGACAGACCTCATTACGATAGTAGATCTTATACAGAGTCACATTTGTTTGATCAACCCTATAATCAGCTAATAATTCCATGTAATATTGTTTTATAGCTCAGACACAGTCTTCTTTTGTTCAAAAATTATTTCCCTCTTTTAATACTCCTTGTGTCTGCATATATGGATTGTAAAAAATATCTGAAGATGGTTCATCTGCATCCATGTTCGGGTTTATCATGTGTTGAGGTGGACAATAAACATGACTGAGCGGTAATGGGTCTTCCTCATGGTCGGCAGTGGAACCGTTTATCATTTCATCAACCAAGACCTCAGTTTCTTCTTCTTCTTCGTCAACAACATCAACTTCAGCTTGTTCATTGTCAGATTCGTAGAAAACTAGAGAAGAATTAACGAGTTGAGACATTTGATGTTGTTGTTGTATAATATAAAGCTCAATATCATTGAAACTGGAATATTCATGACTGAGAAACATATTATGAGCATCTTCATCATCTCAAACCTGTAACTGGGAAAACTTGACTTGGTTGTCGGTAAAAGATCTGAATTCTTGTAGGTGATCTGACCCACTGGACCACTCTTCAATTTCTTTTCTAATCTCTCTTTCAAATGGGAAATTTTTTATCATCTATTAATTGAAAACCGAGTAACTTCGGTATTAAAAAACTTGAAATTAGTTATGGTACAATCAAATATCTCACCATTGATATGTGCATTAATCATGTATTGTGGTGTTTAAGCCATACATGCAATATGTTAGTGTACTGGTGTTTAATAGAATTGTTTTTTGGTGTACTTGTGTGAGTTCAGTTTTAAACGTATTAATAGAATTCTAGTTTTGTGGTGTACTTTTTATCTTCTTATATTTTTATGCCTACTAAGACCCTATTCTTGTCTTCTTAATGCATGCTTTCATTTATGCCTACTAAAACCTTATTCTTGTCTTCTTTTGGCATGCATTCCACGATTCCTTCTCTCTATGGATTTTCTTCATTTTTGTTTTTTAGTTGCATGTCTTACATGATTCTCTTACAAGATGCTTTACATGATTCTCTTATCTTCTACATGCATGCCTTACAAGATGTCTTACATGATTCTCTTACAAGATTCCTACATAAAAGAAGGTGTCATACCAAATGACGTATGGTTTAGAATTTATACATATGCACCATATCAAATGGCGTATGCTTTAACATACATACATACATACGTGTCATTTCATATGGCATATGTATTCATATTGCCATTGACCGGTAAATTAGCAAGTGTACTAATTGTACCGATGTAGTAATAAGGGGAAATTCCCCGAATATCGATCTCGCGGACTGCATATGAACACAAGTGCTATAATAATGCAATTGAACAAAAAGGCATAGGGGTTTTGGTTTGTTTCTTTAGAATTATCAAGCCAAAAGGAAAAAGCAGTAAAATAAAGGTTTTAAACGGTTATGAGAAGCATGCTAGGGTAGGGTGTATGAAAAAACCATGTAATAACCTTAATCCTTAATTTTCAGAAATCACTGCTCAATTCAATCGTTACCGGTTTTAAAGATTATTTGACTCTAATTCCTTAGCAAAAAACCCTTTGGTATTCTCCCTATGCCCTAATTCCTTGGCGGTATAGGAACAATACCAAACAATATATTTTATCTAAAACATTACGGTTACTATAGAGTATCCCCATTCCTAGGCAATATCTACTATAGTATTATTGTATACACGCGTTAACACTTGTTCTTCCAAACCTAAGGTTAACCGTAAATCATATTCCCATTTGTCAAATAAGAAAAGCCATAAAACATTATACGATAACAATGATGATTAGAAAGCAGTGAAATATATAATTCAAGAAACCAAAGGTTATTACAGAGTCAATTCAGGGACACCCCCTAGCATTGGGGGGTTTAGCTACTCATAATAATAAAAATAAACTCAACAATAAAATTCAACATTACAAGAGAATTGGTTGCTTTGATCTTCAATCGCTTTCGCTCATGAGGATCTTCCGTTCCCAAATCCTTGATAGCTCCAATCTTTATCGTGAAAATTTCTTTTTTTCTGTTCAAAAGTCCTTCTCCTTACTCAAAACACGTATCAAATAGTCTCCATTCAAACTCAGTACCAGGGAAATGCCCAAAATACCCTTAGGGATCACAAGTGTCAAAAATACAAGAAAAATAGGTGATGAGGCGTTTCAACCAACACGGGTCGTGTCAGACAACACGGGCGGCCGTGTTGGCTTCCTGATACATTTTTCGCGTGAAATTTCCATGTCCCAGGTGTCCTGACACGGGCCGTGTCACGTGACATGGGAGGCCGTGTCAGGCCACTGTTTTCCACCAAAAATCACATCTTCTGAGCACATCCTGACACAGGCCGTGTCACACGACACGGGCACCCGTGTTAGGCCCCTCTTGCGAATCTGACTTCGACTCCAACACGAAAGTCGTGGCTCTCTCTCTTAGCTTTCCGGCGGTTTTTAGAATGCCTCAAACAGATTCCCGGAACTCCAATTATGATTGTTTTCATGCAGACTGCTAAAGATTTTACTTTCAGTAGCCCTGACACGGGCAGTGTCACAAGACACGGGCACCCGTGTCAGGCTGCTGGTTCACAACAAAACTCTTCCGAAATCTTGCCATTTTCCCCCGGTTTTTTCTCTGCTTCTCCTTTATTGTTTACCTGAACCTAGAAACAGTGAAAATACCAAATCGACGCGTAAAATGTAATAAAAACAACTAAAATGCGACAAGACAAAACAAATGATTAACTGAAATAAACGGTAAAATCACGTGTAAAAACCACTGATCAAACTCCCCCAAACTTAAACCATTGCTTGACCTCAAGCAAAAAGCTTGGATAAATACTTTCAAATCAAACAGCACATCAGGTGAAAGGCTCAGGATGTAAGGCGTGTCGATACTCATACGTGAGTCTTAGTTCCGATCGGCTCAAACCATCTCTCTCGGTACTCATCCGTTAACAAAGGCATTACATAAACACATACCGCAGTAAACTTACGGACCTAAATCCCCCTTTCGGCCACCTTTCCAACTATGCTTTGGGCTTAAGTCTTTTCTTCAATTTTCCACCCCTTTCATTCGGATAATCAGATTAAGGCATGTACACTTTTGCTCGAGATTTTTTTATGTGGCACCTTTATTATTTTTCTCACTCACAGGAGTTTATTAGTCCACTTTGGGACGACTATAGAGATTCAACCGCCGTTAGGCTAAATAACCGGGTGAGGGTTACCCAACTTAGAAGGACAAGTTGTCTTTACCGTCATTATTCAACTCTTTTTGGTGCCACATATCATTCTCAAAATCAATATCTATAATTTTTTATCATGCCGGACTATCACAATGAATTATCGGGATATACTTTTCAAATCCAAGTACTATGGCACAAATCTACATGTTGGACTCGTTTCCTTACTCTGGGGAACCTAGGGTGTTCAAGCTATACCTCAATTTCCAAACTTTCCCAAGTTCCTTAGTTCAAACTCCACTTCCCTTGAACTCTAAATACTTTATTGACTACCTTACACACATACCAATCACAAGAAAAAAATTTACGGTCTCCGTAGGGGAGAATTCGACGTGATTTTTACCGAACTTAAAATAAAAAGGTACTTAACTTGACAATACAAAACGGGAAAACCTCCCCCACACTTGAACTAAACATTGTCTCAATGTTCAAGAATAAGAGAGGAAGAGGTGTACTCACAGAGATCCTCACATAGGGGTCGACATGTAATTCAACACCTCTTTGCTGCTTCCACGTTTTCCCTTGCAAACTCTCGTTATTCCTGCAAAAACAATAACAACAAAAGAAACAACATCAATACTTAAAATCCGTGGGTTGCCTCCTGTTAGAACACAGATTGATTCTTAATTATATCTTTATGTTTTGATGATAACTCTTATGAAATTTTGTTTTAAGAAATTATATACTCTAAAATTTGTTCAAGTATGTTTGCTGCAGATATTAAAGTTAATATACTTTTGAAAGCAAATTGGATCTGAACATGAAACCATGCAAGGCTTTGAAGCGTCAAAAGCATCTATTAGAAGAATCTGAACGCTGCCTATAGAAGATTTTGAGCGCTGCCTACATAAGGATATGAAGCAGAAGCTACAGAAGCATCTGGAGCATAGTCTGAAGACTTTTGTATGAAGAGTCTCAAGCACAGTTTTCAGATGATTCTGAGAGTACTGTATGCTGCAAGTACTGAGGATCTGATTCCTAAAACTCTGCTCTAATGAAATTATACGCTGAAGCACACTTGCTGCAATACTCTGATTCAGCAAACTCTGATGAACATCAAAGACTCTGGTCACTCAAGGCTCTGATGTTATTTACTGAGTATTAGAAACTTGTTGAAGAAGAATTCAAAGTTATGTCTGTTGGTTTGGCCAAATGACTCTTTCCTCATTTATGCTAGACACAAGAACACAGACAAAAAGGATTTCTCTGTGCGTTCTACTTCTAGGAAAGGTCAAGTGATGTGAAGACAAAAAGGCTACAACCCTTTTCAGTACGCAGTCTTCAACGTGAAAACAACTTGGAATTTTGTGCCTATAAAAGCAAGTCTCCAACACTCTTCTTCAGTTGACGAATTATTGAAAGAAATTCATTAAAAGCTCTCATACAAATTATTCTTATTGCTGAATTTATTTCATACGTTCTTAACTTAAGTGTAAAATCACAGTTGTGATATAGCTTACTTAGAAGCATTTAAACACTTGTTTTAGTTTTACATTTGATTGTAAAGTCCTTGAGAAGACCTAATTGTGGTCAGTAGTTCTTGAGAAGACTAAGAACAATTGCTCTTAGTGCTTGCTATTGTAATCAGTTTGATTAATAGTGGATTAAGTCCTTGTTGAGAAAGGCAAATCACTCTTGATAGGGTGGACTGGAGTAGTTGAGTTCAACGAACTAGGATAAAAATCTTTGAGTTTTTATTGCCATAATTCTTTCTATATACTTATTCAACCCCCCTTCTAAGTATTTTCTCACCTTCAGTTGGTATCAGAGCTCCGGTTCTGTGTGTGCTACCACTTCACCGTGACAGAAAAGATCTAGTAAGAAAACTTTGATATATATTCTTGGTTTTTATTATGGCTGAAACTTCAACATCTAACAGTAACAACAGATATGAAGAAAGGGATATAATCAGCACAAAACACCCTATGTTTGATGGGGAGAAATTTGACTATTGGAAGGACAACGTAGAAAGTTTCTTCCTTGGTTATGATGTTGATTTATGGGACTTGGTCATTGATGGGTATGTTCATCCCACTGATGGGGATGGCAAGAAAGTTGAAAGAAAATCTATGACTGAAGCCCAAAAGAAGGAGTTCAGAAATCATCACAAATCTAGAAAAATCTTGTTAAATGCAATATCTCATACTGAGTATGAGAAGATCACCAACGGAGAAACTGCATTTGACATGTTTGAGTCTTTGAAGATGACTCACGAAGGAAACTTACAAGTTAAAGAGACCAAGGCCCTGGCGCTAATACAGAAGTATGAAGCGTTCAAAATGGAAGAATCTGAGTCTATAGAAACTATGTTCTCTAGATTCCAGATCCTCACAGCTGGTCTAAAAGTGCTAGACAAAGGCTACTCAATTGCTGATTATGTGAAGAAGATCATCAGAAGCTTGCCCATCAGATGGAGACCTATGGTCACTGCTTTGAAGCTAGCTAAGGATCTGAACAAGATCATTGATCGCGACTTTCTATGTCTAATACAACCTAACTGCAAGTGCACAGTCTATCGCGTAGTAATAATAGATATCGATCCCACAGGGACTCGTAATCAAACTAGTGTTCTCGGGAGTTAATATGTTTAGCTAGGTAGAATATGTTTAAGGGAATAAGATTGTCACTAAAGGGAAACTTAGAATGTTAATTAAAGTATTAATTAATTGAATCGATATGCAGTAGTTATGTTCTTCGGGGATTTGACAAGTTACCGGTGTATGAAATATTTTTCAGAGTTTATTTAAGCAGAAAATGGTGATCTGAAGACTCTCGCCTCATGATGGTTATTGACGCTAATCATAATTCTAAGGGCCAAACGTACACTTTTGTATCCCATTCGGGGTTAAAATTATTTTTTGGAAATCTCTAAGTTTTAATTCATTTTAAAGTGCTTTCGCTGTTATTAAAATGAATGACTAATGTTTACTATCTGATCTTGCCGCAGCTTTCGCTTGTTGGTTCGTATCTTAATTAATTTCCCACTTTCGTGGCAAAACTACTTTTAAATAAGTTCTCGCTTTCGCGACGAAGTTTATTTAGTAAATTAATTTTAAACACTCATACCATAAACGACCTTTGAAAAAGACAGTTTTCAACCGGTTATTATCAAATCCCTTTCGAATTATTACTACATATCGATTACTTAAATTTAGCTAGACATGAATTTGGGAAAGGTAAAACATAGATAAAAACAATAAATAAGAGCATGCAACATAATAAAAACTGGAATTACGATTGAAATGAGAAACCTGTAAACATTCCAATTGACCTTTGGGCAGATCCTCCACAGATGTTGGCAGGATTCTGGTCTTGGTGCCAATTTGATCGTACAACGGAAATAGAAATTACAGAAGGAATAAAAGGAATGCAGAAAAAGAAAGGAGAAACAAATAAGAATATTAAAACTGGAAAGGTTGCTCTGGAAATAAATTGGGCAGCACTTCGTTGTATGAATGCGGCTCCCTTTCTGAGGTCCCCTTCTTCCCCTTTTATAGAAATGGAATTCTAACGGTTATAACTTGAAGAGGGTGGACTTTGAGGCAGAATAATCAGGGAGTAGTGGTCCACTATTTGGGACTTGGAACTGCTTGTTTCACGTGCATTTGAAGTGGGGCGTTTTTGCCTGCATGACGGTCGTCACAAGGTGTGACGGTCGTCACCCGTGTGACGGTCGTCATGGAGCTGTGACGGTCGTCACAACAGCAAAATCAGCATTCTGCGCTTTTCATGATGTTTTCATCCTTTTTTCCGTTCATATTTCATCTGAGATTGCTTCTTTTCTTCATCTTGCCTTGTTTAGACGTGATCATTAAATACCTGTAAAACATCAGACAAATAACACGGAAATAACCCGAAATCGGATCGAAAACAGTTAAACTTCAGTTAAATTATGCATCAAAATATATATACGATTTCGTGTTATCAAACTCCCCTAAGCTTGAATCTTTGCTTGTTCTCAAGTAAAACAGGAAAAGGTCGGCAAACACGAGGCAGCTTCTTCGTTCGCAAAGTTGGGAAAAACCAGGATTCTTGGTAAGAACAAAACGAGTACCATGACGACACTGGACTACACGTCTTCGGAGGTCTCCTTTTTATGCAAATCGGTCCCAGTTATGCTACTGTAGCTTGGTGTCAAGGTTCTCGCGGCAAGTTCACCCTGTTTGTTCTAGCGCAATCACATTAAGCCCGTTGTCCGTACACTTTCATGGCAAGTCGACCTGTTAGTGAATATGATCTCATTTCTGTTTTGATCTTCTTCATTAATCATAAGCTTATATCATTGATTTTTCAATGAGTTTTCGTGCCGTTGGGCTAAATGCTCGGGTGAGGAACACCTAACTTAGAAGGAAACGTGTCTTATGTTTTTGGGCTATCTAGCTTTCTTTTCATGATTTTTCATCTTTTTGGAGATCATACACTTATTTGCATCGGTCGCTCGCTTAGAAGTGCTTTAGGATGGTGCTGACTGCTAGTATAAACTACTTGGGGTTGAGTTTGCGTAGACACTTGAGACTTTGGTACACGTAGGTAGTGAAACCGACTCGCATAAACCGGAGATCTAAGGTGTCAGGATGGTACTGGTTTTGTTAGAATTGTCGTCTCCTCGGAGTTTCAAAACTTGGTTTGAACTCGGGTGCATTCTCATGATGCTTTTGCTTTTGAGGAACGAACGAATTTTTTTTTTGTGTTTACGTTGAATAACGTGGGGATGTTTGCGTAACGGAAAAAGGATATATAAACGAGCTTTATTTGCTAAAAATAGAAAATGTTTAAATAGAAATTACGAAAGTCAAAGTACAATGGAATGGAAATAAACGCTCCGCTCCCACACTATCTCAATCAGTGTCCCCACTGATTTGGAAGCATGCGAGAGGGAGATACAACGGAAATGAAAGTACAAATAAACTGGAAATATAGTAAACAAATAAGGAAAATGATAACTAATCACGTCCGCTGCCTCGGTCACGTCCGTGTTGGCGTCCTCTGGCTCTGGCCAGGGCGACTCGGTCCTCATAACTCATAGCTCCGGTGTAGTAGACAGTGTCACGGAGTCCTTCGACCTGCAAAGTCAGATTCGCCAAGTTCTCAGTAATGGTGGCTTGGCCGGTTTGAAGTTGTTGCATTTGGGTCCGATGCCAAGCTTCGAACTGCTCTGCTCGCTGATTCTGCTGCTGCAGCATAGCGAGTATCTGGGCCTGCTGGTCGAGAGAGCGGCGGAGGTCCTCTTCTCTGTAGTCGGGCACTGGATGATGGCGGCGGCGGCGAGAGGATGTACCTTCGGAAGGAGGAGGCTGCGATGCCTCCGGTTGCTCGGACCTGTCCAACTCAGCTTGGATTTCATCATCAGAACCTTGGGTGTGGTTCTGAGTTGGAACAACGGCAGCAGGAGGGGCAGTGAGGTCAAATAACCAGTTGGTACGATCCTCTGGGTGTGTCCGGGTGCGTGATGGAAGGATGATGCTTCGGACGGTTTTGCCACGCACTACCGGGTGATACTTCCCATCGGCTCTGGAGCGGATGAGGTGAGAGGCTCTGCAGTGGTCGGTGTCAAGGAACACCTAGGGGATGGAATGGAGGTGCTGGAGGCGGTCGCCAAGGTTCAGCCCAAGTGCAATGGCAGTGACAATCCCGCCAAAGTAAAATGGCTTCGAGCCACGGTTGCAGTTGGCCTGAATGTGAGCAAGCAGGAACGGAGCGGCGTTGATAGGTTCGTTGTTGAAGACGCAGTGGAGGAAGAAGAGATTTTTCGAGTTCACCTTATGGTTGCTGTCCCTGGCGAAGATTGTGTTGCTCAATGCTCTGTGGAAGTATCGGATGGTTGGGTTATGGATATGCGTTGCGTGCAGAGAGTCCCAACCATCGGCATTGATGCCGGTCAACCGGTACCAGAGCGCGAAAGCTTCGTGCTGGAACTGATCGGTGAGGCGGCGGTGAGCATTGTCGCCTCGAGGGAGTTGTAAGATGGCGGCGATCTGGTTCTGGTTCACCTGATAGTTAGTGCCGAACATCCGGAAGCATGCGGCACCGGAGTGTTGGCTGAGGTCGCCGCTGGATGTGACGTAGGTAAACGAACTCAAGAACTCGAGAGTGAGTTGTTCGTATGTTGGCAGTGGATTGGTGCAGAGGTTCCAGATGCCGGCTCTTTGAAGCATCCAAGTGACGCCTTCAAGGAATCCGAGCTCCGTAAGCGATGGAATGTGTGGATAATGAGTCGGTTGGAGCGACCGTTGATGGAATGCGATGTAGTTTGTAAGAGCACAGATTGTGTCTTAGTAATATCTCTATGTTTTGATGATAACATTAATGATAATTTGTATACAAGAATTATACTCTCTAAATTTGTTCTAAACTGTTTTCTACAGGCACAAAAGATTTTAATCTTAAAGAGCAAATTTGATGTGAACAATAAATTCTGAATGGCTCAAGAGCATCTGAAGATTAGAAGAATCTGAAGTATAAGAGCTTAGTCATCAAGATTCTGAAGATACAACACGCTGCATATATTATCAAGAATCTGAATGAAAGAAGACTCTGAGTGAAGAGACTCTGAATGAGAGAAGACTCTGATCTGAGTGAAGACTCTGATCTAAGAGCATGTTACGCTTCAAGCACACAGCTGCACCAGACTCTGATTCAGCAACATCTGAAGAACTTCTTAGGCTCTGAAGTTTCCAGAAGATTCTGAAGACTGAAGACTCTGATATTGATTGTTGATCTGAACTATCTGAAGAATTATTTGAAGAAGATTATTTTAATATATCCGTTGGAATATGCCAGCAAATCTTTCCTTAATTGGGATAGACATAAATCTCTGCAAGAAGATTATTCCTCTGATACATTCCATATATGGTAAATTCACAGCTCAGCAGACAATTGCTACACCCACATTTTGTGCGCCGTCTCTCTGCTGCAATAGTACAAAGGACAGTACTATTTGATATTGGAAATATCTTCTCCAACGGTATTATATTCTCTCCAATATTCAAGTGGCTATATAAAGGAAATCATAGCTCATTCTTCAAGTGACGAAAATTATTGCAAGAACTCTCTCACGCGAAAAACTCTCAAGCTCTCATATTCTTTGCTGTTCATACATTTGTTCTTAACTTAGAGAAATAACACAGTTGTGTTTATAGCTTTATTAGAAGCAATTTCTTACTCTTACATTGTATTACATTAATTTGTAAAGGAAGTTTTCCTTAAGAGGATCTAGGTTAGATCAGTAGCTCTTGAGAAGACTAAGAACAGTTGTTCTTAGGTGTTGCTATTTGTAATCAGTTGATTTGAATAGTGGATTAAGTCCTTGTTGAGAAAGGCAATTCACTCTTGAAAAGGGTGGACTGGAGTAGTTGAGTTCAACGAACCAGGATAAAAATACTTGAGTTTTTATCTTTGATTATTTTCTGTCATACTTATTCAACCCCCCCTTCTAAGTATTTTCTCACCTTCAGTTGGTATCAGAGCCTGGTTCTGAGTGTGCATTCACTTAACCGTGACAGATAAAGATCCAGTGAGAAGAATACTCTGTTATTTATTTGGTTGCTAATATGGGTGATATTCCTACATCAAGCAACAAATATGAAGGAGACAGAATCAGCACCAAACCTCCAATGTTTGATGGAGAAAAATTTGATTATTGGAAAGATAGACTTGAAAGTTTTTTCTTGGGGTATGATGCTGATCTCTGGGATTTAGTCATTGATGGATATGAACATCCTACGAAGGATGGCAAAAAGATTGATAGAAAATCAATGACTGAGGAGCAGAAGAAAGAATTCAAGAATCATCACAAAGCCAGAACCATACTTCTTAATGCAATCTCTCATACAGAGTATGAGAAGATTACCAACAGAGACACTGCTCATGATATGTTTGAGTCTCTCAAAATGACTCATGAGGGAAATTCTCAGGTGAAAGAAACAAAGGCTCTGGCGCTGATACAGAAGTATGAAGCGTTCAAAATGGAAGAATCTGAGAACATTGAGACTATGTTTTCCAGATTTCAGATTCTAACAGCTGGGTTGAAAGTTCTGGACAAGGGCTACTCAACATCTGATCATGTCAAGAAGATCATCAGAAGTCTTCCTACCAGATGGAGACCTATGGTGACTGCATTGAAGCTGGCCAAGGATCTGAACAAAATCTCATTAGAAGAACTTATCAGTTCTTTGAGAAGTCATGAGATTGAGCTGGAGGAAGATGAACCCCAGAAGAAAGATAAAGGTAAATCCTTAGCTTTTAAATCTAACAAATCTGTTAAAGCTTTGCAGGTAAATGAAGAAAGCTCTGAGGAATCTTCTTCTGAAGAAGAAGATGAACTATCCATGCTGTCCAGAAGGATCAACAAACTCTGGAAGCACAAAGGGAAGAAGTTCAACAACTTCAAAAGATCTGATCAAAAGAGAGAATCTTCTGGACACAGAAGATCTGGCAAGAAAGAGGTCACTTGCTTTGAATGTAAAGAACCTGGACACTACAAGAGTGAATGTCCCAAACTTCAAAAGGAAAAACCCAAAAGGAAGTTTGATAAAAAGAAAAAGGTTCTGATGGCTACATGGGATGACTCAGATGAATCTGAATCATCCTCTGAATCTGAGGAAGAATGTGCAAATGTTGCGCTGATGGCCAACACAAATGATCAAGATGAAGGAACGTCATCATCTGAATCTGAGTCAGAATCAGACTCTGACTCTGAAGAGGTATTTTCTGAACTCTCCAGAGCTGAACTTGTTGAAAGTTTATCTGACATGTTGGAAAGCTACAGCAAGATTAAACTCAAATACAAGAAGCTGAAAAGCAATCTTGAATCTGAGATTGATCTTCTGAGAACAGAACTTGTTGAGCAGAAAGAAATAAATTTAAAACTCAAAAATGATTTAGAAACAACTCAACAAGAATCTGATACTGAAACAGAGTCAAGTGAAAATATTTTAGAAAAATATGACTCCAGTTTTAAAAGATTCCTCACTAAAAGCATAGACAGAAGCAAAATGGCTTCTATGATCTATGGTGTTAGTGGGAACAACAGAAGAGGCATTGGATGTGAATCCTCCTCTGGAAGCAATCCAAAATCTGTTGATAAACTCTTCATCAAGAAGACTCCTCTGTATTCTCATTTTAAGTTTGGTCATCTGAATGATATTAAACATACAAGCTCTGAAAAGAGTACTTATGTGTTTAAGCCAAGGGTTAGCCAAAATAAACACTATGTTGAAAAACAGAAGTTTAGGCAAAACCACAGAACATCTAACCCCAAAGGACCCAAGAAGATCTGGGTACCTAAAAGTCAAATAATACCTGTTGCAGATGTTCTTAGCAGCAAAATCCAGACACCAATCATGGTACCTGGACTCTGGATGCTCACGACATATGACGGGCGAAAGGTCTATGTTCCAAAGCCTGGAACTTAGATCTGGAGGGGACGTGAAATTTGGAGGGAACCAGAAGGGCAAGATCATTGGCTCTGGTACAATAGGTAATGGTAACCTACCCTCTATTTCTAATGTTCTGTTAGTTGAAGGATTGAAACATAATCTATTGTCCATAAGTCAATTAAGTGACAATGGTTATGATATCATCTTTAATCAAAAATGTTGCCAAGCTGTATGTCAAAAGAATGGTTCAATCCTATTCAGTGGAAAGAGGAAAAACAACATTTACAAAATTAACCTTTCAGAACTTAAAGTTCAAAATGTAAAATGCCTTTTATCTGTGAATGATGAGCAATGGGTCTGGCATAGAAGATTGGGACATATTAATATGAGACGTATATCTCAGATTAATAAACTCAATCTGGTCAGAGGACTCCCTAATCTGAAGTTCAATTCAGATGCTCTGTGTGGCGCATGTCAAAAGGGTAAATTTTAAAAATCTCATTTTAAACCAAAAAATGTTGTTTCCACTTCTAGACCATTGGAATTACTTCATATTGATCTGTTTGGACCAGTGAAAACTGCATCCATCAGAGGCAAGAAGTATGGGTTAGTCATTGTAGATGACTACAGCAGATGGACATGGGTAAAGTTTCTAAAACACAAGGATGAGTCTCATTCTGTGTTCATTGACTTCTGCAATCAAGTCCAGACTGAAAAAGAATGCAAAATTATTAAAGTCAGAAGTGATCATGGTGGTGAATTTGAAAACAAATATTTTGAAAAATATTTTTCTGAAAAAGGAATTGCACATGATTTCTCCTGTCCTAGAACTCCACAACAAAATGGAGTTGTAGAGAGGAAAAATAGAACATTGCAAGAAATGGCCAGAACCATGATCAACGAGACAAATCTGGCAAAATACTTTTGGGCAGAAGCAATAAATACAGCATGTTATATTCAGAACAGAGTGTCTGTAAGACCTCTTCTGGAAAAGACTCCCTATGAATTGTGGAGAAACAGAAAGCCCAACATTGCTTATTTTCATCCATTTGGATGTATTTGTTATATGCTTAACACTAAAGATCATCTGAACAAGTTTGATTCCAAAGCACAGAAGTGTTTCATGCTTGGTTATTCTGAACGCTCTAAAGGCTACAGAGTATTCAATACTGAAACACAGATTGTGGAAGAATCTATTCATGTTAGATTTGATGATAAGCTTGGCTCTGAAAAGCCAAAGCAAGTTGAAAGTTCTGCAGATAGAGAAGTTATTCTCACAGACTCTGAAGGCTCAGAGGCAGACAAGACTGAAGACAAAGACTCTGAAGCAAACCCAGATGCTACGCCTCTAACTTCCCAACTTGACAATCTGCATATTTCTGAAAGACCAACAGTCAGAGGATCTTCTTCCAGAATGAAAGCTTCTCATCCAGAGGATGTGATAATTGGAAAGAAAGATGATCCAATAAGGACAAGAGCATTTCTCAGAACTTCTGAATCTTCCTTCTGTGGCTTAGTGTCAATTATAGAACCAACATCTGTTGATGAGGCTCTGGAAGATAATGAATGGATTTTAGCTATGCAAGAGGAGCTGAATCAATTCACAAGGAATGAAGTCTGGGATCTGGTTCCAAGACCTAAAGGTTTCAATGTCATTGGAACAAAATGGGTTTTCAGAAATAAACTTAATGAGAAAGGAGAAGTTGAAAGGAACAAAGCAAGACTGGTTGCTCAAGGCTACAGTCAACAAGAAGGCATAGACTACACAGAAACATATGCTCCTGTTGCAAGGTTAGAGTCTATACGCTTGCTTATTTCATTTGCTGCACAACATAACATCACTCTTTATCAGATGGATGTTAAAAGTGCTTTTCTTAATGGAATTATAGAAGAGGAAGTGTATGTCCACCAACCTCCTGGTTTTGAAAATGAAAATTTTCCAGATCATGTTTACAAACTGAAAAAATCTCTTTATGGACTAAAACAAGCTCCCAGAGCTTGGTATGAGAGGTTGAGTAATTTTCTTCTGAAGGAAAATTTCATCAGAGGAAAAGTGGATACCACACTATTTTGTAAAACCATTAAGAAAGATTTGTTGATTTGTCAAATTTATGTAGATGATATTATTTTTGGATCAACAAATATTATGCTTGGAAAGGAGTTTGCTAAATGTATGCAGGCAGAATTTGAGATGAGCATGATGGGAGAACTGAGATTCTTTCTGGGAATCCAAGTAAATCAGACTCCAGAGTGCACCTACATACATCAGACCAAGTATGTTAAAGAGCTTCTGAAGAAGTTTAACATGCTGGATAGCAAAATGGCAAAGACTCCAATGCATCCTACAAGCACTCTAGGTAAGGAAGAGGTAAGTAAGAAGGTAGATCAGAAACTCTACAGAGGTATGATAGGATCTCTTCTTTATTTGACTGCTTCTAGACCAGACATTCTGTTTAGTGTTTGTTTATGTGCTAGATTCCAATCAGATCCTAGAGAATCACACTTAACTGCTGTTAAGAGGATTCTAAGGTATCTGAAAGGTACTGCTAATGTTGGTTTGTGTTACAGAAGATCTGACGAATATTCACTAGTTGGATTCTGTGATGCTGACTATGCTGGAGATAGAGTTGAGCGCAAAAGTACTTCTGGAAGCTGTCAGTTTCTTGGAAGTCATCTGATCTCGTGGTACAGCAAGAAGCAACCAACAATTGCACTATCAACCACAGAGGCAGAATACATTGCTGCTGCTGGATGTTCCACTCAGATGCTCTGGATGAAGAGTCAACTAGAAGATTATCAAATCTATGAGAGTAATCTTTCTATCTTCTGTGATAATACTTCTGCTATATGTTTATCCAAAAATCCAATTTTACACTCTAAGGCCAAACATATAGAGATTAAACATCATTTCATCAGAGACTATGTTCAGAAGGGTGTAATAAATTTAGCCTTTGTTGATACAGATCATCAATGGGCAGATATTTTCACAAAACCCCTTGCTGAAGATAGGTTTAAGTTTATTCTGAAAAATATTTGTATGGATTTTTGTCCAGAGTAATATTTCTCAGAGTCAACTTCTCAGATGCTAAGTGTTTAACACTCTGAAGTATTTCATCTGTTTTGCTTGCTTAATTTATCTGTGAATTATTTTTTTTGTGTGAAACTCTATACTGACCATCTCAGAGGATCTGAAAGTTGAAAACGTTTCATTTCTTAAGAGTTATAGAATCACATGCAAGCAAACACGTGTCACTCAGAATCTGAAAAGATGGAGTACACCTACTGATTATGACGTTTAAGGTATTGCTTTGAAAATCTCAATCTGTCTTGATTTTCCCCCAAATGTCATATCATAATTTAAAATGATTACTTTTCATTTAATGCAAACGTGCGTATGTGTCCTATGTGTGTCTGTTGTGTTTCCCATGCTTGCTTTATTTGTCTATATAAACCACTCTCACAACACATTCACACTTTTCACATTCTCAAACACATATGCGCTTTTGTCTGTTGTTCTCTCTCTTTTCAAACCCTAAAAGAACTCAGAAACCTTCATCTTCTTCATCATCATCAACAATGGCATCTACTTCAAAAGCTGTTACTACCAAAGATGCTACCACTGTCATAGAACCAGTACGCACTCTCCTAACTCCTGTTGATTCACTAGAAGTACTGTGTGAAAGTTTCGTGGATTTAGAAGATCTTGCTGAAAATGGGTTTGATCTGATTTCTTCAATCAAAGCACAAGGCTGGGACGGTTACTTTGACAGGCTTATGGGTCCTGTGTATCCAAAGTTAGTGAAGGAGTTCTGGATCCATTCATTTGCTACTCCAAAGTTCATTCACTCCTCTGTGCTGGGGAAAAAGATTGTTATCACTGAAAATCTGATAAGGAAACTCATAGGTTTTAAGGCAACTGATGGAGTAACCTCTCTGTCTTCTGCGCGTGAAGACCTGAAAGATGTTTGTCAAGAAATCTGCACTACTGGTGAACCTTGTAAGAAGGTTAAGTTCTTGAAACCCACTTACAAGATATGGGCTAAGATTTTCATGAACACCATCTTTCATAGACCCTCTTCAAACTCTTCTGATTATGTTAATGCTGAACAACTTTACTTCATGTATTGTTTACACCAAAACATTCAGATTGATCTTCCATATCTGTTGTTTAATCATCTGGTGTCTCACGTCAAGGAAACAAGGGAAACAGCTAGAGATAAATTTGGAAAAGTCAGAACATGGATTCCTATGGGAAGGCTGATTTCAGATATTCTGATAGAAAACCAACTTGTGGCGCATCTGCAAGAGGCTGGGTTGACAGAAGATCTGAATTATATCATTGGCTCTGAAATAAACGGTTTAACTCTGAGAAGAATGAAACTGGTTGATAATTTATCTGAGAAACCAAGGAAAACTAACTCTGAAGAAGTTAGGGGAAGAAGGATTCCTGTTGAGGACTTTCCTTTATTCACCTCAGATGAACCTAGAGAACTTATTGCTGAGTATGTTGCTCGTTGCATAAGAGATGGTGTTGAGATTCCTGCCAATCTTGTGTAGAAGGAAGGCCAAGTTCTTCCTGATTTGACAAGGGAAAGAAGACGTAAGAGAAAAGCTGATAGTGAAGGTCATCAGAAGAAAAGGAAGCATTCAGATGCTGAAAAGAAGAAGAAAAGGAAGAAGCTGAAGAAGGTTCAACCAAATCCTCCTGCAGCAACTTTTGAAGAAATTAGAGATACTCTGAAACAGGTATTTAACACTGATTCTAATCCTGTTCATCATTCTGCTACCCCCACACCATCTGACTCACCCCTTATATTTAAAAGATCTAGACCATCTGAGACTCATACACCACAACCAACAAACATACAAACAGAAATTCCACAACAAACTCAACAAACAACACCACAACCACAAAACACTATCCCAGAATATACCATTCCAGAGGATGTTCACCCTGAACACTCTGACCAACCTGAAAATCTCATTAATCCTAATGAGATATTAGATATCACACCTTTAAACCAGTCTGTCATTTTATCTTCAACTTCTGAAAAATCTAACCACTCTGATACATCATCTGATGATGAATCATCTGGTTACATTAATGAATGCTTGAATGATCTCAAACAACCTCGTTCTGAGAGTGTTTGGAAATAGCTGTTTAAATCTCCAACTTCTGAACATCCACCCTCTCCACAAAATTCCCCAACTCAAACTCTCACTCCACAACCTATTGAAATTCAAAACACTCCACAACCAACAGAAACCCAACAAACATCTGAACCACAAAACAACCAACCAACATCTGAACATCCATCTTCACAACCTCAACCTTCTGAACCACAAACATCTGAACATCCATCTTCACAACCTCAACCTTCTAAACAAACACCACAAACACAACCAACCCAACCCAGAATCCCTGATGAAGCAGAATTGGGATCAAGTGTTTATACTCTGTTAAAAGATTTTGATAAGGATAATGTCTCAGACTTTGCTGACATTATGGATGTTTGCATGACTACTATGGACAAAGAGGCTGCTAACGCTGTTTGGAAGAAATATCTTTACAGACTGAATAGGGAGGCTTTGAAGATCAGGACTCAATGTCTTAGATTGTCAAAAGTAAGGTTTGCTGCTTATCAATAACGGATTAAGAGAAACCCTCCTCCTATTCTTCTTCTAGAAGCTCCTCCACCTCCAGAAATTCCTGCACCTGATGTTACTCAGCCTGTTTCAAAATCTATTGTTTCAGACTCTACTATTTCAGAATCTACAGATCTTCAGAAGGATGTCAAAGAACTTAAGGATTTTATGGTTGATCAAAAGAAAACAAATGAAGAAATGAAATCTTGGATGGCTAAGCAAGATGAAAATTCAGAAAGGATTACAGCACTGCTGCAACTCATTACTTCTCAACAAGCCTCATCTGCTAAACCTACTTGATGTTTTGCACAAGCTTTTCATGTTCTGCTTTGTTTTGATTTTCTTCTGATATGTTTTGTTTGTTTTTATCTGAATCTGGATGTTCTCTTGACTTAATGACAATGATCTTTTTGCTTATCTGGATATATGTTTCTTCTGCATCTTTACTGTCTTTTAAAAGTCTTTTTGATTATGACAAAAAGGGGGAGAAACAAAATAGAATCTGATTGTTCAAATCTATAAGCAATTATCTGAACTAAGTCAGACATGTTACTAACATTCTTTGAATTTAACCAGACTCTGACAAATTTCATTGAAGTTTTTCCTGAGATCTATCTTTTCAGAACCTGATCAAAAATAGCTAAATCTGAGTAGACCAGACTCTGATATCTAACCTTGAGTACTGTGATCTAAAAGATAACTCAAGACAGGAAATGGCAAGATAAACAACCAGATGTTCTGAAGTTGTTCATCTAGCATCAAGCTTTAATATGGCATCAAGCTTTGACTCTAGAAGTCAAACATATGTCAACCAGGCTTCAATCAGGATATTAACCAGGTTTCAATCAGGCTCTGAATCTGAAATGTAATCAGGCCCTGAATCTGAAATGTACTCAACCAGAAAGGGAAGTATCTAATTCCATTAGAGTATTCATTTCAGGGGGAGATTGTTAATCTCAGGGGGAGTAATTTTAATTTTTATTGAACAAATTTCTCATGTTTTGTCATCATCAAAAAGGGGGAGATTGTAAGAGCACAGATTCTGTCTTAGTAATATCTCTATGTTTTGATGATAACATTAATGATAATTTGTATACAAGAATTATACTCTCTAAATTTGTTCTAAACTGTTTTCTACAGGCACAAAAGATTTTAATCTTAAAGAGCAAATTTGATGTGAACAATAAATTCTGAATGGCTCAAGAGCATCTGAAGATTAGAAGAATCTGAAGTATAAGAGCTTAGTCATCAAGATTCTGAAGATACAACACGCTGCATATATTATCAAGAATCTGAATGAAAGAAGACTCTGAGTGAAGAGACTCTGAATGAGAGAAGACTCTGATCTGAGTGAAGACTCTGATCTAAGAGCATGTTACGCTTCAAGCACACAGCTGCACCAGACTCTGATTCAGCAACATCTGAAGAACTTCTTAGGCTCTGAAGTTTCCAGAAGATTCTGAAGACTGAAGACTCTGATATTGATTGTTGATCTGAACTATCTGAAGAATTATTTGAAGAAGATTATTTTAATATATCCGTTGGAATATGCCAGCAAATCTTTCCTTAATTGGGATAGACATAAATCTCTGCAAGAAGATTATTCCTCTGATACATTCCATATATGGTAAATTCACAGCTCAGCAGACAATTGCTACACCCACATTTTGTGCGCCGTCTCTCTGCTGCAATAGTACAAAGGACAGTACTATTTGATATTGGAAATATCTTCTCCAACGGTATTATATTCTCTCCAATATTCAAGTGGCTATATAAAGGAAATCATAGCTCATTCTTCAAGTGACGAAAATTATTGCAAGAACTCTCTCACGCGAAAAACTCTCAAGCTCTCATATTCTTTGCTGTTCATACATTTGTTCTTAACTTAGAGAAATAACACAGTTGTGTTTATAGCTTTATTAGAAGCAATTTCTTACTCTTACATTGTATTACATTAATTTGTAAAGGAAGTTTTCCTTAAGAGGATCTAGGTTAGATCAGTAGCTCTTGAGAAGACTAAGAACAGTTGTTCTTAGGTGTTGCTATTTGTAATCAGTTGATTTGAATAGTGGATTAAGTCCTTGTTGAGAAAGGCAAATCACTCTTGAAAAGGGTGGACTGGAGTAGTTGAGTTCAACGAACCAGGATAAAAATACTTGAGTTTTTATCTTTGATTATTTTCTGTCATACTTATTCAACCCCCCCCTTCTAAGTATTTTCTCACCTTCATAGTTGGCCCGCTGTCTTTCGCCAGAGTCACCGTCGCTGAACACAATGTTGCTGATGTCTGGGGTTTCGGTATTTCTCGCCATTGTTGGAAGATTGAGAGGGTTCTGAGGATTGGGGTGATTCTGCGAAGTGGAAAAAATGACAGAAGTGTGGTAGGAAGTTGAGATGGGAGTTGAAATAGATGGTGCAATGTGGGGAAAACGAAAGATTGGAGTGGGGACGGAGTTGCTGATGATTGGAAGTTGAAAAGGGATGAGTGGGAGAGAAAACGCAACCCCTGTTATATCAGATAGCAATTTTGGGTTCGTGACGGTCGTCACGTATTTGTGACGGTCGTCACCCGCGTGACGCTCGTCAGGATCCTGTGACGGTCGTCACAGCAGCAAAATCTGCAGAACGCAGAATTTTGCTCTGAGGGTGTTCTTGTAGTGACTTTTAGGCCTAGTATTGATATGGAAATGTATTATAGCAGCCAACAAACAAAGAATAACGTAAAAACAGAATAATTGAATAAAGACTATAATTGAAATAACAAGAATTTGGAATGATTGTATGTAATATGTAACACCCATTTTAATTATTTAGTCATTTTATTATTATTTTAAATAGTATATGTTGGTGTACCCTTTGGTGGGGGTGTATTTGGTGATGTTTGGTGGGTGTCTCTAATGTGGGAGGATCATTGGTGGTGTTTTGAGTGAATATAATAATATAGTGTATAATATTAATATTGGTGGGAATATTATTATTATTATTATATTTATTATAGTTACTATTGTTATTAATATTATTATTATTTTGGTGAGATAATAATATTATTATTATTATTATTATTTTATTAAGTTATTATTATTATTATTAAATTATTATTATTATTGGGATTAGAGAATTAAAATAGAGAATGTGAGGGGTTAGTGGTTTTACGATACATTGTGAGAAGTTAGAGAAAGTGGAAAAAGAACGATAGAAAGGAGAGAAGTGAGAAGAACGGAAAAGAGAACGGAAAAGGGAGCGAAGAACGAAGGAACAGGGGAAAATCAGAATTGGCCAAACCTTGGAGGATTCTTTCATCGATCAACCGATTAACAAGGTAAGGGGGAGAAACTTGATTGGGAATGGTTTATACATGTATAGGGTAGTGGGGAGTCCTTAACCCTGTAGGAGATTGATCGATATATGATTTTCTGTATTATATGTGGTGATTGTTATTGATTGATGATGATTGCTGTTAATTATATAGTAATCGTTAATGAATTGTTGTTTTGGGTTGATTTGGCATATAGGGCATATAGGGTGTTTTACAGTTTTTAGGGAAAGTTCTGTATGGCTTTTGCGGTATCGATAAAGTGTGTAGGTGATGATTTTTGGGAATAGGAATTAGAAACCTATTGGTTACGGTAATGTGCAAGATTGGTACTAGAATAGACTGAGGATCTGAGTTGAGATGATAGGTACAATTTGGCCTAGATAGCAATCTGCAGAACTGTGAGGAAACTGGTGAAATCGCAGCATTCGCTGGGCTTCACCTGGCGAGTGTTGGCGAAGCTTCGCCTGGCGAGTGGAGGCGAGTGTTCGCCTGGCGAGCTGAGGCGAGTGGCAGCGAATAATTCAGAATTAAGTCCCAGACCTAAAGGGTAGGAACTTCGCCTGGCGAGTGTGGCCAGCGAAGGTTCGCCTGGCGAATGAAGGTTCGCCTGGCGAATGAAGGTTCGCCTGGCGAGTGCACGATAGTGAAATGAGGGCTTCGCCAGCAGGTTCGCCTGGCGAATGCCAGCGAAGGTTCGCTACGGGGGTTCGCCTGGCGAATGCCAGCGAACGTAGCAGAACCAGAATGTGATTTTTGTGATGTTTTGGCCTTGAGCTTGGGCTTGTGTGATCCCTTTGGCCTTGATGCACTGTAAGAATGATGAGTGTGGGAACTAACTTGTGTACTTGGTGATAGTGCATGTTTCCCATAATAATGACTGGTGGACAATTAGTTGATGTATATGTATGTAGTGATCAGTAGGATCGTGTATCCCCGAGTAGTGGGATGTGTTTGTATCTTGGTGATAGAATATGAGCTTGTTTACTAACTGATTGATTTATATGGTGTTGGTGCATGTTATATCTATGTATATATATGTGATGTATAATGATACGATCAGGTGGATCGCGTGCACTTAGTGTGCCTGAACATAATAGTTATGCATTGGTGTGTGCATATCATGGTGTCTTGGTGGGATGGATCATGTCTCGGATGGAGCGTAAGTGATCTGTCCGTACTCCTTTGTGGAGAATGGTGGGGTTGGATCATGTCTCGGATGGAGCGTAAGTGATCCACCCGTACTCCTTTGTGGAGAATGGTGGGGTTGAATCATGTCTCGGATGGAGCGTAAGTGATTCACCTGTACTCCTTTGTGGAGAATGGTGGGTTCGATTGAATGAACCAATGAGTCGGTACCTCATGCATGGTGTTGAGTTGCATTTTGCATTATAATATGTTATATTGTAATTTGAACAGTAGGTTCGCTATATGGTGTTGTTGGGGTGAATAATTGATGTGTTGGTGTGTTTTACTGCCTTATTACATGTATTACATTACCATTATATTTTTGATCATGATTTCTCACCCCTTTGTTGTTGTTGTGGTCTGTGCTTCTTCGGAAGTACAGATAATCCAGGTGCTTAGCTAGCTTGGATATTGGTGTGATTGTCGAGTCTAGGATGCTCTGATACGTAGCACGGGACTTGGGCGTTTTTATTTACTTTATGAAGAACTTATATTTTATTTCCCTGTGAACGTATCAAACTTTTATTGGATTTTATTATTTAACATTCCGCTGTAATTGGAGAAAAACCTTTTTATAAGGAAACGTTGTTTTTATGTGATATCCCACTTGGGAGAATTGGAACTCTGATTTTGTTTATTTATAATGTTTATTAATTTAATTGATTTTGGGAAGTGGGGTGTTACAATTGGTATCAGAGCAGGTCGGTCCGTCCGGCCAATGTTGTCTAGTGTTGTTGTTCCCTGGTATGCGACATGTGCGTAAAAACACTGTCGATACATGTTGTTGGTTAAGTTTGTCGGTAGAAGTGGAATGATTCCTGTGGGGGAGAAGTTGTATTTCTCCGGAAAGCTACAATTTGGTGGCTTATGGTGTGGAGGAAGGATATAATAGTTTGGTAAAGATGGTTTGTACCCCATCATGATTTCGGCTGTCTATTAACAAATTAAGGAACTGATCACCCTTAATCTCTTGTTAATAGTAGACGGGATTGTGTTGGATGGGATAGACGTGTCTTGCAAGCTTGTGTGGCGTGAGCAATGAATTGTCCTTAGTTAAGCTAAGTGCTTAAGGGATTATTTTGAGGAGTTAGCGTAATACGGTGTTGAGACGTTTATTTTGACGGAAACCTTGAATGAGAAGGAAAGTGAGAAAATTGGGATTTGTCAATTAGTTGAAATTGCCAGAGGTTCCCTGAGGAAGTAAGCGATTTACTATCGGAGTGTGAAGTAAAGCTTACACGTTTATTTTGTTTTTGGGACGAGTCTGATATTGATGACTCCATATTGTATGTTTACGTTGGGATTGGAGGAGTTGAAGAGTCAACTTGAAGATCCGCTGGGGGAGAGGTTCTTTTGTTTGAGTGTGTTACCGTAAGGTGCACCAATTTTTGTTGGTTAGACAGACAGAAGGTTTTGTGAAGCTTTGGGTGAACTATAGATAAGTGAACAAGGTGACTGTCAAGGATAAGTGTTCGCTTCCAAGAGTTAATGATTTGATGGATCAATTGATTGAAGGACGTGAGTTTCCGTGTTCGTGAGATCGCGAGTAGAATTATTGTGTTGTGGTGTCGAAGGTCGAAGTGGTATCGTAATAGGAGGCTCCACGATCTGCTGTTGAGATTGGAAGTAATCGGGTTTTAAAATATTTAAAGATTGAAAGTGTGTTGGATGGCCTCCTAAGTATGAAATTGTGGTTATACGTTGAATTCCGAGATCGCAGCTTTTTACGGAATCGAAATCGGACACTCGGAAGTCAGGTAACGGTCGAAAATAGAATTTCGGGACTGTCATGTTCGCCGAGATTCGCCTGGCGAAGTGCCCTGAGCAGAAAAATGTTGTTGTGGTATTTTTGTCGTAACGGGAGAACCGTAACTCGGAATGACGCCCGGTTCGAAGCGTTGGAAAGCTATTGCAATGCTCTATGTGATGGTGCAGTAGTGGCATGGAGATAAGTTAATTTTTGATGAACTATATTTGGACTTTGTAGTAGACGCGGAGCGTGTGGTTCGTGTTCCCGCCGTAACTCATGAATTGAGTGTCGGTCTGTCATGGGATGTTCCATACTTATTTGAGTAAGTCAATGGATGCGTTAATCAAGGATGTTTGGATATATTGGATTAGTATAGGGGATCATGTTGAGCATTAGGAACTTGATTTATCAGTATTGGAGAAGAAGCAATATATGCCACTATGAAGAAAGTTTTGGAGAGTTTTGGGAGAGCTGTCAACAGCTCGTGTGTGGACTTTTTCCGAATCTGACCGGACTATTGTTGTATTTTGTGATGCTTTATTGATAAGATTAGGAGGTATGTTGAGTGCAACATCGGAAAGTTGTAGTTATGCTTTAAGGCAACTTAAAGTACATAAGAGGAGTTATCTGACAAGTGATGGAGAGTCGAATGTTGTTGAGTTTGTGCCGGAGCTTGGAGGCTACAATTGTTTAGTTGAGATTTGAGATATTTGTTATTCTCGAGAGCTTAGAGTATTTGTTGCATTCGAAAGAGTGGGATACAAGGCAGAGGAAATAATTGGGACTTCTGAAAGATTATGGCTTTGAGTTGAATTACCCTTTGGGGTAAAGTGGATGTGGTAGATGATGCGGTGAGTTGGAAATGTTTGTGTTTACCGAAGATGATGGTGAAAAGAGGTAGAACTGATTGAGAAATTTCATAATATGCGTTTTGTGAGTAAGGATACTTCTTACGGAGTTAAGCTTTTATTATTAAGATCTGACTAGTGATATCCTTGAGAAGAATCGAGAAAGTCAGAACTCTGGGTTGAGTAGTGAATTGGTTGAAATTGATAAATTAGAGTCGAAGAGTGGATTGTCGGGTTTGTGGAAATAATACCACGAGGTGTTATGATAAAGTATGTGTATCATATGTTGTTGAGGGGAGTAGGAGTACTCGTGAAGAAATACATTGGGGTAGATGGAGTACCCATCCCGGTGCTATGAAGAAGTAACCGAATTTGAGTAGATTGTTTTGGTGACCATAGATGAGGCAGAGAAGATGGTTGGAATTTTTGAAGGATTATGACTTCAGTTTGAGTTATCATCCAGGAAAGGCCAATGTAGTGGCAGATGCTTTGAGTAGGAAAGCAATTCATATGGCAGCTCTGATGGTGAAAGAAATTGAGTTAATTGAACAGTTTAGAGATTTGAGCATGGTTTGTGAGACTACTGCAGATAGTGTAATGTTGGGTATGTTGCAGGTAAATAATGACTTCTTGGATATGATTAGAGAAAATCAGAAGTTGGATGTGAAATTGGTAGATCTGATGCCTGGAGTAGGGAGTGACTCCGATAGTGACTTTAAATTGGATAGTACAGGTGTGTTGAGATTTAGAGGCAGGATCTGTGTACCAGATGATGAAGAATTGAAAAAGTCAATTTTGAGTGAAGGACATCGTAGTAGCCTGAGTATTCATCCGGGAGCTACGAAAATGTATCATGATTTGAAGAAATTATTTTGGTGGTCTGGTATGAAAAGAGACATAGCTCAATTTGTGTATGCCTGTTTGACATGTCAGAAGTCGAAGGTGGAACACCAGAGACCTTCTGGATTTATGCAACCATTAGAGATTCCGGTTTGGAAATGGGATTGCATTACTATGGATTTTGTGACGGGTTTGCCGAATACGGCGAGAGGTTTTGATGCTATATGGGTGATTGTGGATCGATTGACGAAGTCTGCACACTTTGTGCCGATCAATATTAGTTTTCCGTTAACGAAGCTGGCGGAGATTTATATTCGGGTAATTGTGAAGTTGCATGGTGTTCCGTCCAGTATTGTATCGGATAGAGATTCGCGGTTTACTTCGGAATTTTGGAAGAGCTTGCAGGAAGCTTTGGGAACTAAGTTGAAGTTGAGTTCAGCTTATCATCCGCAAACTGATGGTCAGTCGGAGAGGACTATTCAGTCGCTTGAAGATTTGTTGAGAGCTTGTGTGTTAGAAAAGGGTGGTGCGTGGGATACTCATTTACCATTGATTGAGTTCACGTACAATAACAGTTACCATTCTAGTATCGGAATGGCACCGTTTGAAGCTTTGTATGGGAGGAGGTGTAGGACTCCTCTGTCTTGGTATGAAACTGGTGAGAATATGGTGCTTGGGCCAGAAATTGTACAACAGACTACTGAGACAATTCAAATGATTCGTGAGAAATTGAAAGTGTCTCAGAGTAGGCAGAAAAGCTATCATGATAATCGGAGGAAAGAGTTGGAATTCTGTGTAGGTGATCACGTATTCCTAAGAGTTAATCTGATGACTGGTGTGGGTCGTGCATTGAAGTCCAAGAAGCTGGATCCTAAGTTCATTGGACCCTATGTGATTTTACAGAGAATTGGTGATGTGGCTTATGGGGTGGCGTTACCGCCTGAGTTGTCGAATCTACATGATGTGTTTCATGTGTCGCAATTGCGAAAGTATGTTTCTGATCCATCTCATGTGATTCAGAGAGATGATGTTCAGGTTCGGGAGAATCTTACTGTTGAGACGATGCCGTTGAGGATCGAGGACCGTAAGATGAAACAGCTCCGAGGGAAAGAGATACCTTTGGTGAAGGTAGTTTGGGGAGGTGCTGCAGGAGGCAGTGTGACCTGGGAGTTGGAAAGCAGGATGCGAGAAGCGTATCCGGAGCTATTTCCATCAGGTAATTTTCTAGGACGAAAATAATTAAAGTGGGGGAGAGTTGTAACACCCATTTTAATTATTTAGTCATTTTATTATTATTTTAAATAGTATATGTTGGTGTACCCTTTGGTGGGGGTGTATTTGGTGATGTTTGGTGGGTGTCCCTAATGTGGGAGGATCATTGGTGGTGTTTTGGGTGAATATAATAATATAGTGTATAATATTAATATTGGTGGGAATATTATTATTATTATTATTATATTTATTATAGTTACTATTGTTATTAATATTATTATTATTTTGGTGAGATAATATTATTATTATTATTATTATTATTATTATTTTATTAAGTTATTATTATTATTATTAAATTATTATTATTATTGGGATTAGAGAATTAAAATAGAGAATGTGAGAGGTTAGTGGTTTTACGATACATTGTGAGAAGTTAGAGAAAGTGGAAAAAGAACGATAGAAAGGAGAGAAGTGAGAAGAACGGAAAAGAGAACGGAAAAGGGAGCGAAGAACGAAGGAACAGGGGAAAATCAGAATTGGCCAAACCTTGGAGGATTCTTTCATCGATCAACCGATTAACAAGGTAAGGGGGGAGAAACTTGATTGGGAATGGTTTATACATGTATAGAGTAGTGGGGAGTCCTTAACCCCGTAGGAGATTGATCGATATATGATTTTCTGTATTATATGTGGTGATTGTTATTGATTGATGATGATTGCTGTTAATTATATAGTAATCGTTAATGAATTGGTGTTTTGGGTTGATTTGGCATATAGGGCATATAGGGTGTTTTACAGTTTTTAGGGAAAGTTCTGTATGGCTTTTGAGGTATCGATAAAGTGTGTAGGTGATGATTTTTGGGAATAGGAATTAGAAACCTATTGGTTACGGTAATGTGCAAGATTGGTACTAGAATAGACTGAGGATCTGAGTTGAGATGATAGGTACAATTTGGCCTAGATAGCAATCTACAGAACTGTGAGGAAACTGGTGAAATCGCAGCATTCGCTGGGCTTCGCCTGGCGAGTGGAGGCGAGTGTTCGCCTGGCGAGCTGAGGCGAATGGCAGCAAATAATTCAGAATTAAGTCCCAGACCTAAAGGGTAGGAACTTCGCCTGGCGAGTGTGGCCAGCGAAGGTTCGCCTGACGAATGAAGGTTCGCCTGGCGAGTGCACGATAGTGAAATGAGGGCTTCGCCAGCAGGTTCGCCTGGCGAATGCCAGCGAAGGTTCGCTACGGGGGTTCGCCTGGCGAATGCCAGCGAACGTAGCAGAACCAGAATGTGATTTTTGTGATGTTTTGGCCTTGAGCTTGGGCTTGTGTGATCCCTTTGGCCTTGATGCACTGTAAGAATGATGAGTGTGGGAACTAACTTGTGTACTTGGTGATAGTGCATGTTTCCCGTAATAATGACTGGTGGACAATTAGTTGATGTATATGTATGTAGTGATCAGTAGGATCGTGTATCCCCGAGTAGTGGGATGTGTTTGTATCTTGGTGATAGAATATGAGCTTGTTTACTAACTGATTGATTTATATGGTGTTGGTGCATGTTATATCTATGTATATATATGTGATGTATAATGATACGATCAGGTGGATCGCGTGCACTTAGTGTGCCTGAACATAATAGTTATGCATTGGTGTGTGCATATCATGGTGTCTTGGTGGGATGGATCATGTCTTGGATGGAGCGTAAGTGATCTGTCCGTACTCCTTTGTGGAGAATGGTGGGGTTGGATCATGTCTCGGATGGAGCGTAAGTGATCCACCCGTACTCCTTTGTGGAGAATGGTGGGGTTGAATCATGTCTCGGATGGAGCGTAAGTGATTCACCTGTACTCCTTTGTGGAGAATGGTGGGTTCGATTGAATGAACCAATGAGTCGGTACCGCATGCATGGTGTTGAGTTGCATTTTGCATTATAATATGTTATATTGTAATTTGAACAGTAGGTTCGCTATATGGTGTTGTTGGGGTGAATAATTGATGTGTTGGTGTGTTTTACTGCCTTATTACATGTATTACATTACCATTATATTTTTGATCATGATTTCTCACCCCTTTGTTGTTGTTGTGGTCTGTGCTTCTTCGGAAGTACAGATAATCCAGGTGCTTAGCTAGCTTGGATATTGGTGTGATTGTCGAGTCTAGGATGCTCTGATACGTAGCACGGGACTTGGGCGTTTTTATTTACTTTATGAAGAACTTATATTTTATTTCCCTGTGAACGTATCAAACTTTTATTGGATTTTATTATTTAACATTCCGCTGTAATTGGAGAAAAACCTTTTTATAAGGAAACGTTGTTTTTATGTGATATCCCACTTGGGAGAATTGGAACTCTGATTTTGTTTATTTATAATGTTTATTAATTTAATTGATTTTGGGAAGTGGGGTGTTACATAATACATAAAGAAATTAACAATGCAAAAATTCAAAACAATGGAAAACGGACAGAAAGTAGAAAAAGAACTAAACTAAACTAAATCTAATGCTAAAACTAGTATCTAGTCTTTTCGTGCCTTCAACTCATCGAACTTCCATGCGTAGTAGTCGAGTTGGTCACAGACTAAATCCATGAAGACTACCAGTTCGCTGTGTATGCCTGCGATGTCATCTTTTACAGTAGTCAGAGCTGCATCAACGTTGTCCAATCGGAGTAGAACGGTATCCATTTTGTCGGTGGTCTCCTCAGGGATAGGCTCGGGATAGGTGTTGTAGTGCGGAGGAGTCGTAGGGTCTACTTCAGCTTCTGATACAGCATCCTCATAGTACATATAGTCGTGTGCCTCAGAGATGTGGTCACTGTCGTACATATAGTTCTGTGGTGTTGACTGAGGTGAAAGAGGTCCCATAGGCTCATCCAATTCATAAAGCCATTTGTCCTTGTTGTGGATACTTGTCATCAGATGATCAGGCAGTGTGAATAGCTGGACAGGTTTTTCGTTGATGAGGTACTCATAAGGTCCAGGTCCCATAGTTCCTAAAATGCGCCTGTTAAAGCAGAATTGTATGTTCATGGGTCGGATGGTGCCAAAACGAGTGCTTGCATTTAAGTGGAATCTAAGGTCGAGCTCGTGGGCAATCATTGTCACGAGGCCTCCTATAAGAATAGGTGTCTGTGGTTCCTGAGTGAGGCGTCTGAAAGATCTCATCATGAAAGGCACTTCATTTACTGTACGTCCCTGAGAAGCACAGAACATGATGAATAACTCCTCTTTAGATACTGTAGTAATATTTTCTTCTTTCACAAACAGGGTGTGAGCTAGTATCTTATGGAAGTATCTGAAAGCTGGGTTATGAATATCATCATTATACATTCTGTCTGGTTCAGGGTGATAGTCGCCTGTGATTCTACCCCAGAATTGGTCGAGTTCAAAATCAATATCGTCATCTTCTGCACTGATGAACACATGCGGTCCGTTAGGAAATCCTAGGAGGTTAGCTAGTGACATCCGACTATGGGTTTGGTCCATTCCAAACATTCGAAAGGTAATCAGCTCTGTGTTGGATCCAAAACCACAGTTGGGTAGGTATCTGAAAGAACTAAGGAATTCATAGGTAAGATCCTTATAGGTAGCAAAACGTGTTTTCAAAGCAGTGTTCTCGCAATCCAGTTGGTTGAACAGGTATTGAATGCTATCAGTGATTCCTAGTTTATCCATGGTAGACTTATCATAATACAGCGTTAAGGCGATTTCTCTTTCAGTTAGTGCTGCAAATCTTGCCTTTTGAGCTAGTCCTCGAAAATGAACCTTTGTGAAGTCGTACTCGGCCATACTCGCAGGTAAGTCAGAGAAAACAGGAGGAATGTTTTGAAGACTTTTAAAATCCTGAAAAGTTTAAAACAAAAGTTTGAAGTCAGGATTTTTAAAAACAAAAAGCGGTAAAAACAAAAGACAAAAGAGAAAAATAAAATAAAAATAAAAGTATGAAAACAAATGAAAGTAGAAAGTAGTAGTAATTATAAGTTTAGAATTTTTGTTAAATTTTCAAAGTAAAATTTTAAAGAAAATGAAATACGGTAACGAGGAAAATTGGGTTGCCTCCCAGTAAGCGCTGTTTTTAACGTCTAAAGCCTGACGATAGCTTGGTGACAAGCTATTCGGGTGTTTGAGATGGAAGCTCAAGCAATGCTATACTGCAGACTTGAGGGTTGTTGTCGTTCTTATTATAATGTTTTAGACGTTGCCCATTTACGATAAACGATGCATTCGTCTTATCGGTAATTTCAACAGCTCCACTCTGAAGTACTCTAGTCACTTCATAAGGTCCAGACCACCTAGATTTTAGTTTACCTGGGAAGAGTTTTAATCTTGAATTAAATAGCAATACGGTGTCTCCCACACTGAATTGTTTCATGACTGAACGTTTATCATGCCACTTTTTAGTTCGTTCTTTGTAGATACGGGCATTTTCGTAAGCGTCTAATCGAAGTTCTTCCAATTCGTGTAAGTTCAAGATTCGTTTCTCTCCTGCCTCAGTGTATTTGAAATTGAGTGTCTTAATGGCCCAGAAGGCCTTATGCTCTAATTCTACAGGGAGATGGCAGGATTTACCGTAAACTAATTTGTAGGGTGTAATACCTATTGGTGTCTTAAAAGCGGTCCTATAAGCCCATAAAGCTTCTCGTAGCTTTGATGACCAATCTTTCCTTGAGGTAGTGACAGTCTTTTCCAATATCTGTTTTATTTCCCTGTTCGAGACCTCTACTTGTCCGCTAGTTTGCGGATGATAAGGTGTAGCTACTCGGTGTCGGACTCCATATTTAGAAAGAAGTTTATCGAATATTCACGATATGAAGTGAGATCCGCCGTCACTAATGACGAGTCTGGGTACACCGAATCTAGGAAAGATTGTGTTTTTGAAGAGTTTGATTACTACTCGTGCGTCGTTTGTTGGAGCAGCAATGACTTCTATCCATTTAGACACATAGTCTACAACGACGAGTATGTAGTTATTACCAAAAGAAGGTGGGAATGGTCCCATGAAATCTATTCCCCATACGTCGAATATTTCTACCTCTAAGATTCCTTTCTGAGGCATTTCATCGCGTCGTGAGATGTTGCCAGTTCGTTGGCATCGATCACATTTTAGCACAGCGATGTGAACGTCTTTCCAGAGGTTAGGCCAGGATAAGCCGGCTTGGAGAATCTTAGCGCATGTCTTGGATGTACTAGCATGACCACCATATGGTGCTGAATGGCATTGGGAAATAATATTTTCTATTTCTTCCTCTGGGACACAGCGACGGTATATGTTGTCGGCCCCTCTCTTGAAAAGTAGATGTTCATCCCAATAATAGTGTTTCAGATCGTGGAAGAATTTCTTCTTTTGCTGATAAGTGAGATCCGGTGGAAGCACGCCTGCAGCGAGGTAATTAACGATGTCAGCATACCAAGGTAATGTGACTTGGGCATAGACGGCTTCTACGGCTTTTTCGAATTCTGGATCTTCCGAGATTGAGTTGGGTATGTCACTTTCTAATTTGGCTATCATACGTTCGTACGGGAAATCGTCGTTTATCGGTACTGGTTCGTGTCTGATGCCTTCTATTCGGGATAAGTGATCTGCAACAACGTTCTCGGTTCCTTTCTTATCTTTGATTTCTAAGTCAAATTCTTGTAATAACAGGATCCATCTCAATAGTCTTGGTTCGGCATCCTTTTTGCTTATTAGGTATCTTATGGCAGCGTGGTCTGTGTATATGATAATTTTTGCTCCTACTAAGTAAGAACGGAATTTGTCAAGCGCAAATATGACTGCTAGAAGTTCCTTTTCTATGGTAGCGTAGTTCATTTGGGCAGGATCTAAGGTTCTACTGGCATAGTAGATGGCATGGAGTTTCTTGTCCTTCCTTTGTCCTAGGACTGCGCCTACGGCATAATCACTCGCATCGCACATGATTTCGAACGGTAGTCGCCAATCGGGTGGTTGCATAATCGGTGCGGTGATAAGGGCTGATTTTAATGTTTCGAATGCTTTTAAACAGTCGTCGTCGAAGACGAACTCAGCATCTTTCATCAACAGGCCGGTCAAAGGTTTTGTGATTTTTGAAAAATCTTTTATAAATCTTCTGTAGAAACCGGCATGTCCTAGAAAACTCCGTATTTCTCGTACGGATTTTGGAGGTTGGAGATCTTTT
The DNA here is from genome assembly GCA_963859935.3 of Lathyrus sativus. Lineage (NCBI taxonomy): Eukaryota > Viridiplantae > Streptophyta > Magnoliopsida > Fabales > Fabaceae > Lathyrus > Lathyrus sativus. The sequence continues at coordinate 633,367,766 of OZ012737.1, read as the reverse complement.
ATAATCTCTATTTTAGCTTTGTCGACCTCAATTCCTTTATCTGATATGACATGTCCTAGAACTATTCCTTGTCGGACCATAAAATGGCATTTTTCCCAATTTAGGACGAGGTTCACTTTTACACAACGTTCTAATACCATTTCTAAGTTTTGTAGGCATCCTTCGAAACATTGTCCACATACCGAGAAATCGTCCATAAATACTTCCATGATGTTATCTATGAAATCTGCAAAGATTGCCATCATGCATCTTTGGAAGGTTGCTGGAGCATTACAGAGCCGAACGGCATTCGACGGTAAGCAAAAGTACCATAAGGACAGGTGAATGTAGTCTTTTCTTGGTCATCAGGATGAATGGGAATTTGGAAGAATCCTGAATAGCCATCTAGATAGCAGAAATATGAATGTTTGGCTAATCTTTCCAACATTTGGTCTATGAAGGGTAACGAGAAGTGATCTTTACGTGTAGCCTTATTAAGCTTTCTATAATCAATGCACATCCTGCTTCCAGTCACGACTCTTTTTGTTATTGATTCGCCTTTTTCGTTTTTAACTACTGTTACTCCTCCTTTCTTGGGTACGACATGAACTGGGCTGACCCATTCACTATCGGAGATTGGATAGATGATTCCTGCATCTAGCAATTTCTTTACTTCATCTCTGACTACAGTGCTTAGGATGGGGTTCAGTCTTCTCTGATGCCCTCTAGAGGTTTTAGAGTCTTCCTCTATTGTAGTTCGATGCATACAGATCGAAGGGCTTATACCTTTTAGATCGCTCATGTTATAGCCTAACGCGGTGGGGTACTTCTTTAGGACTTCTAATAGCTTTTCGGTTTCTGGTTGTCCTAAGTCGGCGTTGACTATCACTGATCTTTTTAGTTCATTGTCTAGGAATTCATATCTAAGGTTTTTGGGTAGTGTTTTAAGTTCTAAAGATGGGTTCTTCGGACCTGGCATATGGTTTGGAGTCAGTGCTAAGCTTTCGCTTAGGCTGTCGTCTTTATACGGTTTACGCCAATCATCGTCTTCAGAAATATCGGGTATTTGAATCTTTATTATTTCTGAATACGTGGTCTCTTCATTTTCAAGTTCTCTTATGCATTCGTCAATTTCGTCTACTAAATAGCAGGTATCGTCTATGGCTGGTGCTTGTAAGAACTTGGTGAGAATGAACTCTATCTTTTCTTCTCCTACTTCGAATGTTAGCCTTCCTTTCTTCACGTCTATAATAGCTCCGGCTGTAGCTAGGAACAGTCTTCCTAGAATAATTGGGGTAACAGTTTCCTACTTGATGTCCATGATTATGAAGTCGGTTGGGATGTAGAATTGTCCTATGCGTACTGGAACGTTTTCCAGTATTCCGACGGGGTATTTTACTGATCGGTCAGCTAATTGTACAGACATTTTGGTTGGTCTGAGGTCTCCCATATTCAGCTTTTTGCATATAGATAAAGGCATAACACTGATACTGGCTCCTAAATCGCATAGAGCTTTGTCTATCACGAACTTTCCAATGACGCAGGGTATGGAGAAACTACCTGGGTCTTTTAATTTAGGAGGCATGCGGTTTTGAATGATAGCGCTACACTCTGCAGTAAGTGTAACTGTTTCTTTATCCTCGATCTTTCTCTTATTCGACAGGATTTCTTTGAGAAATTTAGCGTATGACGGCATTTGAGTTATCGCTTCTGTAAAAGGAATAGTAATATTCAGCTGTTTAAGGAGCTCTACAAATTTCTTAAACTGTCCTGAAGTTTTGGAGTTTATTAATCTTTGCGGATAAGGGATAGGTGGTTTATATGGCGCTGGAGGTGCTTGAGTTTTTTCACTTGCGGTATCCTCCTTCTCGTTGTCTTCCTTCTTCTCTAACTCGGATTCCTTTTCTGCGTGTTCAGTTGGTTTTTGTTGCATGGCTGAGTTTTCGGTCCTCGGATCGATCAGTTCGTCCAATTCTTTTCCACTTCTTAGTATTATAGCATTTGCTTGGCCTTTTGGATTCTGTTCGGGTTGTCCAGGAAATGTGCCAGCAGGTGCGGCAGCAGAGGCTTGTTGTTGAGCCACTTGTGATATCTGTGTTTCTAACATTTTGTTGTGGGTGGCTAAAGCGTCTACTTTTCCGGTCAACTATTTAATTTACTCGCTAGTGTGTATGTTTTGATTCAGGAGTTCTTTGTTTGTTTGAGCTTGAGTAGCTATGAATTTTTCCATCATCAACTTGAGGTTTGATTTCCTAGGTGCAGTCTGAGCAGCAGCTGGTTTATGATATCCTGGTGGAGCGGTAGGCATTTGCAATGCATTTTCGCTTTTGTAAGAAAAGTTTGGATGATTTCGCCAACCTGGGTTGTAGGTATTTGCGTAAGGATTTCCTTGAGCATAATTTACTTGGTCTGGTGGGATTCCGGCTAGCAATGGGCATTCGGGTGCATTATGATTGGTGCTTCCGCATAACTCGCAATTTGGAGTTACGGCAGTGACGGTTGCAGTGGGGTTGACGGTCAGACTGTCAATCTTCTGTGCTAGAGCATCTACTTTAGCGTTGAACTTTTCAAGGCTGCTGATCTCGTACATCCCACTTTTCGCTGTGGTTTTCTCTGTCGGAGTGCGTTCACCTCCTCATTGGCAGTGGTTCTGAGACATGTTTTCTATTAGTTGATAGGCTTCGTCGTATGGCTTATCCATAAGTGCACCGCCCGCGGCAGCGTCTATTGTCAATCTAGTATTGTATAAAAGCCCATTATAAAAAGTATGGATTGTCACCCAGTCTTCTAGACCGTGGTGAGGACATGTTCTCATCATATCTTTGAATCGTTCCCATGCTTCGTAAAGAGATTCAGTATCTTTCTATCGAAATCCGTTGATTTGAGCTCTAAGCATAGCAGTTTTGCTTGGCGGAAAATATCTCGCTAAGAAGACGTTCTTCAATTGTTCCCACGTCGTAACGGAGTTGGATGGTAAAGATTGTAACCATGTCCACGCTCTGTCTCTAAGAGAGAATGGGAAAAGACGAAGTCTTATCGCGTCTGGAGTTACTCCATTTGCTTTCACCGTGTCTGCATATTGTACAAACTTTGTTAGATGTTCATTCGGATCCTCAGTTGCATTTCCTGAGAATTGGTTTTGTTGTACAGCTGACAGTAATGATGGTTTCAGCTCAAAATCGTTTCGGGTAATAGCTGGGGCAGCAATGCTACTTCTAGGCTCCATCTGAGAGGGTGTAGCGTATGCCTTCAGCGGTTTGTTTGGAGGTCCTTCAGCCATATTTGATTTTTCTTCGGATTTGGGAATAGGAGTGAGAGGATCGGGAATGTTATGTTTGAGTTGGTACTTAATGATTCGGCTTCTTAGATGTAAGAAGCGTTCTAGTTCTACGACTGAAGGTTTCAAGATATCGCCTTGTGGGCGATTACTTGGCATACAATCGACAACACTAGTAAAGGAAAAATGAAAATAATTAACCTAGTCTATACGGCATAACAGAAGGTTACACTATTGACTAAACGAGTCCCCGACAACGGCGCCAAAAACTTGAACTCTAAACTTTCCAAACTTTAACCTAGGGTGTTCAAGCTATACCTCAATTTCCAAACTTTCCCAAGTTCCTTAGTTCAAACTCCACTTCCCTTAAACTCTAAATACTTTATTGACTACGTTACACACATACCAATCACAAGAAAAAAATTTACGGTCTCCGTAGGGGAGAATTCGACGTGACTTTTACCGAACTTAAAATAAAAAGGTACTTAACTTGACAATACAAAACGGGAAAACCTCCCCCACACTTGAACTAAACATTGTCTCAATGTTCAAGAATAAGAGAGGAAGAGGTGTACTCACAGAGATCCTCACATAGGGGTCGACATGTAATTCAGCACCTCTTTGCTGCTTCCACGTTTTCCCTTGCAAACTCTCGTTATTCCTGCAAAAACAATAACAACAAAAGAAACAACATCAATACTTAAAATCCGTGGGTTGCCTCCTGTTAAAACACAAATTGATTCTTAATTATATCTTTATGTTTTGATGATAACTCTTATGAAATTTTGTTTTAAGAAATTATATACTCTAAAATTTGTTCAAGTATGTTTGCTGCAGATATTAAAGTTAATATACTTTTGAAAGCAAATTGGATCTGAACATGGAACTATGCAAGGCTTTGAAGCGTCAGAAGCATCTATTAGAAGAATCTGAATGCTGCCTATAGAAGATTCTGAGCGCTGCCTACAGAAGGATATGAAGCAGAAGCTACAGAAGCATCTGGAGCATAGTCTGAAGACTTTTGTATGAAGAGTCTCAAGCATAGTTTTCAGATGATTCTGAGAGTACTGTATGCTGCAAGTACTGAGGATCTGATTCCTAAAACTCTGCTCTAATGAAATTATACGCTGAAGCACACTTGCTGCAATGCTCTGATTCAGCAAACTCTGATGAACATCAAAGACTCTGGTCACTCAAGGCTCTGATGTTATTTACTGAGTATTAGAAACTTGTTGAAGAAGAATTCAAAGTTATGTCTGTTGGTTTGGCCAAATGACTCTTTCCTCATTTATGCTAGACACAAGAACACAGACAAAAAGGATTTCTCTGTGCGTTCTACTTCTAGGAAAGGTCAAGTGATGTGAAGACAAAAAGGCTACAACCCTTTTCAGTACGCAGTCTTCAACGTGAAAACAACTTGGACTTTTGTGCCTATAAAAGCAAGTCTCCAACACTCTTCTTCAGTTGACGAATTATTGAAAGAAATTCATTAAAAGCTCTCATACAAATTATTCTTATTGCTGAATTTATTTCATACGTTCTTAACTTAAGTGTAAAATCACAGTTGTGATATAGCTTACTTAGAAGCATTTAAACACTTGTTTTAGTTTTACATTTGATTGTAAAGTCCTTGAGAAGACCTAATTGTGGTCAGTAGTTCTTGAGAAGACTAAGAACAGTTGCTCTTAGTGCTTGCTATTGTAATCAGTTTGATTAATAGTGGATTAAGTCCTTGTTGAGAAAGGCAAATCACTCTTGATAGGGTGGACTGGAGTAGTTGAGTTCAACGAACCAGGATAAAAATCTTTGAGTTTTTATTGCCATAATTCTTTCTATATACTTATTCAACCCCCTTCTAAGTATTTTCTCACCTTCAGTTGGTATCAGAGCTCCGGTTCTGTGTGTGCTACCACTTCACCGTGACAGAAAAGATCTAGTGAGAAAACTTTGATATATATTCTTGGTTTTTATTATGGCTGAAACTTCAACATCTAACAGTAACAACAGATATGAAGAAAGGGATATAATCAGCACAAAACACCCTATGTTTGATGGGGAGAAATTTGACTATTGGAAGGACAGAGTAGAAAGTCTCTTCCTTGGTTATGATGTTGATTTATGGGACTTGGTCATTGATGGGTATGTTCATCCCACTGATGGGGATGGCAAGAAAGTTGAAAGAAAATCTATGACTGAAGCCCAAAAGAAGGAGTTCAGAAATCATCACAAATCTAGAAAAATCTTGTTAAATGCAATATCTCATACTGAGTATGAGAAGATCACCAACGGAGAAACTGCATTTGACATGTTTGAGTCTTTGAAGATGACTCACGAAGGAAACTTACAAGTTAAAGAGACCAAGGCCCTGGCGCTAATTCAGAAGTATGAAGCGTTCAAAATGGAAGAATCTGAGTCTATAGAAACTATGTTCTCTAGATTCCAGATCCTCACAGCTGGTCTAAAAGTGCTAGACAAAGGCTACTCAATTGTTGATCATGTGAAGAAGATCATCAGAAGCTTGCCCATCAGATGGAGACCTATGGTCACTGCTCTGAAGCTAGCTAAGGATCTGAACAAGATCACTGATCGCGACTTTCTATGTCTAATACAACCTAACTGCAAGTGCACAATCTATCGCGTAGTAATAATAGATATCGATCCCACAGGGACTCGTAATCAAACTAGTGTTCTCGGGAGTTAATATGTTTAGCTAGGTAGAATATGTTTAAGGGAATAAGATTGTTACTAAAGGGAAACTTAGAATGTTAATTAAAGTATTAATTAATTGAATCGATATGCAGTAGTTATGTTCTTCGGGGATTTGACAAGTTACCGGTGTATGAAATATTTTTCAGAGTTTATTTAAGCAGAAAATGGTGATCTGAAGACTCTCGTCTCACGATGGTTATTGACGCTAATCATAATTCTAAGGGACAAACGTACACTTTCGTATCCCATTCGGGGTTAAAATTATTTTTTGGAAATCTCTAAGTTCTAATTCATTTTAAAGTGCTTTCGCTGTTATTAAAATGAATGACTAGTGTTTACTATCTGATCTTGCCGCAGCTTTCGCTTGTTGGTTCATATCTTAATTAATTTCCCACTTTCGTGGCAAAACTACTTTTAAATAAGTTCTCGCTTTCGCGACGAAGTTTATTTAGTAAATTAATTTTAAACACTCAGACCATAAACGACCTTTGAAAAAGACAGTTTTCAACCGGTTATTATCAAATCCCTTTCGAATTATTACTACATATCGATTACTTAAATTTAGCTAGACATGGATTTGGGAAAGGTAAAACATAGATAAAAACAATAAATAACAGCATGCAACATAATAAAAACTGGAAGTACGATTGAAATGAGAAACCTGTAAACATTCCAATTGACCTTTGGGCAGATCCTCCACAGATGTTGGCAGGATTCTGGTCTTGGTGCCAATTTGATCGTACAACGGAAATAGAAATTACAGAAGGAATAAAAGGATGCAGAAAAAGAAAGGAGAAACAAATAAGAATATTAAAACTGGAAAGGTTGCTCTGGAAATAAATTGGGCAGCACTTCGTTGTATGAATGTGGCTCCCTTTCTGAGGTCCCCTTCTTCCCCTTTTATAGAAATGGAATTCTAACGGTTATAACTTGAAGAGGGTGGACTTTGAGGCAGAATAATCAGGGAGTAGTGGTCCACTATTTGGGACTTAGAACTGCTTCTTTCACGTGCATTTGAAGTGGGGCGTTTTTTCCTGCATGACGGTCGTCACAAGGTGTGACGGTCGTCATGGAGCTGTGACGGTCGTCACAGCAGTAAAATCAGCATTCTGCGCTTTTCATGATGTTTTCATCCTTTTTTTCGTCCATATTTCATCTGAGATTTCTTCTTTTCTTCATCTTGCCTTGTTTAGACGTGATCATTAAATACCTGCAAAACATCAGACAAATAACACGGAAATAACCCGAAATCGGATCGAAAGCAGTTAAACTTCAGTTAAATTATGCATCAAAATATATATACGATTTCGTGTTATCAATCACATTGGAGGAACTAATTGTTAGAACATAGATTGGTTCTTAATAATACCTCTATGTTTTGATGATAACTATTATGAAATTTTGTATTAAAGAATTATATACTCTAAAATTTGTTTGAGAATGTCTGCTGCAGATGTTAAAGTGAATATTACTCCTGAAGCAAATTAGATCTGAACATAAGAAATATGAAAGGATCTGAAGCGTCAGAAGCATCTCTTAGAAGATTCTGAACGCTGCCTCCAGAAATTTCTGAGCGCTGCCTCCAGAAGAATGTGAAGCAGAAGCCACAGAAGAATTTGAAGCAGAAGCCAGAAGCATCTGAAGCAATGAGGAATTCTGTATGAAGAGTTTCAAGCACAATTACTTCAGAAGACTCTGATAGTACTAACGCTACCAGTACTGAGGATCTGATCCAAAACTCTGCTCTGAACATTTACACGCTGTAAGCACACTTGCTGCAAAGACTCTGATTCAGCAAACTCTGATAAACATCAGAAGACTCTGACCAATCCAGACTCTGATGATTCTTGCTGAAAATTGTTGGAGAAGTATTCAAAGTTATGTCCGTTGGAATAACCAAACGACTCTTTCCTTATTTATGCTAGACACAAGAACACAGACAAAAAGGATTTCTCTGTGCATTCTTCTTCTAGGAAAGGTCATATGATGTGAAGACAAAAAGGCTCAGACCTTTTTGGTACACTGTTCTCAACGTGAAAGACTACATGGACCTCTGTGCCTATAAAAGCAAGACTCCATTCATCTTCTTCAATTGACGAAATACTTGAAAGAATTCATTACAAGCTCTCATACAACTTATACATACTTGCTGAATTTTATTCATTGTTCTTCCTCTTAAGTGAAAAATCACAGTTGTGATAAAGCTTTATTAGAAGCATTTTTAACCCTTGTATTATTATTAGATTTGATTGTAATAGAACCTTAAGAAGATCCAGTTAGGATCAGTAGTTCTTGAGAAGACTTTGAACAGTTGTTCTTAGTGCTTATTATTGTAATCAGTTGATTAAATAGTGGATTAAGTCTTTGTTTGAGAAAGGCAAATCACTCTTGATAGGGTGGACTGGAGTAGTTGAGTTCAACGAACCAGGATAAAAATCCTTGAGTTTTTATTTCTAAGTTTTATCTTCATACTTATTCAACCCCCCTTCTAAGTATTTTCTCACCTTCAGTTGGTATCAGAGCTCCGGTTTTGTGTGTGCTACCACTTCACAGTGACATAAAAGATCCAGTGAGAAAAACTTTGATATATACATTTGGTTGTTATTATGGCTGATATTTCAACATCCAACAGATATGAAGAAAGAGACAGAATCAGTACAAAACCCCCTATGTTTGATGGGGGAGAAATTTGATTATTGGAAAGACAGGATTGAAAGTTTTTTCCTTGGTTATGATGCTGATTTGTGGGACTTGGTCATAGATGGGTATGTTCATCCCACTGATGGGAATGGCAAGAAAGTAGACAGAAAATCTATGACAGAAGCCCAAAAGAAGGAGTTTAGAAATCACCACAAGGCTAGAACAATATTGTTAAATGCAATATCTCACACTGAGTATGAAAAGATCACAAATAGAGAAACTGCATTTGACATGTTTGAGTCTCTGAAAATGACTAATGAAGGAAACCTTCAAGTAAAAGAGACCAAGGCTCTGGCGTTAATACAGAAGTATGAAGCGTTCAAGATGGAAGAATCTGAGTCCATAGAAGTTATGTTCTCTAGATTCCAGATTCTTACAGCTGGTCTAAAAGTTCTGGACAAAGGCTACTCAACTGTTGATCATGTGAAGAAGATCATCAGAAGCTTGCCTATCAGATGGAGACCTATGGTCACTGCTCTGAAGCTTGCCAAGGATCTGAACAAGATCACTCTGGAGGAGCTAATCAGCTCACTAAGGAGTCATGAAATTGAACTTGAGGAAGATGAGCCTCAAAAGAAAGGTAAGTCTATTGCCTTAAAATCTAACAAATCTGTAAAAGCATTGCAGGTGTTAGAGGAAAGCTCTGAAGAATCATCTTCTGAAGAAGAAGATGAATTATCCTTTCTGTCCAGAAGAATCAACAGACTCTGGAAGCACAAGCAAAGGAAGTTCAAGAACTTCAAAAGACCAGATCAGCGCAAGGAGTCCTTTGGACCAAAAAGATCTGGAAAGAAGGAAGTTGTCTGCTTTGAATGCAAAGAACCTGGCCATTACAAGAGTGAATGTCCAAAGCTTCTTAAAGAAAAACCAAAGAGAAAGTTTGACAAAAAGAAGAAGGTTCTAATGGCAACTTGGGATGACTATGATGAATCTGAATCCTCATCAGAATCTGAAGATGAATGCGCCAACATGGCTCTGATGGCAGGCATTGAAGATCAGAATGAAGAATCATCTGGATCTGAGTCTGATTCTGAATCTGACTCAGAAGAGGTACTTTCTGATCTCACTAGGGAAGAGCTTATTAAAGTCTTATCTGAAGTCCTAAAAAATTATAATCAGATAAAGCTCAAATGCAAGAAGCTTAAGTGCAATCTTGGCTCTGAGAATAATCTGTTAAAATCAGAAATTGCTGAGCTAAAAGAAAACAATTTAAAAATGAAAGCTGATTTTGAAATAGCTCAACAAAACTCTGAATCTGAAAGTAAGTCTAAATGCAAAAACATTTTAGAAGAATATGACTTTAGCTTTCAGAAATTTCTTGCTAAAAGCATAGATAGAAGCAAGATGGCTTCTGTGATCTATGGGGTTAGCAGAAATAACAGGAAAGGAATTGGATATGAATCCTCCTCTGGAAAGGATTTACATCCAATGCCTGTTGATAAACTTGTTATCAAGAAAACTCCCTTGTACTCTCATTTCAAGTTTGGTCATCTGAATGACATTAAACACACACGTTCTGATCAGAATGTTCCTGTGTTTAAGCCAAAAGTAAGTCAGAACAATACTGTTGTAAAAAGACAGAAGTTCAGACCAACTTTCAAGGCAGCTAACCAAGGATAAGATTATCCCTGTTGCAGATGTTTTTTGCAGAAAAGTCAAGACACCAGTCATGGTACCTGGACTCTGGCTGCTCACGTCACATGACGGGAGAAAGGTTTATGTTCCAAAGCCTGGAACTTAAATCTGGAGGAGAAGTGAAGTTTGGAGGGAATCAGAAGGGCAAGATCATTGGCTCTGGTACTATTGGTAATGGTAACCTTCCCTCTATATCTAATGTTCTTCTTGTAGAAGGATTAAAGCATAATCTGTTATCCATAAGTCAATTAAGTGACAATGGTTATGATATAATCCTTAATCAACAATGTTGTAAAGCTGTTAGTCAGAAGGATGGCTCAATCCTATTTAATGGAAAGAGGAAGAACAACATTTACAAAATAAATCTTTCAGAACTTAAAATTCAAAATGTTAAATGCCTCTTGTCTGTTAATGATGAGCAATGGGTCTGGCACAGAAGATTGAGGCATATTAATATGAGATGTATATCTCAAATTAATAAACTCAATCTGGTCAGAGGACTTCCTAAGCTGAAGTTCAACTCAGATGCTCTTTGTGAAGCATGTCAAAAGGGAAAGTTTTCAAAATCTTCTTTTAAATCTAAAAATGTTGTATCAACCTCAAGACCATTAGAATTACTTCACATTGATCTGTTTGGACCAGTGAAAATTGCATCCATCAGAGGCAAGAAGTATGGATTAGTCATTGTTGATGACTACAGCAGATGGACATGGGTAAAGTTCCTAAAACACAAGGATGAGTCACATTCTGTGTTCTTTGACTTCTGCAAACAAGTCCAAAATGAAAAAGATTTCAAAATTATTAAAGTCAGAAGTGATCATGGTGGTGAATTTGAAAACAAATATTTTGAAAAATATTTTAATGAAAATGGCATTGCTCATGATTTTTCCTGTCCTAGAACTCCACAACAGAATGGGTTGTAGAGAGGAAAAATAGAACTCTGCAAGAAATGGCCAGAACCATGATCAATGAGACTAATCTGGCAAAGCATTTTTGGGCAGAAGCAATAAACACAGCATGTTACATTTAGAACAGAGTGTCTGTAAGACCTCTTCTGGAAAAGACTCCCTATGAATTGTGGAGGAACAGAAAGCCCAAGATTTCATATTTTCATCCTTTTGGATGTATTTGTTATATGCTGAATACTAAAGAGAATCTTAACAAGTTTGATTTTAAAGCACATAAGTGTTTCATGCTTGGGAATTCTGAACGCTTTAAAGGCTACAGAGTATACAATACTGAATCACAGATTGTGGAAGAATCTATTCATATTAGATTTAATGATAAGCTTGGCATTGAAAAGCCAAAGCAGTTTGAAAGTTCTGCAGATAGAGAAGTAATTCTCACAGACTCTGAAGGCTCAGAAGCAGACAAAGCTTAAGTGAAGGAACCTGAAGCAACGCCAGATGCAATTCCTTTAGCTTCTCAGATGAACAATTTAAACATTTCTGAAAAATCAACTGTTAGAGGGTCATCTTCCAGAATCAAAGCCTCTCATCCAGAGGATGTGATCATTGGAAAGAAGGATGACCCTATCAGAACAAGATCCTTCCTCAGATCATCTGAAGCATCATTATTTGGGTTGGTGTCAGTAATTGAACCAACTTCTGTGGATGAAGCTCTGCAAGACAATGACTGGATTATTGCCATGCAAGAGGAACTCAATCAATTAAGAAATGATTTATGGGATTTAGTTCCAAGACAAAAAGGATTCAACATAATTGGAACTAAATGGGTCTTCAGAAACAAGCTTAATGAGAAAGGAGAAGTTGAAAGAAATAAGGCAAGGCTAGTTGCTCAAGGTTACAGCCAGCAAGAAGGAATTGATTATACAGAGACTTATGCTTCTGTAGCAAGGTTAGAGTCTATTCGTTTACTCATTTCTTTTGATGCACAGTATAACATCACTCTATATCAGATGGATGTTAAAAGTGCCTTTCTAAATGGTATTATAGAAGAAGAAGTTTATGTTCACCAACCTCCTGGGTTTGAAAATGAAAAATTTCCAGAACATGTTTTCAAACTAATGAAATCTCTTTATGGTTTAAAACAAGCTCCCAAAGCTTGGTATGAGAGATTAAGCAATTTTCTTCTGGAGAAAAATTTCATCAGAGGCAAAGTGGACACAACACTCTTTTGTAAAACATTTAAGAAAGATCTTCTAATTTGTCAAATATATGTGGATGATATTATATTTGGATCTACCAATGTTATGCTGGGAAAGGAGTTTGCTCAATGTATGCAGGCAGAATTTGAAATGAGCATGATGGGAGAATTGAGATTCTTTCTGGGAATTCAAGTCAACCAAACTCTAGAGTGCACTTACATTCATCAGACCAAATATGTTAAAGAGCTTCTGAAGAAGTTTAACATGACTGATAGTAAGATGGCAAAGACTCTCATGCATCCAACTAGTACACTAGGTAAGGAAGAGGTAAGTAAGAAAGTAGATCAGAAACTCTACAGAGGTATGATATGATCTCTTCTCTACTTAACTGCTTCTAAACCTAACATTTTGTTCAGTGTATGCTTGTGTGCAAGATTCCAATCAGATCCTAGAGAATCACACTTAACAGCTGTTAAGAGGATTCTAAGGTATCTTAAAGGTACTTCTAATGTGGGTTTGTGTTACAAAAAATCTGATGATTTCAAATTAGTTGGATTCTGTGATGCTGATTACGCTGGAGACAAAGTGGAAAGAAAAAGTACTTCTGGAAGTTGTCAATTTCTAGAAAGAAATCTAATCTCTTGGTACAGCAAGAAGCAACCCACAATTGCACTGTCAACTACAGAGGCAGAATATATTGCTGCTGCTGGATGTAGCACGCAGATGCTCTGGATGAAAAGTCAGCTAGAAGACTATCAGATTTTTGAAAGTAATATTTCTATATTCTGTGATAATACTTCTGCTATATGTTTGTCTAAAAACTCCATTTTACACTCTAAGGCAAAACATATAGAAATTAAACATCATTTCATCAGAGACTATGTTCAGAAGGGAATTATAAACTTAGCCTTTGTTGATACAAATAATCAATTGGCAGATATTTTCACAAAACCCCTTGCTGAAGATAGGTTCAAATTTATTCTGAAAAATATTGGTATGGATTTTTGTCCAGAATGATATTTATCAGAAGCAAATTTCTCAGATGCAAAATGGTTAAAACTCTGAAGTATTTCATCTGTTATTTATTTGATTTATTATTATTTGAGTGTATCTGAACTAACCAATCTTAGAGGATCTGAACGTTGGCTAACGTTTCATTTCTCAAGAGAATTCAGAAGCACATGCAAGCAAACACGTGTCACTCTGAATCTGAAAAGATAGCGTGTACACTATTGAAGAGACATTTGAGGTATGGTTTGAATAGTGAATATCTTGGTTTTCCCTCCAATTTGTCAGAATCAATTAATGTTTGAAATGATTTTTATTCTCTTTCATTAATTGTCATTTAATTCTATGTGAGAACATGTTATGTGTGTCTGTTAAGTGCCCTAATTGCTTTCTCTATAAATACCACATTTCACACCAATTTCACACTTTTCACATCACAAACAAGTTTATGCATTTTTGTCTTCTCTTCTCTCTTCACAAAAACCCTAAACCTTCGTCCAAATCATCTTCATCCTCTTCAATGGCAACTTCATCTTCTACAGCAGCTCAATTTCAATCAACTATGGCTGCAGTTACTTCTGCAAATATGGGTGTTACTCCATTCACAGTACCTAAGAGGACATTGTTAACTCCTGTGGACAAACTTGAAGTTCTCTGTGAATCAATGATGGAATTTGATTCCTTAGCTGAAAATGGATTTGAATTTCGTTCAATAATTGATGCACAAGGCTGAGTTAAATATTTTGACAGATTATTTGGACCAGTTTACCCTCATCTGGTGAAGGAATTCTGGATACATGTTTCTGTTTATCCAAAATTCATTTTATTCTCTATTATGGGAAAGGAGATCATTATAACTGAAGATCTCATCAGGAAACTCATAGGGTATGAGGAGACTGATGAAGTATGTCATCTGCCATCTGGGCGTGTGGACATGGAGGAAGTTTATGAGGAAGTCATCACTTCTGAACATGCCTCTAACAAATTTAAGGATCTGAAGCCTGACTACAAAATCTGGGCAAAGATTTTTCTGGGATGCATCCATCACAGAAAATCCACCAATTCTCCAGATTATGTGAACAATGAACAACTCTACTTCACGTACTGTTTGAGTCAGAGTACAAAGGTAGATCTTCCTTACATTCTCTTTATGCATCTGTGGAACCATATCAATGCTTCAAGAGAATCTGTAAAGGATAAGGGACAGAAGATCAGGACATGGATCCCCTTTGGAAGGTTGATTTCAGACATTCTGACAGAGAATGGTCTGGTGACTGCTCTGTATGAAGCTGGAGTTAAGGATGAACTTGAATCCATTGTTGGAAAACCTCTTAATGCAAAGAGTCTTCAGAGACTAAAAATTTTAGATGAACTCACAACTGCACCCAAGAAGCTGAATATTTCTGAAATCAGTCAGAAGAGGATTCCAGTTGAAAATTTTCCACTGTTTGGTGCTGAAGAACCAAGGGATATCATTGTGAGATATATTGATTCATGCAAAGCAGATGGAACGCCTATTCCTGCAGATATTCTGAAAAGAGCAAGAGAACCAATGCCAGATGTATATAATGAGAATACGAGGAAAATAAGTCAATCAGAGGCAGAAGAAGCTGCTGTTCTGAAGAAGCCAAAAGTTGCTGACAAGCCACAAAAGCAGATCAAGAGAAAAGCTTTTGGAGAAGTTACCTCTGTTCCCACCAAGCGTATCAAGACTAAAGGTACTAAAACATCTGTATCTTCTTTCTCTAAAATTGTTATAAATGAATCAACATTTAGTTCTATTCCAAAACCCCCTCCCACTCAAAAACAATCTATTCCTGCTCCATCTCAAAAATCTGAACCATCAAAAATTCCTTCCCCACAAAAATCATCTGATCCTATTTCCACTACTCCACTAAAAACTTCTGTTACTCCACCATCTGAACCAACAACAACAACACCAGCAAACCAAATCCCAACACCTATAACAAAACAAACAGAACAACTTACACCACCACAACAACCAGAAAAACAATAATCAGATACATCTGAACCCATACAATCTGATCCAGTTGCATCTGAACAAGTTGTTTCTGAACCACCTATCTCTAAACCACTTGTATCTGAACCTCCATCAAAACCTTCTGAGAATCAACATGAACCAACCAATCCTCCTGAAACAAATATACCTGAGACAGAGGTTCTAAACGTCACACCTCTCAAGACTGTATTTGAAGTGTCTTCTACGTCTTGTACCCCAACCACATCCTCAAACTCATCTGAATCTGATATCCATCCAGATTTCATTTCACCTCCCTCTCTCAGAGTTTTTGAAGCTAACCAACCAGAACCACCTATTTCTTCTGAAATTCTCATTCCTAACACCATCCCAACACCTAAGCCAGGGACATCTGAGTATGTATCCTTTGCCTCGTGTAAACCATTTCCCTCTGACAAACTTCCCTCTGGTTTCAAATTCAAAAATTTCTATAACAGAATTGAACCATCTTACTCTTTCACCCATTTTTAACCTAAGCTTTCCATCATTCTACCATCTGTTCTCCAAACATATATGAAAGAAATGCTAAACATGGTTTCATCAGAACCTCTTTTATCTGATAAATCTGCTTTCATCCCTTATACTTCCACCTCATTTGATGTTGTTTCCTATGCATCAAATGCAAAACCATTTTTGCTGAATGCCTTAACCATATCAAAACCAATCACTTCATCTGATTGTCCATCCATTCCCTTCTATCCTCGTCCTCTTATCATCATTTCAGAACTTACCATGCCACCTTCACCTCAACCAAAGCCATTCACCTTGGAAACCCTTCTGAAACCAAAATCTACGCTGAATGTTGATAATTTATTTACAAGTTTTATGAAAGAAATAAAGATGCATTTAGGCTCTGTTCAGAAGAAGTGCTTATCAACAATGGATGCAAATGAATCTGATGCTATCTGGAATAGCTTCATCAACAGATTCAATACTGTAGCCTCAAATCTGAAGAATGTATGTTCTAATGATGCAAAGCTCAGATTTGTTGAGACTGCTAGAAGCTTGATCTGGACTGTTAAAAGATCTGAACCATTGCTTCTTGAAGATGTTCCTTCATCCTCTGAAGTATGTGATACAGAAGTGACTGCTGAATCTGCATCTGAAGAAAACCCTCTGGCTATGACTCTTGTGGAACATCCCTCTGGATCTGTTGCTCCTGACTCTGCATCTCCTATGGAAATTGACTCTGTTCCTGCTTCAGACTCTGCCCCACCTTCTTCATCTAAGGTCAAGAAAGAGTATCCAGATCTTGAAGATAAGATTGCAGTTCTGGAAGCTGGTCAATCTGAGATTAAGTCATGGATTGCCAAGCAAGATCAGAAGTCTGAATGGCTCAATGGATGTCCAAACAGGATCAGAAGAATGAAAACATGGCTAAGTGGATGACAAAGCAAGAACAATCCTCATCTGAGATCACTAACCTGTTGAAGATGATTCTGTCCAAACAAACTTAGTTTATTTTTTTCTGCATCTGATGTTTGTGCACATGTACTTGTTTTATATCTGATGTTTTGTATCTTTTGCTCTATATGAATGAATGATTCAGTGTTATCTCTACATAATTTATCTTTTCTGTATTTCCTTTTAAAGTTTATTTGTCTTTTAAAATTTTTACTTTTTGATTATGACAAAAAAGGGGGAGAAAATGGATCTGACTATTCAATTAAACTCTACCTAAATGAAACTTCAGACATGTCAATTCTAACTAACGTAAACTCTTAGTGTTTCAAAATGTTTGATAACTCTGACATATTCGTTAAAAGAAACTCTGACATAACTCTAAGACTTCTAGATAATATTTTACCTATCAGACTCTGACTCTGAAACATGCAAGATCTAATGATTGGAACATTCAGGCTCTAATTCTGAAAAGAATACTCATGCAAAAAGGGAAGTTTCTATTCCTTCTTAGTATTCAATTCAGGGGGAGATTCATCATCTCAGGGGGAGTTATAATTATATGGTTTATTGAAAAAAATTTCCTATGTTTTTGTCATCATCAAAAAGGGGGAGATTGTTAGAACACAGATTGGTTCTTAATAATATCTCTATGTTTTGATGATAACTATTATAAAATTTTGTATTAAAGAATTATATACTCTAAAATTTGTTTAAGAATGTTTGCTGCAAATGTTAAAGTGAATATTACCCCAGAAGAAAATTAGATATGAACATAAGAAATATGCAAGGCTCTGAAGCGTCAGAAGCATCTCTTAGAAGATTCTGAATGCTGCCTCCAAAAATTTCTGAGCGCTGCCTCCAGAAGAATCTGAAGCAGAAGCCACAGAAGAATCTGAAGCAGAAGCCAGAAGCATCTGAAGCAATGAGGAATTCTGTATGAAGAGTTTCAAGCACAGTTACTTCAGAAGACTGATAGTACTAATGCTACCAGTACTGAGGATCTGATCCAAAACTCTGCTCTGAACATTTACGCGCTGTAAGCACACTTGCTGCAAAGACTCTGATTCAGCAAACTCCGATAAACATCAGAAGACTCTGACCAATCCAGACTCTGATGATTCTTGCTGAAAATTGTTGGAGAAGAATTCAAAGTTATGTCCGTTGGAATAACCAAACGACTCTTTCCTTATTTATGCTAGACACAAGAACACAGACAAAAAGGATTTCTCTGTGCATTCTTCTTCTAGGAAAGGTCATATGATGTGAAGACAAAAAGGCTCAGACCTTTTTGGTACACTGTTCTCAACGTGAAAGACTTCATGGACCTCTGTGCCTATAAAAGCAAGACTCCATTCATCTTCTTCAATTGACGAAATACTTGAAAGAATTCATTACAAGCTCTCATACAACTTATACATACTTGCTGAATTTATTTCATTGTTCTTCATCTTAAGTGAAAAATCACAGTTGTGATAAAGCTTTATTAGAAGCATTTTTAACACTTGTATTATTATTACATTTGATTGTAAGAGAACCTTAAGAAGATCTAGTTAGGATCAGTAGTTCTTGAGAAGACTTTGAACAATTGTTCTTAGTGCTTATTATTGTAATCAGTTGATTAAATAGTGGATTAAGTCTTTGTTTGAGAAAGGAAAATCACTCTTGATAGGGTGGACTGGAGTAGTTGAGTTCAACGAACCAGGATAAAAATCCTTGAGTTTTTATTTCTAAGTTTTATCTTCATACTTATTCAACCCCCTTCTAAGTATTTTCTCACCTTCAGTTGGTATCAGAGCTCCGGTTTTGTGTGTGCTACCACTTCACAGTGACAGAAAAGATCCAGTGAGAAAAACTTTGATATATACATTTGGTTGTTATTTTGGCTGATATTTCAACATCCAACAGATATGAAGAAAGAGACAGAATCAGTACAAAACCCCCTATGTTTGATGGGGAGAAATTTGATTATTGCAAACAAGTCCAGAATGAAAAAGATTTTAAAATTATTAAAGTCAGAAGTGATCATGGTGGTGAATTTGAAAACAAATATTTTGAAAACTATTTTAAAGAAAATGGCATTGCTCATGATTTCTCGTGCCCTAGAACTTCACAACAGAATTGAGTTGTAGATAGGAAAAATAGAACTCTGCAAGAAATGGGCAGAACCATGATCAACGAGACTAATCTGGAAAATCACTTTTGGGAAAAAGCAATAAACACAACATGTTATATTCAGAACAGAGTGTCTGTAAGACCTCTTCTGGAAAAGACTCCCTATGAATTATGGAGGAACAGAAAGCCCAACATTTCTTATTTTCATTCTTTTGGATGTATATGTTATATGTTGAACACTAAGGAGAATCTTAACAAGTTTGATTCTAAAGCACAAAAGTGTTTCATGCTTGGCTATTCTGAACGGTCTAAAGGCTATAGAGTATACAATATTGAAATGCAGATTGTGGAGGAATCTATCCATGTTAGATTTGATGATAAGCTTGGCATTGAAAAGCCAAAGCAGTTTGAAAGTTCTGCAGATAGAGAAGTAATTCTCACAGACTCTAAAGGCTCAGAGGTAGAAAACGTTCAAGTGAAGGAACCATAAGCAACGCCAGATGCAATTCCTTTAGCTTCTCAAATGAACAACTTGAATATTTCTGAAGAATCAAATGTTAGAGGATCATCTTCCAGAATCAAGGCCTCTCACCCAGAGGATGTGATCATTGGAAAGAAAGATGACCCAATAAGAACAAGATCCTTCCTCAGATCATCTGAAGCGTCATTATTTAGGTTGGTGTCAGTTATTGAACCAACTTCTATGGGTGAAGCTCTGCAAGACAATGACTGGATAATTTCCATAAATCAAGAGCTCAATCAATTCACAAGAAATGATGTTTGAGATTTGGTTCCAAGACCAAAACAATTCAACATAATTGGAACTAAATGGGTCTTCAGAAACAAGTTGAATGAAAAAGGAGAAGTTGAAATAAATAAAGCAAGGCTTGTTGCTCAAGGTTATAGCCAACAAGAAATAATTGATTATACAGAGACTTATGCTCCTGTAGTCAGGTTAGAGTCTATTCGTTTACTCATTTCTTTTGCTGTACAGAATAACACTACTCTATATCAGATGGATGTTAAAAGTGTCTTTCTAAATGGAATTATAGAAGAAGAAGTTTATGTTCACCAACCTCCTGGTTTTGAAAGTGAAAAATTTCCAGAACATGTTTTTAAACTAAAGAAATCTCTTTATGGTTTAAAGCAAGCTCCCAGAGCTTGGTATGAGAGATTAAGCAATTTTCTTCTGGAGAAAAATTTTATCAGAGGCAAAGTGGACATAACTCTCTTCTGTAAAACATTTAAGAAAGATCTTTTAATTTTTCAAATATATGTGGATGATATTATATTTGGATCTACAAATGTTATGTTGGGAAAGGAGTTTGCTCAATGTATGCAGGCTGAATTTGAGATGAGCATGATGGGAGAATTGAGATTCTTTCTGGGAATTCAAGTCAACCAGACTCCAGATTGCACTTACATTCATCAGACCAAATATGTTAAAGAGCTTCTGAAGAAGTTCAACATGACTGATAGTAAGATGGCAAAGACTCCTATGTATCCAACAAGTACTCTTGGTAAGGAAGAGGTAAGTAAGAAAGTAGATCAGAAACTCTACAAAGGTATGATAGGATCTCTTCTCTACTTAACTGCTTCTAGACCTGACATTTTATTTAGTGTATGCTTGTGTGCAAGATTCCAATCAGATCCTAGAGAATCACACTTAACAACTGTTAAGAGGATTCTAAGGTATCTAAAAGGTACTTCTAATGTGGGTTTGTGTTACAGAAAATCTGATGATTTCAAATTAGTTGGATTCTGTGATGCTGATTACGCTGGAGACAGAGTGGAAAGAAAAAGTACTTCTGGAAGTTGTCAATTTCTAGGAAGAAATTTAATCTCCTGGTACAGCAAGAAGCAACCTACAATTGCGCTATCAACTACAGAAGCAGAATATATTGCTGCTGTTGGATGTAGCACGCAGATGCTCTGGATGAAAAGTCAGCTAGAAGACTATCAGATCTTTGAGAGTAATATTTCTATATTCTGTGATAATACATCTGCTATATGTTTGTCTAAAAACCCCATTTTACACTCTAAGGCACAACATATAGAAATTAAACATCACTTCATCAGAGACTATGTTCAGAAGGGTATTATAAACTCAGCCTTTGTTGATACAGATCATCAGTGGGCTGATATTTTCATAAAACCCCTTGCTGAAGATAGGTTTAAGTTTATTCTGAAAAATATTGGTATGGATTTTTTTCCAGAATGATATTTATCAGAAGCAAACTTTTCAGATGCAAAATGCTTAAAACTCTGAAGTATTTCATCTGTCATTTATTTGATTTATTGAATTATTATTATTTATGTGTATCTGAACTAACCAATCTCAGAGGATCTGAACGTTGGCTAACGTATCATTTCTCAAGAGAATTCAGAAGCACATGCAAGCAAACACGTGTCACTCTGAATCTGAAAAGATGGCGTGCACAATACTGAAGAGACATTTGAGGTATTGTTTGAATAGTTAAAAAATCTTGGTTTTCCCTCCGAATTGTCAAAATTATTTAATGCTTTGAAATGATTATTATTCTTTTCATTAAATGCTATTAATTGCTATTCGAGAACGTGCTGAATGTGTCTGTTTGTGTGCCCTAATCTTTCTCTATAAATACCACAAATCACACCATTTCACTTCACAAACAATATATGCATTTCTGTTTGCTATTTGGCCTTCATCAAAACCCTAAACCTTCATCCAAATCTTCTTCATCTTCAACAATGGCAACATCATCTTCAACCTCAGCTCAATTTCAATCATCTATGGCTGCAGTTGTGTCATCAAACATGGGAGCTACTCCGTTTAAGGAACCTGAAAGAACTTTATTAACCCCTGTTGATAAGCTTGAAGTTCTTTGTGAATCAATGGTGGAATTTGATTCTCTGGATGATAATGGATTTGATTTGCGTTCTATTATTGACGCACAAGGCTGGGTTAAGTATTTTTATAGATTATTTGGACCAGTGTATCCACACTTAGTGAAGGAATTTTGGATTCATGCATCTGTTTACCCAAAGTTCATCCTCTCTTCTGTTCTGGGAAAAGAGATCATAATCACTGAAGATCTCATCAGAAAACTCATTGGGTATGAGGAAACTGATGGAGTTTGTCATCTGCCAGCTGGGCGTGTTGATATGGAGGAAGTGTATGCTGAAGTGATTTCTTCTGGACAAGCTTCAAATAAATTCAAGGATCTGAAACCTGATTACAAAATCTGGGCAAATATTTTCTGGGCTGCATCAACCACAGAAAATCAACAAATTCTCCAGATTATGTGAATAATGAACAACTGTATTTCATGCACTTCTTAAGTTAGAGTACCAAAGTGGATCTGCCATACATTCTCTTCATGCATCTGTGGAATCACATCAATGCATCCAGAGAATCCATTAAGTCTAAGGGACAGAAGATCAGGACGCGGATTCCTTTTGGAAGATTGATCTCAGACATTCTGACAGAGAATGGTCTAGTAGCCGCTCTACATGAAGCTGGAGTTAAAGAAGAGCTTGAATCAATAGTTGGAAAACCCTTGAATGGAAAGAGTCTCTAGAGACTAAAAGTTGTGGATGAACTCACAACTGCTCCTAAGAAGCTAAATGTTGCTGAAGTAAGTCAGAGAAGGATTCCAGTTCAAGACTTTCCAATCTTTGGTGCTGAAGAACCTAGGGATATTATTCTTAGTTATATTGAAATGTGCAAGGCAGATGGAACACCCGTTCCTGCAGATATTCTGATTCATGCTAGAGAACCTATTCCAGATGTTTATGAGGAGAACATGAGAAAAAGAAGACAGTTAGAGGCAGAAGAAGTTGTTGCTCAGAAGAAACAAAAAGTTGTTGAAAAACCACAAAGGCAGATAAAGAGAAAAGCTTCTGGAGAAGTTCCCTCTGTTCCTACCAAGCGCATCAAGATAAAAGGTACTAAAACATCTTTACCTTCTATTTCTGAAAATGCAGTAGATATATCAACTATTAGTTCTGTTCCAAAACCTCCTCCTTCTAAAACTCAAACAACTTCTTGTCCATCTCAAACCTCTGAACCACCTACAACATCTGATCCTGTTCCCACAACACCACTTAAATCATCTGAAATTCCTCAATCTGAACCACAAACAACAAAACCAGCAGAACCAATTCCAACACAACAACAACCTGAAATTCAACAAACCTCTGAACCTGAACCAATACAATCTGAACCAGTTGCATCTGAACCACCAAAATCCGTAGCTTCTAATCCTCAACCAGAACAATCCAATCCAACTGAATCAAATATACCTGATTCTGAGATTCTGGATGTTCAACCTCTCAAGACTGTGTTTGAAGTATCTTCCATTTCATGTCACTCAACCACCTCATCTGATTCATCTGAATCTGATGTCCATCCAGAGGTTAGCTCACCCCCTCTCTCAGAGGATATGAACCCAAGCAATCAGATCCACCTGTTTCATCGGATGCTATCTTTCCTGAACCCACTCCAACAACCACACCCAGGACATCTTAGTTTGTTTCAGTTGCTTCCTTTAAACCACTTCCCTCTGATCCCCTTCCTTCTGGTTTAAAGCTTAAACATTTCTATACCAGAATAGAACCACCTGACATAAGCACTCCATTCAAACCCATTCCTTCAACCATACTTCCATCTGATCTTCAAACCCAATTTGAACAATTACCAGATATCACTTCATCAGAACCTCTGTTGTCTGATAAATTTGTTTTCATTCCCTACTCTTCCACTACATTTGATGTTGTTTCCTATGCATCACGTGTAAAACCATTTCTGGTTCATGCTTTATCCAGATCCAAAACTGCCACTTCATCTGACCATCCATCTTTTCCTTCCTACCCTCGTCCTCTGTTCATCATCCCACCTTTCATCATACCAACACCAAAACCAATAAAACAATCAACTCTTGAAGCCCTTCTCAAACCAAAACCAAGGCTTAATGTTGATATACTATTTGCTAATTTTCTGAAAGAAATAAAGATGAATTTAGGCTCTGTACAGAAAAGATGCTTGTCAACCATGAACTCAGTTGAATCTGATGCTATCTAGAATAGCTTCATTTCCAGATTCAATACAATTGCTTCAAATCTGAAGAATGTATGTTCTGATGATGTGAAGATCAGGTTTGCTGAGACTGCTAGAACCATGGTATGGAACATGAAAAGATTTGCACCTTTGCTTCTTGAGGATGTACCTTCATCTTCTAAAGTATCTGCTACAGAAGCTTTTGCAGAATCTGCTTCTGAAGAAAATCCATTGGCTCTGACAATTGTAGACAAACCTTCTGCATCTTTGGCTCCAGACTCTACAACTCAAATGGTTATTGACTCTGCACTTGCATCAGAATTTGCTCCATCTTCTTCATCTAAGATCAAGAAAGAGAACCCAGACTTAGAAGATAAGATTGCAGTATTGGAAGCTGGGCAATCTGAGATCAAGTCATGGGTGGCTAAGCAAGATCAAAAGAATGATCACTTGGAAAAATGGATGTCTAAACAAGAAGAATCTTCATCTGAGATCACTCAACTTCTGAAGATGATTCTTTCCAAGCAAACCTAGTTCTATGTTTTCTGTATCTGATGTTTGTGCACCTGTACTTGAATTTCCTTTCTAATGATTTGTCTGTTGTTTTTATCTGAATGAATGAATGAATGACTCTGTTGTTTTCTATACTTGCATGTATCTTTTCTCTATTTCCTTTTATTTTGTCTTTATAGTTCTTTTTTATTATGACAAAAAGGGGGGGAAAATGGATCTGACTGTTCAAATAAACTCTACCTAAATGAAATTCAGACATATCTAATTATAACTAACGTGAACTCTGAGTATTTCAGAACATATGAAAAATCTGACAAATTCTTTAAAGTAACTCTGAGATCCCCAGATCAAGCTTTATCCAATCAGGCTCTGATTCTGAAAAGAATACTAATGCAAAAAGGGAAGTTTCTATTCTTTCTAAGTATTCAATTCAGGGGGAGATTCATTATCTCAGGGGGAGTTATAATTATTGATTTATTAAACAAAATTTCTTATGTTTTTGTCATCATCAAAAAGGGGGAGATTGTTAGAACACAGATTGGTTCTTAATTATATCTCTATGTTTTGATGATAACTCTTATGAAATTTTGTGTTAAGAAATTATATACTCTAAAATTTGTTCAAGTATGTTTGCTGCAGATATTAAAGTTAATATACTTTTGAAAGCAAATTGGATCTGAACATGGAACTATGCAAGGCTCTGAAGCGTCATAAGCATCTATTAGAAGAATCTGAATGCTGCCTACAGAAGATTCTGAGCGCTGCCTACAGAAGGATCTGAAGCAGAAGCCACAGAAGCATCTGGAGCATAGTCTGAAGACTTTTGTATGAAGAGTCTCAAGCACATTTTTCAGAAGATTCTGAGAGTACTGTACGCTGTAAGTACTGAGGATCTGATTCCTAAAACTCTGCTCTAATGAAATTACACGCTGAAGCACACTTGCTACAATGCTCTGATTCAGCAAACTCTGATGAACATCAAAGACTCTGATCACTCAAGGCTCTGATGTTATTTGTTGAGTATTAGAAACTTATTGAAGAAGAATTCAAAGGTATGTCTGTTGGTTTGGCCAAACAACTCTTTCCTCATTTATGCTAGACACAAGAACACAGACAAAAAGGATTTCTCTATGCGTTCTACTTCTAGGAAAGGTCAAGTGATGTGAAGACAAAAAGGCTACAGCCTTTTTCAGTACACAGTCTTCAACGTGAAAACAACTTGGACTTTTGTGCCTATAAAAGCAAGTCTTCAACACTCTTCTTCAGTTGACGAATTATTGAAAGAAATTCATTAAAAGCTCTCATACAAATTATTCTCATTGCTGAATTTATTTCATACGTTCTTAACTTAAGTGTAAAATCACAGTTGTGATATAGCTTACTTAGAAGCATTTAAACACTTGTTTTAGTTTTACATTTGATTGTAAAGTCCTTGAGAAGACCCAGTTGTGGTCAGTAGTTCTTGAGAAGACTAAGAACAGTTGTTCTTAGTGCTTGCTATTGTAATAATAATGGATTAAGTCCTTGTTGAGAAAGGCAAATCACTCTTGATAGGGTGGACTGGAGTAGTTGAGTTCAACGAACCAGGATAAAAATATTTGAGTTTTTATTGCCATAATTCTTTCTATATACTTATTCAACCCCCCTTCTAAGTATTTTCTCACCTTCACCTCCCACGCAGCGCTTCGTTTAACGTCGCATGGCTCGACGGTCGACGCCCCATTGTTATGGGGGGGTACTTCAGCCTCCACACTCTATTGCTTGACTTCTTCGCAACAGAATATTTGGCAGGTTCAGAGATAAGAGCAACCTGAAGTGGTTTTGATCGTTCTTCTTTCTTAGTTGTGTTGATCTTTCCAACTGACGGTTTAACATCTTTCTCCTTACCTTTCTTTCTAACCTCATGAGCTTTTAACGTGATTTCCTCATCAAAACATTTCAAAGTGAGCGTACCTTTTTCCACATCAATATTGCACCGACTAGTAAGCAAGAACGGCCGGCCAAGTATGATCAGAGTCTCTTCATCCTCTGGTATATCCATGATTTGAAAATCAACTGGGTAAGTGAAGTTATCGATTTTCACTAGAACATCCTCTGCTAGCCCATATGCCATCTTAGTTGTGTGGTCGGCAAACTTCAAGCTTGTTCC
The DNA here is from genome assembly GCA_963859935.3 of Lathyrus sativus. NCBI lineage: Eukaryota > Viridiplantae > Streptophyta > Magnoliopsida > Fabales > Fabaceae > Lathyrus > Lathyrus sativus. The sequence continues at coordinate 633,341,097 of OZ012737.1, read as the reverse complement.
CGTATCGCTCACTTTTCCAATATCCAGCTTTTTGAAAATAGATAACGGCATGAGACTTACACTAGCACCTGAATCAATTAGGAATTTCTTAAAAGTTCGATCTTTTATAGTACAAGGGATTACAACTTGTCCAGGATCCTTCCTCTTGATGGGGATTCTCTTTTCCTTACATTGCTCAGTTGTGATCTTCGGTTCTTCACCCATTACTCTCTTTTTACCTATAACCTCTTTCATAAATTTCTTGTACAAAGGCATTTGCTCGAGTGCTTCAAAGAACGGCATGTTGATTTCCAATTTGTTGAGCATTGCACTGAACCTTCCAAAGTCTTTCTCTTTCTGATCCTTCTTTGTAACTCTTTGAGGAAACGACAGTTTAATTTTCGGTTTAACCTCCTCTTTCTTTTTCTCCCCAGTTTGTTTTTCAGATAGAACAACTTCTTCTGGTTCTTTCACTTTTTCTCTAACCTCAAGCTCTACCTCTATGCATTCATCCTCATTTGCTTCCTCTTCTTTTATCATTTTCTGATTTCTAGTTGTGACAGCATTAATACTCTCTTGATTTTTTGGATTCGGTACTGTCGCACTCGTGAGGGTTCCTTGAGTATGTGTTGAGAGGTGTTAGGCTATCTGTCCCATTTGCGACTCAAGATTTTTGATGGAAGTTGTGTTATTCCTTTGAACATTACGGGTCTCTTCTTGAAATTGCATACTTTGAGCTGCCATTCTTTCAATAGCTAACTCCCACTCTGCTTTTTGAGGAGCCTATTGTTGTTGCGGGTAAGGAGGTTGGTTTTGGTCTTTCCAGGAAAAATTAGGATGATTCTTCCATCCTGGATTATATGTCTGAGAATATGGATTGTTCTGCCTCAAAATATTTATCTCTTCAATTTGTTGAGCAGTAGCAAGACAATGTGCAATAAAGTGGGGACCATTACAAACCCCACAACTCACCGCTTGTATGGGTTGGACCTGAGCTACAGTTTCAGTACCCAAGTTCATTCCCTTAAGCTTTCTTTCCACTTCAGCTTTTATTTGCTCTTCCATGTTCACAACTTGCTCCGCTAGCTTCAAATCAATCTATCCCTCAGGTTGGTTCACAGTGCGATCATACAACTCAAGATGCTCATTGGCGGAAATTGCTTCTATGATCCTCTTGATACCAGTGGTTGTTGAGAAATTAGTTGAGCCACCGGCAGCAGTGTCTATAAGTTGTTTTGTCTTGAGTCGTAAACCATTCACAAAGTTATGCATTTGCTCTGTGGCATCCATGTTATGAGTAGAGCATTCTGACAGACACCTCTTAAACCTCTTGTATACATCTCCTAGAGATTCCCCTTCTTTTTGTTTGAAATTGACAATGTCGTATCTTTTTCAAATAAACATTGAAGTAGGGAAATACTCATTAAGGAATGCAGTTTCCATCTCTCGCCATGTGGTGATACTCTCAGCTGGAAGTGAATAGAACCATTCTTCCGCATCATCAGTCAGTGTGAACGGAAACATCACAAGTCTCTTAGCCTCTTCGGAATGACCTTCTATCTTCAAAGATGTGGTAGTTGTTAGGAATCTCTGCAGATGCTTGTTTGCATCTTCGTTGATTCTTCCAGAGAAAGGCTTGCTCTCCAACTGGCGAATGGTGGAAGGATGTAGCTGAAAGTGTGCCACATTCACCGGTTGATTCACGATGGTCATCCGGTTTGGTTGAGAATTTGCCCCTCCATAGTCTCCCAAAAGTCTCTCCGCTGGTGGGAGATCCGCCATAGCTTCAGTGTCTCTTTCTGATTCCAAACCTGAATTTGAATGAACATAAACTCTTTCTTCTTCTGAAGCTAATAATCTAGCTTGCCTACGTCTTTCGCGTAGAGTCCTTTCAATTTCTGCGTCCAAAGAAAAATTAGCTGAGGGGTTTCCTTGCATGAAAATGTTAGACGCAGATTAGTAATAACAAAATAATAATAATAAAAATTAAAAATAAAAACTGAAAATAAAATTTTGGTCGCAAAGCAACAAAATTTCAATTGAATTAGAATACAACTTATATTCTGGCAGTCCCCGGCAACGGCGCCAAAAACTTGACCAGTAAATTAGCAAGTGTACTAATTGTACCGATGTAGTAATAAGGGGAAATTCCCCGAATATCGATCTCGCGGACTGCGTATGAACACAAGTGCTATAATAATGCAATTGAACAAAAAGTCATAGGGGTTTTGGTTTGTTTCTTTAGAATTATCAAGCCAAAAGGCAAAAGCAGTAAAATAAAGGTTTTAAACGGTTATGAGAAGCATGCTAGGGTAGGGTGTATGAAAAAACCTTGTAATAACCTTAATCCTTAATTTTCAGAAATCACTGCTCAATTCAATCGTTACCGGTTTTAAAGATTATTTGACTCTAATTCCTTAGCAGAAAACTCTTTGGTATTCTCCCTATGCCACAATTCCTTGGCGGTATAGGAACAATACCAAGCAATATATTTTATCTAAAACATAACGGTTACTATAGGGTATCCCCATTCCTAGGCAATATCTACTATAGTATTATCGTATACACGCGTTAACATTTTTTCTTCCAAACCTAAGGTTAACCATAAATCATATTCCCATTTGTCAAATAAGAAAAACCATAAAACATTATACGATAACAACAATGATTAGAAAGCAGTGAAATATATAATTCAAGAAACCAAAGGTTATTACAGAGTCAATTCAGGGACATCCCCGTAGCATTGGGGGGGGGGGGGGGGTTTAGCTACTCATAATAATAAAAATAAACTCAACAATAAAATTCAACATTATAAGAGAATTGGTTGCTTTGATCTTCAATCGCTTCCGCTCATGAGGATCTTCCGTTCCCAAATCCTTGATAGCTCCAATCTTTATCGTGAAAATTTCTTTTTTTCTGTTCAAAAGTCCTTCTCCTTACTCAAAACACGTATCAAATAGTCTCCATTCAAACTCAATACTAGGGAAATTCCCAAAATACCCTCAGGGATCACAAGTGTCAAAAATACAGGAAAAATAGGTGATGAGGCGTTTCAACCAACACGGGCGGCTGTGTTGGCTTCCTGACACATTTTTCGCATGAAATTTTCAAGTCCCAGGTGTCCTGAGACGGGTCGTGTCACGTGACACGGGCGGCCGTGTCAGGCCACTGTTTTCCACCAAAAATCACCTCTTCTGAGCACATCCTGACACGGGCCGTGTCACACGTCACGGGCACCCGTGTCAGGCCCCTCTTGCGAATCTGACTTCGACTCCAACACAAAAGTTGTAGCTCTCTCTCTTAGCTTTCCAGCGGTTTTTAGAACGCCTCAAATGGATTCCCGAAACTCCAGTTATGATCGTTTTCGTGCAGACTGCTAAAGATTTTACTTTCAGTAGCCCCGTCACGGGCAGTGTCACAGGACACGGGCACCCGTGTCAGGCTGCTGGTTCACAACAAAACTCTTCTGAAATCTTGCCATTTTCCCCAGTTTTTGCTCTGCTTCTCCTTTATTGTTTACTTGAACCTAGAAACAGTGAAAATACCAAATCGACGCGTAAAATGTAATAAAAACAACTAAAATACGACAAGACAAAACAAATGACAAATGATTAACTGAAATGAACAGTAAAATCACATGTAAAAACCACTGATCAGCCATGCAAAAAATGAAATCACGTGAACAAGATAATCCTTCTATAAATACTCATATGTTTCTCACAACTTTCATCAACATTCACACTCAATATCTCAATATTCTTAATCTAACCATCTTCTAAGCCACGTCTATCAGTAAAAAAATGTCTCTCCTTACTATGGGTGATGTACACAGAGGAACAATTGATAATATTGCATCAGTTGTAAGTTTTTTAGTTTATTAGTTTTGCTTGCTTATTTACTTAAAGATATAGTTTCCTTAATAGTATAGTTTACTAGTCTTGCTAACTTAGTTTATTTATATCTTTTGTCAGGATGTAAACGTATTTTGATGTCGTGTGCATGACTATGTACCACACGGCCCAATTATAGAACCATACCAATGATCATGCAGTTTTGGTCATGTACTAAACATAGTCTCGTACTCGATTGATGCCAAATTTATTCTTGCTTTGCTAGAACAATGAAGACACGATACCCACTCATTTCACCTTCCATTCAGTGTGTAAGTTCCATGGTTTTATGATTGGTAACAATTTTTCTAAAACATGGTCAACAACATGATGTTGTGTGTCATGTTGTAACATGTTGTTCAGTTCTCTGTTGCGCAGATGTCCTGACAAATGATGGAACATATTATACCAGAACATATGCTCTGACTGCTTTAATTCTTGACAAGATGTGTTTTGATTTTATGAAAATTCCTTTTGGAATTATCTCACATATTTTTCAAGTCAAGAAGATTGTATCTGGAACAGGTTTTGTATCTCCAACCGTGCAAATGTTACTAAATTGGGCCTTGAGACGATTTAGGGAACTTTGTATCTTTTGTTCTAAGATTTAAGGAGATTTTGGTGCATCACTCAGCTTGTGAATCAAGAAACTTCTGGATGCAGATTTCAAAGCCCATAGACTGTAGAGACGTATTTAAAAGGGAATCCTAACCTAATGTAAAAATGACGGATGTTCACTATTGTAAAAGAACAAGGGGAAGGGTTTAGAAACTTAGGTTTTAAGAGTCTCTTGTGTTGTGACTTTGCATGTCACGCTTTGTATCATTTGATGCATCGTGGTAGACATATTTATGTTATATTTTGTTCTTAGTTGAAGCTTTTAATTAAAACCAAGTATTGTTCTTGGTCAAGAGTCTTGACCTAGTGTTGTTCTTGAAAGAAAGAGGGTGCGTCTTTCTTTTTGGTTTCTTATGGAATTCCCTGGGACTAGGAGTGTTTGTTTATCATTGTGGTGATTGGGAGTGAGATGATGATTTCTCATATCTAGGATTTCCTAGGTAGAAGTTTCACTGGATAGGGATTAAGTGAGGGGTTGTAAGCGGGAGAGTTTAGCCTGAATTAATACTATTGGTAGTGGATTTCCTTCCTGGCTTGGTAGCCCCCAGATGTAGGTGATGTTGCACCGAACTGGGCTAACAAATCATTGTGTTATTTATCTTTCTGCATTTAAAATTCTGCATAATTTAAATGGTTGGATAAATTATTCTGGTAGTCTGTAGATGTTAAAACATCTGTCATGATATTGTACCCTGATGGTGGAACATCAGATCCCACATCATGTATTGCATGTGCCATAAAATTTCAATTGGCATCTGAGCTGGCACCCTAGTCTGTTTTTGGGTGAGCTTCAGGAAGATTTGTTTTGGTACTTTATGTTCTTTGAAAGGTCAGCTGATCTTGGTTTTTTGCTTCCAAAGCATATGTTTGGATGATTCATTGTCTCTATAGTCTAGTTTTGGATGTGATTGTTGTTGTGCATAAAGATCGTGTCATTCTTAGCAGGTGAATTTCTTAGGTCACTTGTCTGTCGGTCAGTGTGTGAGCAAGGTATGTGTATCCTACTCTAGGGAAGTGTCTCAGGCTATGATGAAAAGGAAATTCAATTTCAAATGTCTAAAGAAACTCATCCTGACATTTGTGAGTTTTGCTTTGGTTCTTAAGGATAAGATGAACCTGGTGTAAAGGTAGAGGCAGGAACTGGCTCTGAAAGAGTCTCTCATGTATGATTAACTTGGTCTTAACAGGTTCTTCTAGTTCATCCTGAAGATTCATCTCAAGAGTTCAACTCGGCCTATAGCCAATCTTCCATCTGCTAGAACTCTAGAAAGATGCATATTGTCTTCTCTCTCATCCATTTGAAGTTTTCCGAGGTGATTGAAGTTCTAATAAGGAATTTGTGTCCAAAAACAGTTGTTTCCTGTGATTGTTTCAAGGAACTACTGCTCTTGCTGAATGAACAAGGATTCCTGATGGGTGAGATAATGACCTAGAAGCCTAGTATCACACAGAAATCTTGCATGAAGCAGGACATGGTCATCTGATCTCTGTGTCCCTGAGAGTCCTCGTCAGCAAGAGGAACTCCCTCAGGTACATGCTGGGATTGGGGTCTTCCGGGTCTAGTGGGCTCTGTTTGACGCTCATCTGTCTCAGGTACCTCCTCAACCACTAATGTCCTCCTAAGGTGCTCTGCAATCCACCTAGCATCTAATGGTTATTTCGGGTTCACGATCCACCCACCGATCGCTCAGTCAGTGCTCTAGATACCAGATGTTAGAATTAAACCCAAAACTTTGATAAATTCTGAATTAATCATGATGAACAAGATTTAATCACACTGATCGAATTCTTCTTGTTCTTCACTTTCCACTCGAGTGAATCAACCAAACTTGGTTGCAAGATTATTCTTGCTGCATAAAATTAATGGAGAATAAGAAAATAAAACTGATTTGGGAAAAAAAGAAACTAGGAATTCGATACAAAATAGAGGAAGAACAAGAATTTCTGTGGAATAACTCTCTACTTTCAAAACTGCAATTTTATTCAAGTGAATCACTTTATAATAATAGAGGCTACTCATTATTTATAGAATCCAAAAAATTAACCAACCACCCCCCAGTTATACCTCAACACCCCCCCCCCCACACACACACACAATTTGTATGAAAAGACAAAACAGACCCTGCAAACTATTTTTCCAAAATTTCCAAATTTACAATGCTGAGACGGAAATGTCAAATATCTGGGGCGATACCGGAAATTTTGAAGTAACTACCAGAAATTTCAAAACCAGTAAGTTTTCCACGAAAATTACATAATTTACGGTATTTTGTAGTGAAAATTTTGAAAATTCCGGTAATTTCATAATTTCTGGTATTTTCTACTGGAAATTTTAAAATTACCGGTACGAAACCCATTATTTTTACCGAAAATTTCAAATTTTCCAGTCATTATAAAATCTAGTTTTGTACTGGAAATTTCAAAATTTTCGGTAGTTATAAAAATCTAGTTTTATAACTGAAATTTTGAAATTTTTGGTAGTTGCCATTATTTTTTTTCCAATATTTATTTTTTTATTCTTTTGTAGTGAAATCCAGAGGCAGAGACTGTACTATTGCATGAAAAGTTGTTGATCGAGCAGCAGACCAGGGTAAGACTGACAAGGATGCTGATGTTGAGTCTTCCCAGCTACAGGCAGGATGAGTGGTCCTCACCGGTTCACACCAAAAGCGATAGGCTGAGCGGGGTCTTTTCGGGGCACCTTGTTCCACTCGACGCTGACCAGTTTGATCAGCAGAGCAGACTATAGATGAGGTGTTGTTAGATGTTCCTATATTTGATCCCGTTGTTGAGCCGGTGGTTGATCCAGTTGTTCAGAAGGTTGTAAAGAAGGTACAACCAGATGTTGTTGTGGGCGAGTCGGGCTCATCGGTTACTACTAACACTGAGTAACTTCATCAGCTCTGGTTGTTCCATTAGAGATCGAGCAGTCCATGTTCAGCATCCCTCGTAGTGTGAGGATGGTTACTTAGAGTGGTACCTCATTGTATCACACTCTCGCATCACCCAAAGCTGGTGATGGACCTTCTGATGGCTGGATACCTGTTGATGACGTGTTGTCGCCGCCTCCTGCAGCAGATCACGCCAATGACCAGCAACGCCTATAGATGATTGCAGTTATTATGGATAACCTTATGGGTTTGATAAACCCATATGGTGAGGTTTATACTATATTAGCCTGGGCTGCACGCATAGCCTGTGGGGCCCTATTTAGATACCTTTTGAATTATGTATTATTTGTAGCATTTGTATATTATTCAGACATCTTCGTTTATATATTATTCAGACATCTTTATTTGCTAATATTATTGATCTTCTTTCGATTACAACGTGAACATTACAATGTAATTAACATCTGACAATAGATTACACAACTTAAACAGAAAAAACATAACACTACAATATGATTAATAAATAAGAAAAACTTAAACACTACTAGACGCTTCAGGACATTTCAGCATCTCCATTATGTCGTCAAGGATCTTGAAAGCTTAGCATCTAACTCGATCGGCCCCTTTGTTATCCTATGGCAAAATGATATCCACATTTGCTTCATATCTTCGTCGGTCTTCAACTTAATAAGGTTGTATTTCACCCTCTCGTTAGTATCAATCCAATCTTCACGAAAATCGATCTTTCTCACCTTTCTGTTTTTGCCATCAGGCAACAATTCATTCAACTTCGATGTCAGGCCGACAAGAGATGTGGTGCCATCAGGAAGTCGGAACTCTATAGGAGAAGTTTCGTTGAAGTACACTTCTGAATTAATCAAAAATTAAGGAAGAAGCATTTTTTAAAATGTGTTTATCAACAACATGTGACCCCTATTTATACAACTTTGTATATATTCTAGACCATACAAACTGTCAGTGCAATCACAGCTATCTAAAACTTTTGGCAAAATCATGAGCATCCAAAAAATCATAAAAATGAAACTAATAGAAATTTCACTAAGATTGAAATTTCTAGTATCACCACGCAAATTTCAAATTTCCGGAACGTTTTGCACATTACCGGAAATTCCTAAATTTCTGGTACACAGAAAATTTCAAATGAGCTATCGAAAATTTTAATATAACTATCGAAAATTTCATACAGAAATTTGGTGTGCTTTTCACACAGGGGCAGTTTTGGAATTATGAAAAATTGAAGAGTGCCAGATATAATTTAGGGGGTGGCAGGTTAAGTCCTCATACATAGAATTCAATCTTCTTTGCTCCTGTCAAACAGCTTGCTTTGACATAAACAACTGGCAAACTATACATCATGTGACCCTTGAAGATATAAGATTCTTACTTGTTTCTCACACCAAAAGGAAATCAGCCTATACGAGATGATGAGGAACCCTTTGCAGTGAATGACAATGCAAGTAGTCTTGTCCATCCATGCACGCACGTCCAAGACATGGTGGTCGGGCTACTCTCGTGTGAGATTGTACCATAGGGCTCAGATGTTGACATTGTTGTATGTGGAATTTTGAGGGAAGGCAAGACAACATTGCAAATGAAGAGAAATGAGAGGAGGGTGTTAACAAATTTGATAACTGAGTAATTTATTAGAAAGTAATGCTGTTATATAAATAGCTTACAAAAGAAACTGAATACGTCCTAAGTAGTGGCTAGGAAATAGGGCCACTAAGCAATACTAGACTCCCTACAATTTAGGCATAATCAAAGGTAACAAACTGCAAGCACGATTCTCTCAATCAGTGCAGACTAAGCCAAATAACAAATAACAATTAATAATAACCTAACAATTAATAATATTCCTAACAATTCTCCCCCTAAACTAGACTGTCTAGTTTATCTCTGAGATGTCACATACACCAAGCTTTTTCCTCAGCTCTTGAAAGACTTCAAGCTTGAGCGGCTTAGTAAAGATATCAGCTATCTGCTGTTTGGTGCCGCAATACTACAGTTGAACCTTTCCTTCATTTACTAAATCACGGAGGAAGTGAAAGCGCACATTGATATGTTTGCTCTTGCCATGCATAACTGGGTTCTTTGAGAGTTTGATGGTAGAACTGTTGTCACAAAAAATCACCGGACTTTTGTTTCCGTTGTACTCTAACTTGGACAGAACCCTCTTCATCCAAATCAGTTGGCAGGCACTGGCTGACGCAGCTACAAATTCCGCTTCTGTGGTGCTGAGTGTGACTATAGGTTTCTTCCTTGATGACCATGCCATAGCTACATTGCTAAGTATGAAGGCATAGCCTGAGGTACTTTTCCTATCATCGATACAACCGGTATAGTCGCTGTCTGTGTATCCCACAAGCTCCTGATTGCCTGATCTTTGATAGAAAATCCCAAAACACGCAGTTCCGTTCACATACCGCAGTATTCTCTTTGATGCCATAAGGTGCATATTAGTTGGTTTGGCCATATATCTACTGACTACACAAACTGCATACATCAGATCCGGCCTGGTAGTTGTCAAGTATATCAAGCTACCAACAAGTTGTTTGAACATGGAGTTGTTTACCGTCACACCTGTATCATCTTTATCAATATTAACTCCAGGAACAGTAGGATTTAGGACCAAGTTGCTTTCCTCCATCCTAAACTTCTTCAAGATCTCTTCGGCATATCTCTTTTGAGAGATGAAGATTCCATTGTTGAGCTGCTTAACCTCTAAGCCAAGGAAGTAGTGCATTCTTCCTAGATCAGACATTTCAAATTCATCCATCATTGATTGCTTGAATTCTTTCAACATGGCTTCATCGTTTCCAGTATAAATCAAATCATCAACATATAGGCTAACGATCAAATGCTTCCCTTGTTGATTGATTTTGGTGAACAAGGTTTGTTCGCTTGCTTCTTTATCAAAACCCATATTTCTGAAGTGTGCTTCAATCCTGCTAAACCAAGCCCTCGGTGCTTGTTTAAGGTCGTACAAAGCTTTTTGTAGCTTGTATACCTTAGTCTTCTCATGCTGTACTTCATAGCCTTTTGGCTGATCAACGTACACTTCCTCTGTAAGTTCACCTTGTAAGAATGCGGACTTCACGTCCAGCTGATACACAACCCAACTTCTTTGTGCAGAAAGGGCCAAGATCATACGCACGGTGTCTAGCCTTGCCACTGGCGCATATACTTCTTCATAATCAATTCCATGTTGTTGCGCATATACCTTCGCTACTAATCGAGCCTTATACTTGTCAATCTCACCATGTTGATTCAATTTTGTTTTATACACCCATTTGACCCATATGCTTACCGCTCCCTTTGGTAATTCGACTAGAGTCCAGGTTCCATTCTTTTCGATGGACTGAATTTCAGCATCCATGGCTTTCTTCCAATTGGTATTTAGCACAGCTTCATCAAAGGATTGGGGGTCAAAACTTGCTGCTACGTCAGAGTTTGCGACAACATAGTTCACCACATAATCATCCATCCACCTTGGAGTTCTTCTAATACGCGTGCCTTCTGCTGCAGAATTTTCAGTATTTTCAGTTGTAGCTACTACATTTTCATCCTCAGTAGCAATCTCAATCCCAACTGCATTCTCAACCTCCTCATTCTCATTTGTTGAGTGACTTATATCTCCACTGTACGCAATGGATTCTTCATGCTTTGACTGATCTTGTGGTGTCACTGTATCACTCTCTTGGTCAGCAATAGTAATATCCATATCTCCCCAATCAAGCTGATCATTGCGGAATTCTGAGTGACTTGTGTTCCAATCCCATTTCTTATTTTCTTCGAACACGATATCCCTGCTAACAATGATATTTCCTTTAATGGGATTGTATAACCTATATCCCTTCGAATCGACACTTACTCCAAATAAAACACACTTAGTGCTCTTGTCATCAAGCTTGATTCTTCGAGCATCTGGAATGTGGACATGAGCAATGCAGCCAAGAACTCTAAAGTGCTCGACTGTGGGCTTCACTCCAGACCAAGCCTCTTCGGGAGTCATTTCTTTCACAGCAGAGGTGGGGCTTCTATTAAGCACATGGAACGCCCAATTAACAGCTTCAGGCTAGAAAACCTTAGGTACTTCTTTTTCGACAAGCAAACTTCTGGCCATGTTCATGACAGACCGGTTTTTCCTTTCGGCAACTCCATTTTGCTGTGGCGTGTAGGCTGTGGTGAGCTGTCTTTTTATCCCTTCTTGTCTACAATAATTAGTAAACTCATGTGAGGTAAACTCACCTCCACGATCAATTCTCAAGCATTTCACAAATAAACCGGACTCCCTTTCTACCCAACTTTTAAATTGCTTGAAAGTAGAAAATGCATCACTCTTATAAGCAATAAAATACACCCAAGCTTTCCTACTGAAGTCGTCAATGAAACAAATGAGATACCTCTTTTGACCATGTGACATTGGCGAGATGGGACCACATATGTCGGCATGTATAAGCTCCAATCGGGCTTCAGCTTTCCACATGGCTTTTCTTGGCATGATCTCCCTGTGTTGTTTTCCTTTCAGACACCCAATGCATACAGTAGTTGTTTTTCTAGCAGCAGTGATTTCTCCAAGATTTGGCAGGCCTTTAACCATGTTCTTGCTAGCCAAAGTTTGGAGTCCAGTATAGCTAAGGTGGTCATACCTGCAGTGCCATAGATGAGAAATTTCTTGGATGTCAGTTTGGAAACAACATTCACTTGACACATTGGTGACTGAGGAGGTCTTCGAGAGCAATACGAACATTCTGTTGAGTGTCATTCTGCTTTCAAGGATAAGGCCCTTCGATGGGTGATAGATTTTGCACTCATTGTTCTTGAATAGAAAAGCCAAGCGTTTCTCCTGCAGCTGTCCAATACTTAGTAGATTTTTCTTCAAATCTGGAATATAGAACACTTCTTGAACAACATGACCGACACCGGCAAGATTTAACCTAACACTTCCTTTGCCGACAACCTTCATCTTCATATGATTCCCTAGACTGACTTCTCTTTTGAACTCTTCCTCCATGGTACAAAAAAGAGAGATGTCTCCGCTCATGTGGTTGCTGCACCCACTGTCTAAGAACCATACAATATGTCCCTTTTCCCCTGATGCTTCAATATAAGCCATAAGAAGCATTTCTTCATCCTTGCTCATCTCGGCATAGTTAACCGTTTTCTCGAGATTAGGGCATTCATATTGAAAATGCCCTAATTGATGGCATTTGTAACATTCAACTATTGCTTTGTTATAGCTCTGACGACCTCGTCCACGACCTCTTCCTCATCTGAAGGTGTTTCTCCCTCGACCTCGACCACCGGTGTCACCATAAGAAACCGCCAACGCTTGTTCTTCATCTGGTTCCCTCTTGAACTTCTGTTCATGGACCAAGAGGGAACTTTGCAAGGCATCAACTGTGAGCGTATCAACATCGTTAGCTTCCTCAATGGAACACACAATGTAATTCCATTTCTCTGTCAGTGTTCGCAGAATTTTCTCTACGATTTTTACATTTGTCATGTCTTCACCACAATTTCGCATGTCATTGGCTATGGTCATCACCCTTCCGAAGTAGTCATTAACTGACTCCCCCTGTTTCATAACCAACACTTCGAATTCTCGTCGGAGTCGATTGAGCTGAGCACGCCGGACCCGATCGTTCCCTTGGTACTTCATCTTCATGGAGTCCCGCAACTGCTTAGAGTTGTCCTTCTTGGTGATGGTTCGTAGAATTGATTTGTCCAAGGATTGGAACAAATAATTCTTCGCCTTCAAATCCTTAAGCTTCAAATCATCCAGGATCTTCTTCTATGCATCTGTCTGCACTTCTCATTCTCTAGGTAGCGTGTAACCGTTCTCCACCACGGGCCAATATTCTCAGGATCTCAAGAGATTTTCCATGACCATCTTCCAATGATCGTAATCTCCATCGAATTTGGGAATGGAGGGTGCAGAAAATCCACCATTCTTCTCTTCGGATTCCATATCCCAGACACTCTTTTGTTGCACTCTCGTGAGTTCTTTTCTCTCGCTCTGATACCAGATGTTAACAAATCAAATAACTGAGTAATTTATTAGAAAGTAATACTGCTATATAAATAGCTTACAAAAGAAACTGAATACGTCCTAAGTAGTGGCTAGGAAATAGAGCTACTAAGCAATACTAGACTCCCTACAATTTAGGCATAATCAAAGGTAACAAACTGCAAGCACGATTCTCTCCATCAGTGCAAACTAAGCCAAATAACAAATAACAATTAATAATAACCTAACCATTAATAATATTCCTATCAGAGCGCTGGTATTGTGTATAATATTATCATATAGATTTTGTTGTATGATGTGTATAACAGAATCATATATTCAATTACACATATTACAGTATACTATGATTTTGATTTAATTCAGTTCAATTATAACTCTCTTGAAGCTTTTTTTTTTTACGATAAGTCAGAATCATTTAGTATTGTGCGACTCAAACGATGATGTCAAAATCATATATTTAATATTTGATCTGTATATTTGATAATTGTTCAAAAATTTCGGATTAAAAAAGTCAAATGCTTCAACATTACTTAAAAAATAATTCCCTAAAAATAATGGTTTGTCTGCCCATGTTGAAAAAAATCTTAAGATTATATAGGGAAGTTTTATTAGGCTCACCAAATTATATAATAAGAGAATTGTTCCATCTTATGTATAAAGATTGAATTGTGATGTAATGTATTACATGTGAGAATTAAGATTACGACAAACTAGATTATTCGACAACTTCTTTGCTCCTGTCAAACATTGCTTTGACATAAAGAAGTATAATTTAACATGGATCATATACATAGGAGAGAGGGAAGAAAGAGTGTTTGTTATCCAAGATGAAGATCATTTTGACTGACAAATTCATTCATCTTATGACCCATTATAACTCACTTTTCCAGTAAACTGTTAACAAGAACATATAGTTATATGCGAATATACTATACTGTAAAGATAAAAGGACCCCAATATAAATAGTTTGTACATCCTGAAAAGGCGATGCCATGCATGCTACTTAATCTTTTTTAGAAAAGTCTCTAGAAGTACAACTTGAACCAGGACTAAAAGAAGCACTAGGATGGTGAAAAGATTTGTAAATTGTACTATAAAGATTTCTTTTCTTCCAAGTTTGGCAAAGGGGAATACTTTCAACAATGGATGCAAGCGATTCATCGGACAAGGGTGTTTCGTTATCAACGCAACCATCTAGCCCTGCTCTAAAAAATTCTTCCCGTTGTAATTCTGTAAGGGGATGCGCCACACCAAAAATCGTTGTAGGGTACTCCAAGTCTCGCAGCATCTTCGTCATCTGCATAAAACAAATGAAGGAATCTCAGTATATATTATGCATATGCAACATGAAATTAATATATACAGAAAAATGTAGCTACCTGAACCCCATCAATGACAGGAAAATGCCTATCAAGGAGAATTAAGTCATAGACTTCCTCAACACAAATTGTTTTTATAGCTTCTTGACTAGTTTTCACTACACCAGTTTCCACACCAAGTCTTTCCAACATAATTTCATAAATCTTTCGAATGCGATCATCATTGTGCACAACAAGTGCTCTTATTATTCTTCGAGGGAAGGTTGGTGGAAGATCATCATCTTCAGTATCTTCACCATCAGGCAACATTATTTGTTTACCTTTGTCTTCACTTATTAAGACCATCTTACTCCACAATTGATGATATATTAACTACCAATTCGATCTGTTACATATATAAGAAGAAAATCACTATTTCCTTTTCTATACAAGAAAGATATATAATTTGAAATAGCACTAACCTTGCTCAATGTGAGACTGAGAAGTTGGTTTCTTTCTTCTTCCTGACAATTCTCAGACTAAAAGAGGGAAGAATGGATGGCTGTGTAAAGAAAAAAAAGAAAGTGAGTTTTTCATGTAATTAGAAGAGTTGGAGATGATGAAGAAAGAAAGTAACTGTGTGTGGAATGAATATGAATGCTGAGACTGTATATATAAGCAAGCTAGTTAATGAAAAGGAAGCAAAAAGTTAGTTAGTTAGAAAGTGTGTTTGGATTCTGTTGAGTTAGTTAGTTAGTTGTCAAATGCTAGTAATTACTCTATGCATTAATGATAATTTCATCTCATTAAAATTCTAACAATTTTTTTTTATTTCCTTAAAAACTTAATTATTATGTTTTCAACTTTATCTTTGTTTTGTATTACTTCCGTTTTTTTATTATAACACGTCTTGGAAAAATATTTTGTACTACAATATAAATCGTTTTATAATACAATGAATCATTAATGTTACTTTTTTTATTATACCCTTAAATATTTATTATTATCTCTCTTTTCAATTATGTAAATTTGTCTTTTCAATACAATATTAATGATGGACAATTTTATAAAACTTTTTATAATTTCTCTTTTTCATACCACAATTATTATATTTTTTTAATATATATAAAAAATAAAAAACAATTTATAATAAAAAACGGAAGAAGTGTCTCTCAATGAATAGGTCACATCCTATTTTTCACGCCAACGTCTTTTTTTTTTATTATAAATTTTTTTCTCCCGCTCATTTTTATGTATTTCTTCAACATATTCGTATTCAACATTCATATTTATCACAACTAAGATATATTTATTTCTCCTTTGTGCATTTTTAAAATTTGAAAAATTATTTAATCTATTCACAATTGTCTTCCTCTCAAACTTGTCAATAATCAAATAGATTAACCAATCGCCATTTTTTTTGTCACAAACTCTCCATCTTCTTAACTTGATTTATGAATCCTATTTATCATTAGAAAAAAAGTACAGAAAGATTCTCTTCCATATTCCCACAAATATAAAATAAAAAGAAATAAAAAAAAAGGTAAGGATTCGACCACACTTTTCGGTAGCCACCATTGTGCACGAAAGTATATTGGCTTTATTTTGTTTCAAAAATTCTATTTATTTTAAATTTTTATTTTATTATTTAGTGTTATGTTGATTTAGAAAATTACATTTTTTATTTATTTTTAATACAATTGATTTTGTCAAAGAGAAATATTAATATTGTTGTAAAGAGAAAATCATATTCTAAAAACAAATCAAGATATTGCATAAAAATGTGATATTATTAGCATCTATTTTAGATTTGTTTCCACTTAAAACTTATTTTTCTACATAATCACTAGACACACTTGCACACCTTTTTTTACTATTTCAATTTTCAACATCTTTTAGTGAAAAGATAAAGGTATGACATTATAGAAAAAACTAATATAACATTTTTTTACTATTTCAATTTTCAACATCTTTACTACCATTCTATTAATATTATTATCAATAATGATTAAATAATAATATCCATAACTATAATATTTTTATTATTGTTATTAAATGGTTAATTACTACCATTCTATTAAGTGACAGAAGAGGCAAACAAAGCCATGAAAATACACCTTACCGTGCTCCGTCTGATAAAGGAAAGCGGAAAGATGTTGTTGGGAAGAAACTAAGTGGGGGAGGAAATCCTTCCCATGCTCTCAAGTGTTTTAGATGTGGTAGCACAGGTCACCGTGCGAATGAATGTCAGAATGAGGTGAAAAAGTGTTTTAAGTGTGGAAAACCAGGTCATGTAGTCGCGAATTGTAGATCCAACATACCAACCTATTATAACTGCGGTGAGCAGAGTCATATCAGCACCCACTGTCAGAAATCGAAGAAGTCTCAGACAAGTGAAAAGGTGTTTGCATTGGTGGGAGCTCATCCTACCAGTGAGGATCATTTGGTCAGAGGTGCGTGTTACATTTATAACACTCCTTTGATTGCTATTGTTGATACAGGTGCAACTCACTCATTTATTTCTGTGGATTGTGTGAAGAGACTAGGGCTTGTGTCGTGTACTTTGAGTAGGGGGATGGTGATTTATACACCATTTATTGGATCAATCACTACTTCTTTAGTGTGTTTGAATTATCCTATGTCGATCTTTGGTAAAGATTTTGGAGTGGGCCTAATATGTCTACCACTCAGCGAGCTGAATGTTATTTTAGGGATGAATTGGCTCGAGATCAACTATGTTTATATTGATTGTTATAGGAAGAGGTTGTTATTCCTGACTTATGAGGAAGAAGAAACAACTAGTCTTATGTCTCCCAAGGAGTTGAGAATCTTGTTGGAAGACGAAGCTAAAGTATTTGCAGTGTTCGCTTCGTTATCTGTAGAAGGCAAGTCGTCGATTGATGAATTACATGTGGTGAGGGAATTTCCTGAAGTGTTCCCAAAGGATGTTGCAGAGTTACCTCTAGAGAGGGAAGTAGAGTTTACGATTGATCTTGTGCCTGGTACCAGACCTATATCTATGGCACCATACAGAATTTCAGCATCAGAGTTGGCAGAGCTGAAATCTCAGTTGGGAGAATTATTGGACAAAAAGTTTATCAGACCCAGTGTGTCGCCGTGGGGAGCGCTAGTTTTGTTAGTAAAGAAGAAAGATGGCAGTATTTGCTTGTGCATCGATTATCGCCAATTGAATAAAGTAACCACCAATAATAAGTATCCACTTTCAAGAATCGACGATCTGATGGATCAACTCGTGGGAGCTCGTGTGTTCAGTAAAATTGATTTGAGGTCAGGCTACCATCAGATCCGCGTGAAAGAAGATGATATCCAGAAAACAGCTTTCAGAACTCGGTATGGACATTATGAATATGCAGTGATGTCGTTTAGTATGTCCAATGCACCGGGTGTGTTCATGGAGTACATGAATCGTATCTTCCATGCTTATTTGGACCAATTTGTAGTAGTTTTCATTGATGACATTTTGATTTACTCTAAGTCAGAAGTAGATCATGTGGAGCATTTGAGGGTTGCGTTGCAAGTGCTGAAGGATAATAAATTGTTTGCAAAACTTTCGAAGTGTGAGTTTTGGTTGAGCGAAGTAAGTTTTCTTGGACATGTTATTTCTGGAGGAGGCAAAGCAGTGGATCCATCGAAAGTGAGTGTGTGCTTCAGTGGGAGGCACCGAAGTCAGTGACAGAGATTAGAAGTTTCTTAGGCTTGGTAGGCTATTACTGTAAGTTCATAGAAGGGTTTTCTAATTTGGCTCTTCCATTGACCCAGTTGACTAGAAAAGGCCAGGCATTTGTATGGGACATTTTGTGTGAAGAAAGTTTCCGAGAACTGAAGAAAAGGTTGACTACCGCACTAATGTTAACCTTACCGAATCTGAATGATCCTTTTGTGGTATATTGCGATGCGTTTAAGATGGGATTAGGCGGTGTTTTGATGCAAAATGGCAAGGTTGTGGCTTACGCTTCACGATAATTGAGGATTCATGAAAGGAATTATCCTACTCATGATCTAGAGTTAGCTGCAGTGGTTTTCATACTAAAGGTTTGGAGGCATTATTTGTACGGGTCGAGATTCGAAGTGTTCAGTGACCATAAGAGTTTGAAGTATATTTTTGACCAGAAGGAATTAAATATGAGGCAGCGAAGATGACTGGAATTTCTGAAAGACTATGACATTAACTTGAGTTACCATCTCGGTAAGGCTAACGTCGTGGCAAATGCTTTGAGTTGGAAGACAATACATATGTCGAAGTTGATGATTAGAGAATGGGATTTGATTGTGCAATTTAGAGACTTGAGTAAGGTTTGTGAGTTAACTTCGGAAAGTGTTTTGTTAGGGATGCTGAAAGTGAATAATGAGTTCCTTCGTGAAATAAGAGAAGGTCAGAAACTGGATCTGAAATTGGTAGACTTGATGACCATAGGCGGAAGGGATAAGGAAGAAGACTTTAAAGTAGATGATTTCGGTGTGTTGAAGTTCAGAGGCAGAATTTGTTTTCCCGATAATCCTGATTTGAAAAAGGTAATTTTGCAAGAAAGCCACAAGAGTAGCTTGAGTATTCATCCAGGAGCTACGAAAATGTATCAAGACCTGAAGAAACTATTTTGGTGGCCGGGTATCAAGAAAGACATAGCACAGTTTATGTATGCTTGTTTGACTTGTCAGAAGTCCAAGGTAGAACACCAGAAACCATCTGGTTTGATGCAACCAATGTAAATACCGGAGTGGAAATGGGATAGTATTGCAATGGATTTTGTGATTGGATTGCCAAATACGGTGAAAAGTTTTGACACAATTTGGGTAATTGTGGATAGATTGAAGAAGTCGGTGCATTTTATACCGATTAACATCAGTTTTCTTTTGATGAAGTTAGCAGAAATTTATATCAGAGTGATAGTGAAGTTACACGGAGTGCCGTCGAGAATTGCATCTGATAGAGACCTGAGGTTTACTTCTGGATTTTGGAAAAGCTTGCAAGAAGCTTTGGGTTCCAGTTTGAAATTTAGTTCTGCTTATCACCCACTGACAGATGGACAATCTGAGAGGACTATTCAGTCATTGGAAGATTTGTTGAGAGCTTGTATACTCGAGCGGTGAGGCGCTTGGGATGCTCATTTACCGTTGATTGAATTTACTTACAACAATAGTTATCATTCTAGTATTGGAATGGCACCTTTTGAAGCATTGTATGGTAGATGGTGTAGGACACCTCTATGTTGGTATGAGTCGGACGAGAGTACGGTACTCAGACCCGAGGTTGTGCAACAGACCACGGAGATAATCCAGATGATTAGGGAGAAAATGAAGATGGCCCAAGTAGGCAGAAAAACTACCATGATAATAGGAGGAAATACATGGAATTCAGCGAGGGTGACCACGTATTTCTTAGAGTCAATCCGGTGACCGGTGTTGGTCATGCGTTGAAATCAAAGAAATTGGATCCTAAATTCATTGGACCGTATCAGATTCTGTAGAGAGTTGGAACTATTGCCTATAGAGTGGCGTTGCCACCCGAACTGTCGAATTTGTATGACGTGTTTCATTTATCGCAACTTCAGAGGTATGTGGCTGACCCATCTCTTGTGCTTCAGAGAGATGAAATGCAAGTTCGAGACAACCTTACGGTAGAAGCGATGCCATTGAGGATCGAAGACCGCAAGATGAAACAACTAAGAGGGAAAGATATCCCATTGGTGAGAGTAGCTTGGGGAGGAGACGCTGGAAGGAGTGTGACCTGGGAATTGGAGAGCAAGATGCGAGATTCATATCCGGAATTGTTCTCATCAGGTACATTTTCGAGGACGGAAATATTTTAAGTGGGAGAGAGTTGTAACACCTCATTTGAATTATTTAGTCGCTTTTGTATTTTCTGTGGTGTGTATTTATTGTGATGCCCTTAATTAAGGGTATGAGGTTAGGAGTGAGAGTGAAATGTAACCTTAGTTGGGGTAAGATGGACCTATAATAATAATATTAACCATTTAATAACAATAATAAGAATATTATAGTTATGGATATTATTATTTAATCATTATTGATAATAATATTAATAGAATGGTAGTAATTATTATTATTATTATTATTATTATTATTATTATTTTTATTTGGATTAAATGAATTAAAAATCTGATTAAGGGAGTTAAGAGAGGGTTAGTGGAAGAATTAGTCAGTTAACACGTGAAAGAGGAAAAAGACAAAGAAAGGAGAGCTAGGGCAGAAGAACCAAGATTCCTCCATTATTGTCAAGAAAGAGCTCAAATCCAAGGTAAGGGGGAAGAATGGATTTCAATATGGGTGATTTAACATGAGAGGGTAGTGAGAGGTCCTTTCTCTCGTAGGAATTCTGCTTGTTCTAGCTTATTGGTCTGATTTTCGTAAGAGTATGATTTTTCTTGTATTTTGCTATCATTGTTGAACATTCCGATCTGGTCTTGGGTGAACGAATCTAGAACTGATCTAAAATTCGTGTGAAAAGTTATAAACACTGTGATGAAATTATGACAGATGTTAGATCTGAGAATTAAGGGTTAACAGTAATTGAAATTAGATCTAATAAGAAGAATCTTGAAAGAATAGAAGATAGGATTCATTGGGATCGACTAAAATCAGAGTTTTAGGATGAATGGGAAGGTAGGATGATGGATCTTGAGAAGGAACTCGTAGGATTTATGAGATCTGATGTTTTTTGACAGATCTGCTGGTCATACGCGTATTGGGAGTGTCAATACGCGTATGGGGAGTGTCAATACGCGTATGGGGGACTTCCCAAGGGTTGTACGCGTAGCATACGTGCCCTGTCCCCAGTGTCAGCATGGTCTTCTGGTGATACGCGTATGGGCTTGGGCAATACGCGTATGAGGGCAGTCATACGCGTAAGGAGTGTCTCTGAGGGATTTTGTAAGGTGACAACCTTTGGTCATACGCGTAAGGTGTAACGCCCATTTTAATTATCTAGTTTTCTGTACTTTTGTGTTGTTTATATTTTTTTTCGACATGTCTGTGGGGGGGTGTGTTCGGGCGCGAATGGGTGTAGGCCTTAAGTTGGAATTGATCGAATAATGTCGGGCATTAAGAACTATAATAATATTATTATTAACGATAAATGATAATTAATAAATAATAGTGATATTAGTAATATTGTTATTATTAATATTATTATTGTTAATATATTATTATTATGTTAATAAAATTGGATTAAAAGATAATATGAGGAATTAGTGATATAAGGGGTATTAAGGGCATAAGTGGAATTTTGGAAGTTTGGAAAGAAAAAGGGAAAGAGGAACGCGTAAAGAGAAGAGGAAGGAAATAAGAAACACGGTCTAGAGCAAGCAAGAGTGAGGAGAGAAGCTTGAGCAATTTGGAAGAAGAGGAAGCTAGGGATTTTGTTGGAGCAAGGAATCATCATCTGATCAAGAATTCGAGGTAAAGGGGGGGGGGGGGGGGGAATTGATCAAAACGGGCAATTAGCATGAATGTTAGGTAGTAGGGATTTCCCCTAATCCCATGAATTTGATATGCATGTTGTTGTTGTTGTGATTCTGTTATCAATTCTGTTATGTTGACTATGTTCCATGTTGCTGATGTTGAATTATTGGGAGAATTGGGGTTTCCAGGCAAACGGTCATTGTTATGCCGGAACTGAACCAAATTGTCAGAACTGTGATTTTATCGGGTAGAAACTAGGATGGATAGTGTAGTTTGTTGCCTTATGATGTACTGTTATGGTTGGGAACTCGTTTGGATTTAATCGGGTGCAATGGGAGAGTTGTTCCGATTCTGAGCTGTAGAATTTTTCTGAAATCGCAGACCTTCGCTGGGCGAGCGAGTAGCGAGCCTTCGCTAGGCATTCGATGGAACAAAGTTGGTAGCGAACAAAGTCAGGATGTTTCTGGTTGAGTTTGTTGAGCGAACTTGCAGCGAGCATTCGTTGGTGCCTCGCCAGGCGATGGGGCCAGCGAACGTGACATTATTCTGGGCATTTTGTGCTGTGCTGTTTCGTTCTCGTACCGTTAGACCCCTGTTGGTCGTGGGTGATTCTGAGAGTTAACAGGGCACTGTTGTGAGTATATGTGTGAATGCGGGAGCGTGATTTCTCGTGGTATTCGTATAGTTGAACAAGTGAATGATAGGTATTATGTGTTCTTGTGATATGGTATGGAATCCTTGAAATATGGCATGTGATACATGAGATATGTGATGAATGCGATCTGTGGATTACGTGCAGCGTGTGTGCTTGCATTTGTTATGGTGCATTGTGTTATGCATGGCATGTGAAGGGGTTGATCATTTGTTCGGTGGAGCAAATGAGATAGACTCAGGATTCTGTAAGGGAATGTGAAGGGGTTGATCATATTGCTCGGTGGGGCGTATGAAATAAACTCAGGCTCCGAATAGGAGTGGATGCAGGGGTTGATCATATTGCTCGGTGGGGCATATGAGATATACTCAGTGGGATAGATCGTTGCCTAGGGTGGCTCGAGTGATCTATCCGGGTTCGGTGATGAACTGTGAGTCGGTACCACATTTCATGTGTCGAGTTGCATGTGTTGCATAGTCGTGTGTATGTTGCGATGGTGTGGGACCGTAGGTCCGAGTTGATGCATGTGAATTATGTTGTGTGTATACTTCCTTCATATTCATGTTTACCGTTGCCTTTATGTTTTGTTCGTAATTTCTCACCCCTTGCCTTTGTTGCGGTCTGTGCTTCTTCGGAAGTACAGATATTTCAGGTGATAGCTAGTTTGTTTTGTGGCGAGTCGTAGGGATGCTCTGATACGTAAAACCGGGGCCTTTGGGAGTTCTTTATTATATGATGTTTCTGGTGCCCCAGTGGCGTATCTTGTTGATGATATGTTTTGGTGGATCTTTTGGTGTGTAGTTGTACATGATGTATATTTTGGACAGATAGTCGACGATGATGTACATGACTTGTATATGATGTTGATATACATATATATGATGATTTTCCCGCTGCTTATATGCTATTAAATTCTTTAATGGAAATGTTTTGATTGGTTTTCTTTTGTGACATCCTGTGTGTGATGTGAAACTCTGATGTTTGTCTATCTTTAATTGTTTATTTTAATTGCATTTATTTTATTTTTGGGAGCGGGGTGTTACATAAGGGAGGTCCAATACACGTGTGACAGCAGGCAGTACGCGTATGGACTATGTTGGTACGCGTATGGGCAGGTCTGGGATGACTTTTCCCCATTTTTGTGATTTCTGCTTAGATTTCGCTCGGAATGCAATTTTGTTTAATCGGTGGGATTAATCTGACTAACATGAACCTAAGGAAGACTTGTAATGAATTTAATTAGAGAGAATATGGAATTTAATGGGTGTGCCCTTAGGGGTGTGTTTTGATGAGTGTGAGTCAGGATTGTCGAATGTGGACCATCTTGTGCGATTGTGGTAATCCCCGAGAGGATTACGGTGAGCGGATGGCTCGTGTTGATCGTTGATGATCGTGAATTATGCTTAATTTATTATATTGCATAATTGTGTTGTCATACATTACATATCATGTGTCTTGTGGAGATGGCTAGGTGGGAATCCATGATGGGTGCCTAGTTTCATTCGGGCTTCATGTGGAAGTCGTTGTGGAGATAAGTTGTAGTTCAGAGGAACGTATACGACTTATCCGGATTTTGACGGGAATCGGGTTCTAGGTTGAACCGTATGTATTGTGTAGGTACCACATGCATTGTGTCGAGTCCATGAGTCACATTGCATATTTGTATTTGATTATGGGCCGTTGATGCCGAGTAATTGAGATGAAACGTGTATGTGCGTTGTATGCGTATGATTATATGTGTGGTGCATAACTACTCCTTTTCATGTGCATTTCACCGATTATTTATTCAATGTAGTTCTCACCCCTTTTCTGTTGTTGCGTCTGTGCTCCTTAGGGAGTGCAGATGACCAGGTACCTGATTAGTTCTTGGAGTGTGTTGCTATTTGATCGAGTCCTATGAGTCGCTCTGATACATAACATGGGATGATGGGATTACGTTATATTTTGCTTATTTTTTTTATTTATTGTTACGTATCTTATCTTTGATGGATTAAGGATGTATAATCACCTTGTGGTGGAGATTATGTTTAAACAATTATATTTATTCCGCTGTTTAATTGAAAGCTAGATAACATTGGTTTATTTATGAAGTGACTTAGTGTGACATCCTACTTGTGTTGAGGACTCTGATATACTTTTATGTGATATTTTCGTATATGTTTTATGTAACGCCCCCATTCTATACCCCAAAATAATCATATATCAAATCATATAGCCACGAATATAAGTATTTTATTTTTCATCAGAGTATATTTACATTAAGGTATAAAAGAAGTGTGTCACAATACCCACGAAACGACCACATGAATATTAAGGTTTAAAAAGAATTAACTCAAAAGGGGTAAATCTCAACTAAAAATAAACGCATGATTCTTCGAAATTACATATTCATGTTTCTCTTAAAGCGGAAGACTAAAACATATATATATATTCACTTAAGACATGACAAAACGTAATTACATGTCATCTGGTTGTTCACAACTTCATTCACATACAAACAAGACATCAAAAGACATTCTACAAGCCTATCTACCCAAAGTTACATATCAGAGCGACCGACACGAGGGAAAAGAACTATACTCCAAAGGAAACCTCCAGCGGATCCTAATCTGCAATGCCTCGCAGGGCATTATAAAACAACAGAAGGGTGAGAAACATAACATAATAATCAAGGCATAAGATATATATATATATATATATATATATATATATATATATATATATATATATATATATATATATATATATATATATATATATATATATATATATATATATATATATATATATATATATATATATATATATATATATATATATATATATATATATATATATATATATATATATATATATATATATATATATATATATATATATATATATATATATATATATATATATATATATATATATATATATATATATATATATATATATATATATATAGAAATACACAAGTACCGAATGCCTATATTCTACAGCTTTTCACTACGGTGCGTAGTAAGAAATTCTCACCATATCAAATACACTTAGACGTATACACTCACACTAAACCATCCATCCATTAGTCAATATCCTACACATTCATTTATTCGCTATCCGCGTCCCATCAATTCCTGCACGCATGCATATTACATATGACAACCGCAACCATGCCGTGCGATTCGTATAATACTCATCTAATATCCTCAATCCTCTTTCCGGGTTATGGGCATATCGCTCATGCCCTACCGGGAACAACATCTCAGTCATTCTACCCCGGTAACTTCTTCACTAGGAACGACACATTGCCATCCTACCCTAGTGAGCACAACTCCTCCACGCTTACTTCAACGTCATCCTCCCATCTATCAGACCATACATACATATATACTATTATATTCTTAGAGATTATTCTCCGTTCATCATCTGAAGATGCTAGTGCAACTCATAGGGACCGACTCATTCATCCGCCAGATTCTCCTATGAACCTATCACTTATCAAATCCTCCACGGGATCAAATATAACCATCGCATCAAGCGAGGTTCTGCAGATCCTACACGGGATCAAATATAACCATCGCATCATGCGAGGTTTTGCAGATCCTACACGGGATCAAATATAACCATCGCATCAAGCGAGGTTCTGCAGATCCTACACGGGATCAAATATAACCATCGCATCAAGCGAGGTTCTGCAGATCCTACACGGGATCAAATATAACCATCGCATCAAGCGAGGTTCTGCAGATCCTACACGGGATCAAATATAACCATCGCATCAAGCGAGGTTCTGCAGATCCTACACGGGATCAAATATAACCATCGCATCAAGCGAGGTTCTGCAGATCCTACACGGGATCAAATATAACCATCGCATCAAGCGAGGTTCTGCAGATCCTACACGGGATCAAATATAACCATCACATCAAGCGAGGTTCTGCAGATCCTACACGGGATCAAATATAACCATCGCATCAAGCGAGGTTCTGCAGATCCTACACGAGATCAAATATATACTAACATCATACACCGCAGTGTATACTACAGGACACGCTCAACATTCATGCCAAATCGTTATGCATCTTTAATCGAATTAAACGATGCACGAAATTGCCCAAACGGCTACAATTCATAACCTAGGATTTACGTCTATCGGCTACCCACAATACATCACGAGCCATCACACCATCTTCTAAATCAAGGAAGGGTCGATCGCAATCGGAACCCCAAGTCACAACTGCACCAAACAGCAAAGAAGACTCATTCTGCTACGTTCGCTACACGCTCGCTTAGCGAGCTGCTAGCGAACGTTCGCCACCTTCTCGCCCAGCGAACTGCTAGCGAGCAAGAACAGAAGCTACAGACTTCGTTCGCTACCTCGTTCGCTACATCGAACCCCCAGCGAGTCATTCGCTACCCCATTCGCTGCCAGCGAAGGAGACCAAAACACCATTGTCCCAAGTCTGGGACCGTTCGCTACGTACTCGCCTAGCTAGATGCTAGCGAACACTCGCGACCTGCTCGCCTAGCGAGCTGCTAGCGAGCGTCTGCGAACTGAACTTTCTCCCACTGTTCAGAATCCAAACACCCGATGAAATCTCCCGATAAATCCCAACTTGTTCCCAGTAGCCTTAGCCTAACATATAATGACTAATCTACGGTATCTAAACGTGATTCTAACCGATAAACATCAGTTCTACCGATTTAACTCATTTATGCCCTAAATGGAAAAATGAGGAAAACAATCCAACAACTAACACAATCCATACATAATCATAAACATTAATAAGATGATGATACTTCACACCCTTACCTTGGATTAATCGAAGCTTTGAGCTGTTCTTGATGATCCCACACTTTTCTTCTTCTTCTTCTCTTTTCTCCTCCTTTTCCTTCTTCCTCTTTTCTTTCCTTCCTTTTCTCTTATGTTTCTTTTCTCTTCTATTTCTCTTTTAATATCCTTCTCATTATTTCTCCAAAACATCTATTAATTCAATATCCCATAAAATATCCCACTTATCATTAAATAGGAAATGTCCAAAATACCCTTCAAACTATTTTCCCCGAAAACTCTCAAAATCGGTTAAAATAGAATAATATGTAAACTTAACATATTTCCACACAAATTCCATATCAAAAATAATATTCGTCCAATTAGATTAAGTAGGGACTCGATAAAAGAGACAATCGAAATCGGGGCGTTACAACTCTCCCCCACTTAGGAATTTTCGTCCTCGAAAATATCACCTGATTCAAACCATACCGGACGTAACATCGCGTCCGCTCTCTAATTCTCAAGTTGCACATGATCGCCCACGTGCATACTTCCGTACCACAAACATAGTCATGCCGCGTGACTCAATTAAGACCGTCAATCTGCACCAATCTCCATTGGAGATTACAGGCACTCCACATACACTCCACCAGGAACGACATCTCAGTCATTCTACCCTGGTGATCGTCTCACTAGGAACGACGCATAGTCATTCTACCCTAGTGATTGCAACCATAACACTTATACCTCATCGGGAATGACACACTAGTCATTCTACCCCCAATGAGTTTGAATCTCGGATACAAACTTTTATCCATCATCATCATCCTAAAGTCTTCGCTCCCACTCATCATAGAATCAACAGAATTCAAATCTGACTTCTCTCTTCGGCGGTACAACAATCTAACATGCTATTTCCCACGCTTCTGTCGCGCTACTCTGGTACAGGTTCAACAAGACACAGTGTGTTCCCGAACTTCAAGCTTGACTAACACTGGTTACTATTGTAACCCTTAAAACACGGCCTCTCTTGGATCCTCTATCCTCTTCAGTCGTCTCACGCACAAATCTCGGGTCCGAGTACAACACTCTCGCCTGAATCATATTATTACAAAGGAGTCCTATGCCCCCCTGCCATACAAGGCTTCAGATTCTCATCTGACTCAATATTTCGACGATACAACATACAATCTTTATCACCTCAGCGATATTCATTACAACCAGTTCCAACCTAGAATGACTAATCCTCATCAACAGAAAAAGGGTCAATCCACTTATTCAACCCAGAATTCTCTTAACTAAAATCATATTCCTCATTGTATCCTTATCTTTCAGAACTGTGAGCAAAAGCTTGGACTTTGCTAAGACAACATCCTTTGTGGTAGCTTCGCCCATTTAAGCCATATGGTTTAACAAATCATTATGCGAAGGTTTAACTTCATAGTAACTAAAATCCTTATTCTTACTCAAGCTATCCCACACAGATTTTGCTGATGTTTCTGGATTCTTCTTCACAAAATGCATGAAGTAAACAGTGATCAAAATAGTCCTTATGGTATCCTCGTAGCTCTTCCTTGGCTTTTGAAGTTTGATCCATTGACCATCCCTCGATAGCACTGATATCTCAGGCTTGACATTGGAGAGAAGGTCAAACCCCCATGATATATCTTGCATAAAAAATTTCTTTAGCCCATTATCGGCCTTACTGTGCAAAAACACTTTAGGTTTTCAAGGTCATTACTCGCCTCAAACCTTTACTGAACAATTGAAGCTCCCACCTCTGGCACGAACACACAACCGTGACCAACTCTAAGTCACTCTTCAGATGACTCTCCTTGTACCCCTATTTGCCATAAAGCACACTCGGAACTTTGCTGGTGTGCATTTAACGCATCTTCCCAGCGTGCCACCGAAGCATCATGAAATGCAACATATGGTTTAGTCGGGTTCGACAAAACCAACGCACAAATTGTTGACAGTTCTTCTCAAAACTCCTTGAACCTCTCCACAGTGACATAACACTGCCTTCTCCTCCAACACGGATAACACAAGCTCCCGATGTTCAACAATACACCGAGCTACAGCCCCACACTTGTAGAATCCTGGAGAACCACAAGTTCTCCCCCACTTGGATCATTCTTACTTCTGCAGACAATGGTTAAACAACAAACACGTACCGACAGTGTCTTCACACACATGTCGCGTACAAGGGAACAACCAACATTAGACACTTGGCCGGATGGACCGACCTGCTCTGATACCACTTTGTAACGCCCCCATTATATACCCCAAAATAATCATATATCAAATCATATAGCCACGAATATAAGTATTTTATTTTTCATCAGAGTATATTTACATTAAGGTATAAAAGAAGTGCGTCACAATACCCACGAAACGACCACATGAATATTAAGGTTTAAAAAGAATTAACTCAAAAGGGGTAAATCTCAACTAAAAATAAACGCATGATTCTTCGAAATTACATATTCATGTTTCTCTTAAAGCGGAAGACTAAAACATATATATATATATATATATATATATATATATATATATATATATATATATTCACTTAAGACATGACAAAACGTAATTACATGTCATCTGGTTGTTCACAACTTCATTCACATACAAACAAGACATCAAAAGACATTCTACAAGCCTATCTACCCAAAGTTACATATTAGAGCGACCGACACGAGGGAAAAGAACTATACTCCAAAGGAAACCTCCAGCAGATCCTAATCTGCAATGCCTCGCAGGGCATTATAAAACAACAGAAGGGTGAGAAACATAACATAATAATCAAGGCATAAGATATATATATATATATATATATATATATATATATATATATATATATATATATATATATATATATATATATATATATATATATATATATATATATATATATATATATATATATATATATATATATATATATATACATACATATATATATATACATATATAGAAATACACAAGTACCGAATGCCTATATTCTACAGCTTTTCACTACGGTGCGTAGTAATAAATTCTCACCACATCAAATACACTTAGACGTATACACTCACACTAAACCATCCATCCATTAGTCAATATCCTACACATTCATTTATTCGCTATCCGTGTCCCATCAATTCCTGCACGCATGCATATTACATATGACAACCGCAACCATGCCGTGCGATTCGTATAATACTCATCTAATATCCTCAATCCTCTTTCCGGGTTATGGGCATATCGCTCATGCCCTACCGGGAACAACATCTCAGTCATTCTACCCCGGTAACTTCTTCACTAGGAACGACACATTGCCATCCTACCCTAGTGAGCACAACTCCTCCACGCTTACTTCAACGTCATCCTCCCATCTATCAGACCATACATACATATATACTATTATATTCTTAGAGATTATTCTCCGTTCATCATCTGAAGATGATAGTGCAACTCATAGGGACCGACTCATTCATCCGCCAGATTCTCCTATGAACCTATCACTTATCAAATCCTCCACGGGATCAAATATAACCATCGCATCAAGCGAGGTTCTGCAGATCCTACACGGGATCAAATATAACCATCGCATCAAGCGAGGTTCTGCAGATCCTACACGGGATCAAATATAACCATCGCATCAAGCGAGGTTCTGCAAATCCTACACGGGATCAAATATAACCATCGCATCAAGCGAGGTTCTGCAGATCCTACACGGGATCAAATATAACCATCGCATCAAGCGAGGTTCTGCAGATCCTACACGGGATCAAATATAACCATCGCATCAAGCGAGGTTCTGCAGATCCTACACGGGATCAAATATAACCATCGCATCAAGCGAGGTTCTGCAGATCCTACACGGGATCAAATATAACCATCGCATCAAGCGAGGTTCTGCAGATCCTACACGGGATCAAATATAACCATCGCATCAAGCGAGGTTCTGCAGATCCTACACGGGATCAAATATAACCATCGCATCAAGCGAGGTTCTGCAGATCCTACACGGGATCAAATATAACCATCGCATCAAGCGAGGTTCTGCAGATCCTACACGGGATCAAATATAACCATCGCATCAAGCGAGGTTCTGCAGATCCTACACGGGATCAAATATATACTAACATCATACACCGCAGTGTATACTACAGGACACGCTCAACATTCATGCCAAATCGTTATGCATCTTTAATCGAATTAAACGATGCACGAAATTGCCCAAACGGCTACAATTCATAACCTAGGATTCACGCCTATCGGCTACCCACAATACATCACGAGCCATCACACCATCTTCTAAATCAAGGAAGGATCGATCGCAATCGGAACCCCAAGTCACAACTGCACCAAACAGCAAAGAAGACTCATTCTGCTACGTTCGCTACACGCTCGCTTAGCGAGCTGCTAGCGAACGTTTGCCACCTTCTCGCCCAGCGAACTGCTAGCGAGCAAGAACAGAAGCTACAGACTTCGTTCGCTACCTCGTTCGCTACAGCGAACCCCCAGCGAGTCATTCGCTACCCCATTCGCTGCCAGCGAAGGAGACCAAAACACCATTGTCCCAAGTCTGGGACCGTTCGCTACGTACTCGCCTAGCTAGATGCTAGCGAACACTCGCGACCTGCTCGCCTAGCGAGCTGCTAGCGAGCGTCTGCAAACTGAACTTTCTCCCACTGTTCAGAATCCAAACACCCGATGAAATCTCCCGATAAATCCCAACTTGTTCCCAATAGCCTTAGCCTAACATATAATGACTAATCTACGGTATTTAAACGTGATTCTAACCGATAAACATCAGTTCTACCGATTTAACTCATTTATGCCCTAAATGGAAAAATGAGGAAAACACTCCAACAACTAACACAATCCATACATAATCATAAACATTAATAAGATGATGATACTTCACACCCTTACCTTGGATTAATCGAAGCTTTGAACTGTTCTTGATGATCCCACACTTTTCTTCTTCTTCTTCTCTTTTCTCCTCCTTTTCCTTCTTCCTCTTTTCTTTCCTTCCTTTTCTCTTATGTTTCTTTTCTCTTCTATTTCTCTTTTAATATCCTTCTCATTATTTCTCCAAAACATCTATTAATTCAATATCCCATAAAATATCCCACTTATCATTAAATAGGAAATGTCCAAAATACCCTTCAAACTATTTTCCCTGAAAACTCTCAAAATCGGTGAAAATAGAATAATATGTAAACTTAACATATTTCCACACAAATTCCATATCAAAAATAATATTCGTCCAATTAGATTAAGTAGGGACTCGATAAAAGAGACAATCGAAATCGGGGCGTTACATTTTATAATACGCGTACGGGGTAGAATGGGGTGTTACATTAAAGCTATGTATCGGGCTTTAGTACACTCCACACCTGAATTATTATGGATATAATCTCTATTGAATAAACTTGAAGTGTTGTTCCATACACCAACCTTGCAGTGTGATAATATGAGTGTAGTGTTAATGTCACATAATCTAGTTTTACATGCTCGCACAAAACACATTGAACTTGACATACATTTTGTTTGTGAAAGGGTTGTTTTCAAGAAACTACTTATTTCAGTATGTTCCAGTTATGGCACAGATTGCAGATACATTAACCAAGCCTTTGGGAACAACGACTTTTCAAGATCCAAGAACCAAATTCAAGGTTACTAGTGTTGTTCATCCGACTTGAGTTTGCCAGGGGTGTTAGGGATATACATCTCTTTAGCTATTTTGTTGTTTATCTATTGGATGCTTTAGTGAGCCTACTATTATCTAACTCTATTACACTTATAGCTTAGAAAACAATTAAGCTACAGTTAGAGGTTAACTCTAACTATAATAGTTAGCTTCATCTTATCCATCTTGCATATCTGTGAACCGCTCCTCTTCACTACTAGAAAACTTCATTTTAGCTGCGAATTTAGCCTCGGCCACCGACACCGAGGCTAAATAGCCTCGACAAAACCGAGGCTACTCAAACGCAAAAAAAAAGTCATTTTAAAGTTTTTCTTTTACAATTATTTTTATTTAATTATTTAGACACGACTAGGCCGAGGCTAAACTTTTTTAAAGTATTAGACACTGTCTCACCGAGGCTATTTAAACGCAATAAACCTTATTTAAGAGTTTTTCTATTTTTTAAATATTAGTCACGGATCAGCCGAGGCTAACATTTTAAATATTTTTCAAATATATATTTATTTTATCTGGTAGACACGGATGAGACGAGGCTAAAGTTTTTAATATTTTTCGAATATATATTTAATTTATCTGGTAGACACGGATCAGCCGAGGCTAACGTGTTTTATTTTTTATTTTATCTGGTAGACACGGATGAGCCGAGGCTAAGTATTTCCCACATTGTTTTTCATGTTTCCCTCTTAATTCCTTTCAGAATAAACAACCCTAAAATTAAACATTCTGAAGAAAAAAAAACCCTAAAATCAAACAAAATTGATTCTTCTGATCTTCTCTTCAAAATCAATTCTTCTGATCTTCTCTTCAAAATCATCTCTTCATTCAAGATCATCTCTTTGTTCTCCAACTAGGTGAGTTTCCTGCTCAAAGTCAACTTCAAACTACAAAAGCAGACATAAACACTAATTCTTCTTCTCTGATTCTTCTTTTCAATGTAGTGAGTTTCCTACTTTTGGAGTTTCACTGCTTCGTTCTAAATTAGGTGAGTTTCACTGCTTCTGTTCAGATTTTACTCATGAGTTTGTTAATTTTTGTTTTTTTGACACGGCTTCACTGAGGCTAAAGTTGACACGGCTAAACCGAGGCTAAATTAGACACGGCTAGACCGAGGCTACATTTAGCCACGACTCTTCTTGCCGAGGCTAAAAGTTAGCTTCGATCGTTTTAGCCTATCCCCGACACCAACGCTACGCCGAGGCTAATTGGCTAGTAGCGGCGGTTTTTTGCCTTATAGCCTCGGAAAGTGGTCGAGACTAAATACAACATTTTTAGTAGTGCTTGTACAATATGAATAACACTGATACTTACATTTCTTCTTCAATTTCTACTTCGTGTTTGCATCATCATCTTGAGATGAATCTCATAGACTAACATTTTGTATCTTTCGATAAATATACCACATACCACTTCCCACACTCATGTCTTTTTTTTATTATTATTAATTTATTATTTTCTTCCACTCATTTATATGTATTCATTCAGCATATTCACATATTGAGCATTCAAGCTTACCACAACTAAGATATATATGTTGGTGCAAAGATAGAATAAATGATGAAATAGGAAATATTACTAATAAGAGAATGACGGCTACAAAACATGATAAAAGTTACAATGATTGTCACCCTATTTATAAGCTAAAACTAGGGTTACTAGAATAAGATAAATACTAAAATACCCTCTAACAAACTTATGGGCTTAAGAAAGTAATATAATAAAATATGAATTATTACTAATACCATCCCTTAATTCATATTCCATCAAAACTTATAACACCAATTCCATCCCTTAATCTGAGAAATTGATCAGTCTTGATAGCTTTCGTCAGAACATCTGCCAACTGCTTCTGAGTGCTGCAGTGTACAACTTCTAACACTCCACTCTGAACTTGATGTCTCAGAAAATGATACTTGGTCTCAATATGTTTGCTTCTCCCATGCAACACTGGGTTTCTGGCAAGATTGATAGCAGACTTGTTGTCAATCATCAACTTCAGAGGTTTGTCTACTTTAATCTTCAGATCCTGCAACAGATTCAGAATCCACACAGCTTGGCATGCAGTAACAGCACCTGCAATGTATTCAGCTTCACAGGTTGACAACGCCACAACAGGTTGCTTCTTGGAACACCAAGAAATGGAACCTCCCAGAAATTTGAACAAGTACCCAGATGTACTTCTTCTGTCAACTCTGTCTCCACACCAATCAGAGTCTGAATAACTCAGAAGTTCTGACTCATTCTTTCCTCCAGAGGGAAATAACACTCCATACTTCAGAGTTCCTTTGATATACCTCAGAATCCTGACAGCAGCTTGATAATGGGGCCACTTAGGTTTACTCATGAACCTACTAACCATCCCAACAGAATAGCAAATATCAGGTCTGGTATTGCACAGATACCTCAGAGAACCAACCAACTGTTTGAAGGTTGTAGCGTCCACATCCTTTCTGCAATACCCCAAATTTTACCCTTATATTTAGTCAGTCATTTCGCATAGCATCTCATCTATGCATCTGCTAACCACTATCAAGTCATGGAGGTATTTGTTTTGCAGGATTGGTTCCGGGGGTATTTTGGTCATTTTCCTTGAAAAGGGCTTTTACTGAGCTTTGAGACACTTGAGACACTATTTTCTGAGGCATTTATTTATCACCTGGTTTGATTATATCAAGGCGTCAATTCCATGTGTTCGGTATCGAAATTCGTAGGGCACAACTGGATTTAAGATCCATTTCATCGCTCATGGTTTACTTCTAGAGCACTTCCGTTTCTGTTAATAAGGCGCAGTTTTAATTGGGTATTATTGAATTGTTGCTCACAGTATTTGGTCAGTGGAATTCAATTACGGGCATGGTTATCATTGATACTGAATTTGTTGTGATTACGACGCACATCCGTGTTTGGTTATAAATTTGTTGGTTAGCATTTAAGTTGGAATGCGAGTGAATTTAATCAGGTGATGAGATTAAGATTACAAATGAGACCAGTGCACGAACAAGAATGTCATTCGGGAATGTTTATGGTTTATGACTAGGTTAAGGAATTTAAATATTTGTGGATTTATTCACAAACGTTTATAATTTTTAACTAGAGATAAATATAAATAAATTCAAAACTAAGCAGTCATGGATATATAAAAGAAGATTCTGGCATTTTATTTCATAAGAACATCGTGGTACAATAGGAGTTGAATCATTCTACATTTTGAATTGCTGTAAGATTAAACTACAAATATTACATTTACTCTAAAAATCCTAAATCCTAAAGATCTCTAAGTGTCCTTCATGATGTCCCTTGAGCTTCTCCGCAAAATCTCCGATTCACCTGCATATCAAAAAGAAACCAAACAGAATAGAAAAAAATGTTAGAAATTGTTTTTGACACTCTCAGAACAGTGTCATCATCGAGTGCCGGGAGTGGCACAACCGAAGCTGCGTCCTACCCCCGTTACCGATCCGCGCCGTTGGCGTCAGATCAGGTAACACCTGTTCTTATCATTGCGAGACATCCGAGAGATAGAGGTGATAAAATAAGCGGGACTGATTCGCTTTTGCCGCAATTGGATTTCCAAACTGATACGAGAGTAAGGCAACATAGTCAATCTGGATTCAGACCCGGATGTCGGCAGGTCTAAATCACTTTGTGTTCAAAGTTTTTCCCACACCTGAAATTCCACAACAACATCAGTACCAGACTCAGAATTCGGAACTCAAAACCAAAGCAATGCATAAGCTGCATCAACTCTGCAACACATAAGTGAGCCCATGAAAATCAAGTTCAAACAGAACAGAAAAATGAACACAAACCAAACTGCATTGAACTACATCAAAC
This sequence comes from Lathyrus sativus, assembly GCA_963859935.3. Lineage (NCBI taxonomy): Eukaryota > Viridiplantae > Streptophyta > Magnoliopsida > Fabales > Fabaceae > Lathyrus > Lathyrus sativus. The sequence continues at coordinate 633,303,980 of OZ012737.1, read as the reverse complement.
AATGTATCAAAAAGTTCAACCCCACAAGAAAAGAACTAAGTCAAGCCAGAAAAAAACTGAAACTAGGTGTGGTTCGGCAGGCCATACCAAAGTAAGCAGATGAGCTCACATTATCACATTAATATGTCAGTTCATATTGGGTCCCAAATGTGCAAAGCACATCAAAAAACAAAGCACCAGGCATAGAGGGCTCAGATGAACATCACCGCCCCCAAACTCGCAGCTACTATCGAGTAAATGTCTCAAGGCAACATTAAGCGAAATCCGAATTCACAGTTGAACACGATTGCCCAAATCCAAAGCTGGTTCATAAAATCGCAGCACCTGAAAATTAGAGAACCAAATCAGAAGTAACGCAGAAGGTTCAGACCAGTGGTCATCATCACCATGTGACCATCCTCGGCAGCGTTTGACTCAACAGCATCAGTACCAGTTCTGAAAGGAGAAAAAGAGGGTCAATGAACTTAAAACCGGAAGAGTAAATTGAACTCGAAACCATATCAGAAAACGATTCAAAGTAGCAGCCCAACTCATGTTCTGAACCAAGTTCCACAGAACACAGCAGAAGGCAATCGCAGCAGCATCGAGAAGTATCCCTCGAAGGTTCAGAACAAAGTCATCATCACCGCTTACCGTTCCCGGCAATTTTGACTCGACCGAAGCATCAGCTTCAATTCCCTGAAAGAAGAAGAGGAAAAGTTAATGTAGGTTTCAAAACCGAAATCCAGAAATCAGAAGCAGATATCCAACGAAAACCCGAACTGCATCAAGAACAATACAAATCAGTTCGAAATCAAAACAAATCAGATAAAATCCGAGCGAATCCATATCCGGAATAGGGTCAATCAAGAAACCCCAAAAATGGAAAGCTTCGAATCAAATCAGAGAAATCATATCAGCTGGAAATCAAAAACCCCCAATCAAATCCTAAAAGAGGAAACAGGATTCAATCAGTATCAGATGACTCCAATTCGTATCAGAAAGCATCCAATCGGAATCCAATCAATATCTGAAAAGCACACTAAAATCAAATCCAGATAAAATCAAATCACACGAAAGTGAAAGAGTAACGCAAATCCAACACAGATTAAAGGCCCAAAAGATAAATCAGAGTGATATAAAAGGGACAATCTCACCATGGTAAAACCCTAGACGGAGAATACGAGTGGCCGCAAGAGCGAAGAGGGATAATCAACGGCGCAAGCAGAAAACCCAAGCCACAAGGGTCCGTTCATCGACGAACCAGATATCAAACGAAGCTCATCGTAAAACCACGAGAGAACAAACCGAAGGAGACCGCCACCGCCGTTCATCGAAACGACGGGCAATCAACTTCGAGCCTCAGAATATCTTCATCATCGGCCACAAATCGAATGTCTAAGACGAGACCGTGACCGGATTCGTCATCATCGCGTCTTCACGAAGCTCAAATGTAAGCCATCGCACGGATATATATCTTATTGAGTTTTTTTTTGTTTCGTTTTCAGCATTATGAGAGGAGAAGGTGATACGAACAAGGGGTGAGACATGGTCGCGAGAGAGAAAGACGAATAACAACTGAGAGAGATGAAGGATAAAGCTGAAACGGCGCCGCGGAAGAGGTTTCAGGGTTATGAAACCCTAACAAGCACTTTGTTGCAATTGACAGGACCGGGTTGGGTTCGGATGTGATGACCGGCCCAACCCCTTTATTTTTTATTTTTTGTTTTGATTTTTAAATTGTTTTCTGTTTTTTAAGTTGTTTTACCATTTTATTTTTATAATTTAAAAAATGTTTTAAAAACTTTTTTGTGTAAATATTAAAAATAAATAAAAACTTAAAAAAACCTTTTTATAAAAAAATTAAAAAAAAAACTTCTTTTCATATAATAAATAAAAACTTTTTTCAATAAATAACTAAAAAAAAAAATCTTTTTTTTAAAATATCTAAGTTAAAATCTTTTTTAAGATTAAATTTAAAATATTTTCTATTAACATTACTTTTTTATATAGATTCATTTAACATCTCTTTCAAAATAACAAAAATCTTCAATATTACACTTTTTCTCCTGACTTGTCCAATTACCGTTTAATCTTGCTTATTGACAGTGTTCATCATTTGCAGCTCTTACTGCATGGTTGGTTTATTTAAATTTCATTACTTATTGTAACTGTTCCTCCTATGTAACCCCGCGAATCTAATAATCGCGCTTTAAATTTCTGCCTTTAAATTTCTGTTTGTATGGCTTTTAATTTCGTCGTTATTCCCTGTTTGCAATTCAGTTATCTCACACATTCATCTATTATCCTGTCACACTACACACTTCCGAAGGGATTAGGTCTAGCTTTTGGTCGCCGCACCAATAGTCCTCAATTTCAAACCCTTACACCTTTACAAACCCTAATTTTCACGAATGCCTCGCCGCAGGCAAGATCACAATTTTACCCCTAGCATTAGGTCAAAGAGCCGCCGTGCTCATTTTAGGGTTTCCCGCCGCAAAATCCCTAACCTAATTTAACCCTAATTACAACTTAACAATTCAACGTAGAGATTAGGAGTTTCTACACTCCACGTAAGCGTGTCCTTAAGATGCGTTTATTCCCCTTGAGACCTTGACCACAGTCAAGAAGTCTCTAACCTCCCTTTTGAGGGGAACTACGATTACTCTGATTCCACTCCCGTAAGGATACGTAGGCACAAGACGCGATGTCTTGCCGAGTAAACTTAGAATTAACCCCTTAGGTCTCCTTTCTCACTTTTAATCCCTTTGTACATATATCTTAAGAATAAATAAAGCAAATAGTAAACATCTGAACAAAAGGTTCCTGTAGAGTACTACAGAAGTTTAGGGTGCTAATACCTTTCCTAAATTTAACCAACCCCCGAACCCTAGATCTTTCCCCGCATTGTGTTTACGATGCAAAATAGGTTTTCCCTTTTTGACCTTTTCCTTCGAATAAATCAAAGAGCGGTTGTGAATTGAATTGCGATTCAAATTCATTAATAGTTTGTGATCCTATTTCCACCGCAACAGAAAATGGCGACTTCACTGGGGAATCTAATTTTGGGGGGTTACCCCTAATTTGTTCATATTTATTACTATTTGCTTTACTATTCATTTACATGTATATATTTGTGCTCCGATGGTGGGACTGTTCCTTGTGCTGTGAGATAAGTCCTACGCCCGGACTAGTGACATTATTATAGGATGGGGATATATTCGATGAGGCTTATAGGGAGTTGAATCCCGACCAAGTTGATTCGAGAATCACCGCTCAGTTGAGACCTTTTCGAAAATGGTTCGGTTGAACGAGTAATCGTTGAAAACTTTTTCCATGATCGATTGGAGTCTGTGATATTGAGGACCGTAGTACCTTAACACCACTTTGGCCTTATTTAGGACGTAGTGCGGGAGCTATGTGGGAGTAATCTTACAACGGTTGCTACGCGATACTACACTCAAAAGAGGTTCTCTTGAGAATATTATTAACCCCCGAGTCAGTTGGAAGGTTGATAATATCCGAAAGATGGGCTGATGACTTTGGGCACTTTTTAGAACCTTGTTCTGCAGGTACAACTAACCTATAGTACACTCCTTCTGGGGATGGGTAGACCCTAACTCCATTCAGGACTTTTAACCTAGGGTTTTGTGTATTCATGGCATCCATAAAGCATCCCATTGCATTGTATTTCATGGAATTCAAACATCGTTTATGTCGCGGGATAAAATAAAAATGAAAACAAGGAAAATTTTTTGGTACCCCACGACATTCGTAAATGTTTGAATTCCATGAAGTCTTCATTCGCATTTGCATCATAGCATCATTTACTTTCTTGCATTGCATGTTGTCTTCCGTTTTCTCATGTTCGGTTCTCTCGCCTTCCAGTTTCGTCACCCTGAGTTCTCGGCACCAGTACAACACCAGAGCTCAAACTCGGAAGAGAATGGAGGATCAGACAAAAGAGATTGATCGCCTTAGCAATGAACTTGAAGACCTTCGAGGGGGTATGGGGCGTATGATGGAATTGTTACATGCTAAGATGGATACCCAGCCCACTGTTGTTTCAGAGATTACTGGCGTTACTATGGACCCTCCACCGAATGTGACCGTAGCAAGGGACCCACCTTATGGTCTTGCTCCCGGTTTTGTGCCTCCTCAAGCCACTGTTCCGATTAATCAGCCTGTTCAGCAAGCCGTTCCTTTGTTTTCTGAAGTTTCTAGGGGGGCTCCTATCTTTGCACCACCTGTTGTACACACCCGTGTGCAACCGTATTTCAATGAGACCGTCTTTGATAACCTTGATGAGAATGTTGAAGGTTATGAGAAACATGACAAGCTTCGTGAGGAAGTAGACACTATCGCCCAGAGATTGAAAAAGGTAGAGGGCGATCAAATTTTTGGGACTGCTGTAAGGGACGTTTGTTTGGTCTCAGGTTTGGTTATTCCCCCGAAGTTCAAAACTCCGAACTTCGACCGCTATGAAGGTGCCACTTGTCCTAAAAGTCATTTGATCATGTACTATCGCAAAATGGCTGCCCATGTTGAGAATGATAAACTGATGATTCATTGCTTCCAAGATAGTTTGAAGGGTGCTTCTTCCAAGTGGTATTTAACTTTGGACCAGTCTCGCGTTAAGAGTTTCCAAGATTTATCTGACGCTTTCATTAAGCACTACAAGTACAATATGGATTTGGCTCCTGACAGAAGACAGTTGTTGAGTATGTCACAAAAGAGTTCTGAGTCATTCAAAGAGTACGCTCAAAGGTGGAGAGAGATTGCTTCGCAGGTAGAACCTCCTTTGACCGAGAAAGAGTTAGCTGATTGGTTTGTCGACACGGTCCGTCCAGAATTTTACGAGAGAATGGTGGGTAGTGTGACTTCAAATTTCTCTGACATCGTTGCTGTGGGTGTCAAGATTGAATTAGGTATGAAAAGTGGTAAAATGACAAGTAATCATGGTGCTTCTAAGGATCAGCCGAAGAAACCTCCGTATAGCTCTCAGAAGAAGAAGGAAGGGGAGACTAATGCTATATCCTCTGGTAGACGAAGAGACCAATTTTATCAATATCCGCAAGGTTATGCTCAACCTCAAGGGTACCTAATCCAGTACGCTCAACAACCCTATGTGGCAGCTGTCGCACCTTCTTTCAATCAACAGGTTCCTATGTATCAACCTATGCAACAATCTCCTGTTTATCCGCCTCCTATCAGCTATCAACAAGCGCCCAACGCTCCTGCTCCTCAACAGCTAAGGAGTCCAGCCCCTCGCCAGAATGTTCCGAACAAGAGAACGTATAAACCTTGTCCGCCGATTCCAATGACTTTCACCGAGTTGTATCCCTCATTGGTCAAGCAAGGTCTAATTACTACTCGAGCTTTGGGTCCACCTCCTAATCCTCTACCCGCCAATTACAACGCCGCTGCTCATTGTTTATTTCATGAGGGTGCGCCTGGTCATGATCTGGAGAACTGTTATGCTCTCAAAAATCTCGTCAGGGATTTATTGGAAAAGAAGATTTTGTCATTTGAAGATCCTCAACCGAATGTTAAGAAGAACCCTTTTCCCAACCATGAAAGTGTTAACACCATCAGTGCCGATTCTGAGGAAGGCTGTGTCCTTGATGTTGTTCAGATTAAGACTCCTCTTAAGATATTCCATTCGAAACTGTTTGAAGCCGGTCTGGTAGATACGTCCCATGATGCATGTGTAAGTTGTGAAGCCAGTATTAAGGGTTGTGTGTTGGTTCAGAATGATGTTCAGAGGTTGATTGACGAGGGTGTTTTACAAGTGACAAGCCAAGCCAAGAAGGATGAAGTCGCTGTGATTGAGCCTGTCTTCCATCAGCCTGAATCAAAGGGTAAGGTACCAGTGTTTAATCTGTCAGGGGCAGGTTCTGCCAATCCCGTGTTCGATGTACCAAAGTCGTCTATCCCTGAGGTGAATCAGCCTAAGCCTATAGTTATTCGAAGACCAAGTCCGTTTCCTTTCAGTGATCCTAAAGCTGTGCCTTGGAAATATGACGTGACGATGATTGACAAGGAGTCTGGGAAGGTTATTCCAAATGAAGAGGTTAAGGACACTGTGACCAATATCGCAGAGGCAAGCAGGATGACTCGCAGTGGCCGTGTGTATACTCCCCGTATCAATGAGGTTCCACCTAAGGAAACCACTAATATCCCAGTGCCTGCCAAAGACAAAGGTAAGGGAGCCGTTACGAATGATGAAGATGCTGAGTTTTTGAGGATCATCAAGAAAAGTGACTATAGGGTTATCGATCAACTTCATCAAACTCCTTCCAAGATTTCGATTTTATCTCTGTTGATGAGTTCACCCGCTCATAGGATGGCCTTGCAGAAAGTTTTGACTCAAGCACATGTGGATCAAGATATCAGCACCAGTCGGTTTGATAGTGTGATTGCCAATCTGACCGCATGTAACACCCTTAGTTTCAGCAACGAGGAGTTACCAAAGGAGGGTCCGAATCATAATCGTGCTTTACATATATCAGTGAAATGTCAGGAAGACAATTTAGCAAGAGTGCTAGTGGACACCGGTTCTTCTTTGAATGTTCTACCCAAGAGGGTTCTTGATAAGTTGGTTTTCAAGGAGTCTGTGTTGAAACCTACTCCTTTGATCGTCAAGGCTTTCGATGGTTCTCGCCGGTCGGTAATGGGGGAGGTTGAGCTTCCTATCCTGATTGGTCCGCAAGTTTTTAATATCACGTTTCAAGTCATGGACATTAATCCCAATTACAGCTGTTTACTTGGAAGGCCGTGGATTCATGTCGCTGGGGCAGTAACCTCAACGTTACATCAAAAGATGAAGTTCGTGATCGACGAAAAGTTAGTTATTATACACGGTGAGGAGGATCTGATGGTCAGTAACTTATCTTCGTTCCGTTACATCGAGGCCGATGAGAATGCTTTGGAAATCTCCTTTCAAGCACTCGAGATCGCCAATGCCGTTCTATTAGAAGTCGAAGAGACAGTGGGCCAGGGTAATCCATCTTTTGCATCTCTGCAGAGTACCAAATCAGCAATTGACAGGGGTATTCCTGAAGGTTGGGGAGAGGTAATTGATGTCAAGACCAAGACTGATCGCTTTGGGTTGGGTTACAAACCAACTCAGAATGGAGCTGCCACAACTGTCGAAGGGCGTCCGAAGGTTATCCAAGAGGTATTTGTCAGCGGAGGTTTCCAAGTCAATGTCGTCAGTGACTGTGAGGAAAATGAAGATTTGAGCAACCTGGTGTTTAAGGGTGATGCAGCTTTGAACAACTGGGAGGCCGTAGAGATCCCTGTTATCTTTCCATTGTCAAAGTAATTTTTTTTTTTTAGCGTTCTCAAATAAAAATCCGTAGCTCTGCCCAAGGCTATAGGGTCGTTTTTGTTGGGCCACCTTTCATTTTTTAAAAGGATATTAATAGAGGCATTTTGTTCAATTCCACTTTGGTTCATTTGCGTTTTTCGTTTTCACCTTTAAAAAATGAAGTTGGCAACCTTTTTCAAAAATAAAACAAAAATAGCATGTCATTTCTTATCTTACATATCTTTGAGCATTTTAATTAAGTAAGCCTTCCATCATGCAGAGACATCGTAAACCTTGTTGGATCCAATGACTTTATTGACACTCCTAACTGGGATGCACCCATCAATCAAGCCGAAGACGAGGGTGAAGAAGATTTTGAAGTACCCGCTGAACTAACAAGATTGATTGAGTACGAGGACACAGAGCTTCAACCGCATAATGAGCAGGTGGACTTAATTAATCTTAGTACAGATGAGAACAAGAAAGAGGTCAAGATTGGTGCAATGCTCGGGACAGAGGTTAAGCAGAGGCTGATTGAGTTGTTAAAAGAATATATTGATGTGTTTGCGTGGTCGTATCAAGATATGCCGGGCCTAGACACGGATATTGTTGTTCACAAGTTGCCACTTAAGCCAGATTGTCCACCTATCAAACAAAAGCTTCAAAGAACGAGACCCGACATGGCTTTGAAAATTCGAGATGAGGTCAAAAAACAGTTAGATGCAGGTTTCTTGGCAGTTGCAAAATATCCAGATTGGGTTGCCAACATTGTGCCAGTGCCCAAGAAAGATGGTAAAATTAGGATGTGTGTGGATTACAGGGATCTGAACAAAGCGAGTCCGAAAGACGACTTCCCTCTACCACATATTGATACACTTGTAGACAATACAACCAGCTTTGCGTTGTTCTCATTTATGGATGGTTTCTCTGGCTATAATCAGATCAAAATGGATCCTGATGATCGAGAGAAGACTACTTTCATTACTCCTTGGGGAACCTTCTGCTACAAAGTCATGCCCTTCGGTTTAAAGAATGCAGGGGCAACTTACCAACGCGCTATGACCACTCTTTTTCATGATATGATGCACAAGGAGATCGAGGTGTATGTGGACGATATGATAGCCAAATCTCAGAGTGAAGAGGAACATCTAGACCATTTGGTGAAGTTGTTTGAACGACTCAGGAAATATCAATTGAAGTTGAATCCCGCTAAATGTACCTTCGGTGTCAGATCTGGAAAATTGCTTGGTTTTATTGTCAGTCAACGAGGGATTGAGGTAGATCCTGACAAAGTTCGAGCCATTCAAGACATGCCAGCTCCGCAAACCGAGACACAAGTTAGAGGTTTTCTTGGGCGTCTGAATTATATTTCCAGGTTTATCTCTAGCATGACCGCTACTTGTGAGCCGGTATTCAAGCTGCTTTGTAAGGGGCAGACGGTTGAGTGGAACCCTGATTGTCAGAAAGCGTTCGAGAAAATTAAGAGTTATTTGCAAGACCCCCCTATTCTGATTCCTCCCGTACCTGGAAGACCGTTGTTTATGTACCTTACTGTTCTTGAGAAGTCTATGGGTTGTGTACTTGGGCAACATGATGAGACTGGAAGAAAGGAACATGTGATTTATTATCTGAGCAAAAAGTTTACCGATTGTGAAAACAGATACTCACCATTGGAGAAAACTTGTTGTGCGTTGGCATGGGCCACTAGGCGCCTCCGGCAATACATGGTCTGTCATACCACATTGTTGATTTCTAAAATGGATCCGATCAAGTATATTTTTGAAAAACCTGCTCAAACCGGGAGGCTAGCCCGTTGGCACATGTTATTATCTGAATATGACATCCAGTATGTACCCCAAAAGGCAATTAAGGGTAGTATTTTATCAGATTATCTTGCAGATCAGCCAGTTGAAGATTATGAACCTCTTAAGTTTGATTTTCCTGATGAGGATATTTTGTTGATTAAGAGAGATTGTGAAGAGCCAAATCCGAGCGAAGGTCCAGAACCAGGTCTTTGGTGGAAGATGATGTTTGATGGTTCCTCGAATTTCAATGGGCATGGTATAGGCGCCGTTTTGATGAACCCAAAGGGTGGATTCACTCTGTTTACAGCTAGGTTAGACTTTGAGTGTACTAATAACGTCGCAGAGTATGAAGCATGTATTCTTGGCCTCGAGGCAGCAATTCACCTCCGGATCAAACTTCTTAAAGTAAGTGGTGACTCAGCCTTGGTTATTTACCAGGTACAAGGCAAATGGGAAACGAAGAATGAGAAGTTAATCCCTTATAAGGACTACATTGTTGAGCTGATCAAGTATTTCGACGAGATAGAGTTCGAGCATGTTCCTAGATCGGAGAACCACGTTGCTGATGCTTTAGCCATGTTAGCATCCATGTGGAAAGTTAAATTCGTTAATGAAGCACCTCTTATCCATATTGAACGCAAAGTTGAGCCCGCTTATTGTCAAGTAGTCGAAGAGGATGAGGTGGATGAAAGGCCTTGGTTTCATGACATCAAGAACTATCTCGTCAAGCAAGAGTATCCCGATGGTGCTACTGGTCTGGACAAGAAAACGTTGAGAAGACTGGCTTCGAAATTCTTTATCAGTAATGGTGTGTTATACAAAAGAAATCACGATATGGTTTTACTCAGATGTGTTGATAAACGGGAAGCGGACATGTTACTGCAAGAGATTCATGAGGGGACCTTCGGAACTCATGCCAATGGTTATGCTATGTCTAAGAAGATGTTAAGGGCTGGATATTATTGGTTAACCATGGAAGCTGACTGCATCCAATACGCCAGAAAATGCCATAAGTGCCAAATTTACGCTGATAAAATGCATGTACCTCCCTCACCGTTGAATGTTTTGTCTTCACCATGGCCGTTCTCTATGTGGGGCATTGACATGATTGGGGCAATCGAGCCGAAGGCTTCTAATGGTCATCGTTTTATCCTTGTTGCTATTGATTATTTCACCAAGTGGGTAGAGGCTGCCTCCTACACCAACGTGACTAAGCAAGTGGTCGCCCGCTTCATCAGAAAAGAAATCATCTGCCGTTATGGAATTCCAAGCCGGATAATAACTGACAATGGCACCAATCTGAATAACAAGACTATGAAAGAGCTGTGTGACAGTTTCAAGATCACGCATCACAATTCTTCTCCGTACCGTCCTAAGATGAATGGGGCCGTTGAAGCTGCGAATAAGAATATCAAGAAAATCCTGCAAAAGATGGTTGTGACTTACAAAGATTGGCATGAGATGTTACCGTTTGCTTTGCATGGATACAGGACCTCAGTGCGAACTTCGACGGGGGCAACACCTTTCTCATTGGTGTATGGAATGGACGTTGTACTCCCCATCGAAGTAGAGATACCTTCTTTAAGAGTGTTGATGGAAGCTGAACTTGAGGAAGCTGAGTGGGTTCAAGACAGGCTGGATCAGTTGAATCTCATTGACGAGAGGCGCATGACAGCCATGTGCCATGGGCAATTATATCAGAAACGGATGAAAAGAGCGTTTGATAAGAAGATTCGTATCCGTGAGTTCCGTCAAGGAGAGCTCGTACTCAAAAAGATCCTGCCAGTGCATAAAGATATGCGTGGAAAGTGGATGCCCAATTATGAAGGCCCATTTGTTGTAAAGACCGTTTTCTCCGGAGGGTCTCTGATACTTACAACAATGGATGGTGAAGAGCTAGCACATCCCGTGAATTCTGATGCAGTCCGAAAATATTATGCCTAAAAACCCGCTAAGTCGAAAACCTGCAAAAGGCGACTTAGGCAAAAGTAAGGGTTGAAAAAAAGAAATAATAATAATAATAATAAAAAGCTCGCTAAGTTGAAAACCCGAAAGGGCGGCTTAGGCAAAAAAGAGCGTCCCGGTGGATTGAAAACCCGAAAGGGCGGTCCAGGCAAAAGTTAGGGACAAAGGCATTTCATTGCATCAGAAAACACCGATCATTGCAAACACACTTTCCACATGAGAGCCATTTTCCAGTTCTTTCATCCTCGTCCAAAGCAAGATTCTGGTTTAGTCTTAGTTATTAGTGTCAGTAGGTGTCGTTGGATTCAATGTAACCTTTTCCCATGTTGCCAATTTCAAAACATAATCGTCTGTGGAGCTATGCCTTCAGCAAGCTTCCACCCTTTAATAAAAGATACCGTTTTGTTACTTACATTCCTTGGTGCATTACTCTTGTTTTCTATTGTTATGCAAAACGCATTTATTCTTAAAATTTCGAAAATGAAAGGTGCATTGAAAATTTTTAAAAACTGTTCTTCGAAAACGCAATCGAAAATATAAGAAATTACTTTGACCAGTGGAAATTTCGGAAGGATCTCTTCACTCCTCGAAAATTTCATTGTTGCAGAAACACTTTCAAATCATTGCTCTAACACAGTCCCCAAAGAGACTATAAGCTGACAACCTTTTCTTGGGAAACTCGAAAGTATCCCTCAGGTTTTCTTCTCCCCATACGAAGACGTGATACTGTGCACCCAAGCAGATTACTTTCTCCCCAGAGAATTCAAAACTTTAAAACCAGATTTGGTTCTACCATTGATCTTTCTTACCTATGACTGACGTATTGGTTGCAAGAGAACGCAGGGTATCCCCGTCGAGATGTTTATTTCATCTCTCGTCTCGTCTCTAGTCTGTTTCGTCAGCCTATGCAAGGGCCTAAGCATCACGTGTCTATTTCATTACATATTCATTACATACTCATTACATACTCATTTCATAACATCCTGCATATTTACATACATAGACATTAACATGTGCAGCAACACATGCGTTAGCATTCACAGGTTCATTGTGTTTCACCATCATTGGTTGTTACCGCCGAGTAACTGGGTTCGTCCATCCTCTTCAAATAGATTGTCAGCCCTAAGCATAAAATACATATGTATTTCCAGTTTCCCCATAGAGCTCGATCCTCGTGGATGACGGTTACTTCAGCTATCTTTCCTCGCCAGGATAAGACATTTACCCTTCGAGTTCATTCCCTCGATGGAGTCTTGATTACCAGTCTTCTTTCTAGCTCGATCCTAGATTGAATCTCAGTCTTGTCGGTTGTCGAGCCCAACCGGACGTGCATTTTTTTTGCACCATCTAGAGATTTTCACCATACCATGGCGGATATGCGACTGTTCTCGCCCGAGAAGGTTATCACTGTACCCGGACGTGCATTTATTTTGCACTATCTTTCAAGAAAATCAATCACAATCCTTTACAGATACATGCCAGTTCATGCCTGGAAAATCTATCAGTACAACACTTTACAATCCTACATGTTACAACATCGGTATACGACATTTCTCACCTAAGAAGTCGATCCTATCTTCGTTATGACTTGCAGCAAATGGCCATCTCCATGGAGCAGTTGGGCTTCCATTTTCCCTATTGTCTTGAAGTATAGGGAGGTTTGAACCAAATCGTATTCAAGAAAGCACGATCTTGAAATACGGGGAGGTTTGAGCGGAATCATATTCAGGAGAGCACGATCTTGAAGAATGAGGAAGTTCATTTACCCTTTAGTAAAAGAAGGAGCGGAATCATATTCAGGAGAGCACGATCTTGAAGTATGAAGAAGTTCATTTACCCTTTAGTAAAAGAAGGAGCCGAATCATATTCAGGAGAGCACGATCTTGAAGTATGAAGAAGTTCATTTACCCTTTAGTAAAAGAAGGAGCAGAATCATATTCAGGAGAGCACGATCTTGAGGTATGAGGAAGTTCAGTTTACCCTTTTCATATTCAAGAGAGCACGATCTTGAAATATGAAGAAGTTCATTTACCCTTCAGTAAGAGAAGAATCAGAATCGTATTCCAGGCGCCGACCTTAAATACGAGAAGATTTATTTATCAGATAAGCAGCAGCCTCTTTATTTAAGTACTTATCCATTTTTGCATGTAAGTCCCTTCCTACGATAAGTGACAGTTCTCCCTCGAGAAGCTTATCAGGGCATTTCCCATTAAAGTCCATTTATTTTGGCATACAGCCGGTCTTTACCCTGTATGTTTAATACGGATTCCCGGAAAGTCCGTTTGATCCTGTCACGAGGGATAGGTTACAGAAGCTTGGATGTTATTCTTTGCTCAATGCTCCAGCATTCTGTAATCGATCTTGCAGTCGTACATGATCCAGTTTTACTTTTAGATTCCCTAGTGGAGGCCGTCTCATGGGTGCCATCTCCATTTGAGAATCTCGTTCCGTTTCTAAAATGATAATTGGTCGTGTTCGCACCAGTTGACCATCATTTTAGAATTCCCCAGTGTGCGTCCGTCCCTGTGTCGTCGCATTCGTCAGCATTTTCGCAATTCATCATTCCATCATACGCATCATGTTATCTGCATTAATATGTTCTCGCTTTGTCCATAGCATTGCATATCGTTGCATATAAGGGCAAAAATTTTCGGTTATCTATATTTAAATCTCTCCACCACGATTCCTCGGGTCTCTGTCACTCAAATCGTCCGGTGTAGCTATTTAAATAGGGGCAACTGTAATACCCCAAATTTTACCCTTATATTTAGTCAGTCATTTCGCATAGCATCTCATCTGTGCATCTGCTAACCACTATCAAGTCATGGAGGTATTTGTTTTGCAGGATTGGTTCCGGGGGTATTTTGGTCATTTTCCTTGAAAAGGGATTTTACTGAGCTTTGAGACACTTGAGACACTATTTTCTGAGGCATTTATTTATCACCTGGTTTGATTATATCAAGGCGTCAATTCCATGTGTTCGGTATCGAAATTCGTAGGGCACAACTGGATTTAAGATCCATTTCATCGCTCATGGTTTACTTCTAGAGCACTTCCGTTTCTGTTAATAAGGCGCAGTTTTAATTGGGTATTATTGAATTGTTGCTCACAGTATTTGGTCAGTGGAATTCAATTACGGGCCAGGTTATCATTGATACTGAATTTGTTGTGATTACGGCGCACATCCGTGTTTGGTTATAAATTTGTTGGTTAGCATTTAAGTTGGAATGCGAGTGAATTTAATCAGGTGATGAGATTAAGATTACAAATGAGACCAGTGCACGAACAAGAATGTCATTCGGGAATGTTTATGGTTTATGACTAGGTTAAGGAATTTAAATATTTGTGGATTTATTCACAAACGTTTATAATTTTTAACTAGAGATAAATATAAATAAATTCAAAACTAAGCAGTCATGGATATATAAAAGAAGATTCTGGCATTTTATTTCATAAGAACATCGTGGTACAATAGGAGTTGAATCATTCTACATTCTGAATTGCTGTAAGATTAAACTACAAATATTACATTTACTCTAAAAATCCTAAATCCTAAAGATCTCTAAGTGTCCTTCATGATGTCCCTTGAGCTTCTCCGCAAAATCTCTGATTCACCTGCATATCAAAAAGAAACCAAACAGAATAGAAAAAAATGTTAGAAATTGTTTTTGACACTCTCAGAACAGTGTCATCATCGAGTGCCGGGAGTGGCACAACCGAAGCTGCGTCCTACCCCCGTTACCGATCCGCGCCGTTGGCGTCAGATCAGGTAACACCTGTTCTTATCATTGCGAGACATCCGAGAGATAGAGGTGATAAAATAAGCGGGACTGATTCGCTTTTGCCGCAATTGGATTTCCAAACTGATACGAGAGTAAGGCAACATAGTCAATCTGGATTCAGACCCGGATGTCGGCAGGTCTGAATCACTTTGTGTTCAAAGTTTTTTCCACACCTGAAATTCCACAACAGCATCAGTACCAGACTCAGAATTCGGAACTCAAAACCAAAGCAATGCATAAGCTGCATCAACTCTGCAACACATAAGTGAGCCCATGAAAATCAAGTTCAAACAGAACAGAAAAATGAACACAAACCAAACTGCATTGAACTACATCAAACAATGTATCAAAAAGTTCAACCCCACAAGAAAAGAACTAAGTCAAGCCAGAAAAAAACTGAAACTAGGTGTGGTTCGGCAGGCCATACCAAAGTAAGCAGATGATCTCACATTATCACATTAATATGTCAGTTCATATTGGGTCCCAAATGTGCAAAGCACATCAAAAAACAAAGCACCAGGCATAGAGGGCTCAGATGAACATCACCGCCCCCAAACTCGCAGCTACTATCGAGTAAATGTCTCAAGGCAACATTAAGCGAAATCCGAATTCACAGTTGAACACGATTGCCCAAATCCAAAGCTGGTTCATAAAATCGCAGCACCTGAAAATTAGAGAACCAAATCAGAAGTAACGCAGAAGGTTCAGACCAGTGGTCATCATCACCATGTGACCATCCTCGGCAGCGTTTGACTCAACAGCATCAGTACCAGTTCTGAAAGGAGAAAAAGAGGGTCAATGAACTTAAAACCGGAAGAGTAAATTGAACTCGAAACCATATCAGAAAACGATTCAAAGTAGCAGCCCAACTCATGTTCTGAACCAAGTTCCACAGAACACAGCAGAAGGCAATCGCAGCAGCATCGAGAAGTATCCCTCGAAGGTTCAGAACAAAGTCATCATCACCGCTTACCGTTCCCGGCAATTTTGACTCGACCGAAGCATCAGCTTCAATTCCCTGAAAGAAGAAGAGGAAAAGTTAATGTAGGTTTCAAAACCGAAATCCAGAAATCAGAAGCAGATATCCAACGAAAACCTGAACTGCATCAAGAACAATACAAATCAGTTCGAAATCAAAACAAATCAGATAAAATCCGAGCGAATCCATATCCGGAATAGGGTCAATCAAGAAACCCCAAAAATGGAAAGCTTCGAATCAAATCAGAGAAATCATATCAGCTGGAAATCAAAAACCCCCAATCAAATCCTAAAAGAGGAAACAGGATTCAATCAGTATCAGATGACTCCAATTCGTATCAGAAAGCATCCAATCGGAATCCAATCAATATCTGAAAAGCACACTAAAATCAAATCCAGATAAAATCAAATCACACGAAAGTGAAAGAGTAACGCAAATCCAACACAGATTAAAGGCCCAAAAGATAAATCAGAGTGATATAAAAGGGACAATCTCACCATGGTAAAACCCTAGACGGAGAATACGAGTGGCCGCAAGAGCGAAGAGGGATAATCAACGGCGCAAGCAGAAAACCCAAGCCACAAGGGTCCGTTCATCGACGAACAAGATATCAAACGAAGCTCATCGTAAAACCACGAGAGAACAAACCGAAGGAGACCGCCACCGTCGTTCATCGAAACGACGGGCAATCAACTTCGAGCCTCAGAATATCTTCATCATCGGCCACAAATCGAATGTCTAAGACGAGACCGTGACCGGATTCGTCATCATCGCGTCTTCACGAAGCTCAAATGTAAGCCATCGCACGGATATATATCTTATTGAGTTTTTTTTTGTTTCGTTTTCAGCATTATGAGAGGAGAAGGTGATACGAACAAGGGGTGAGACATGGTCGCGAGAGAGAAAGACGAATAACAACTGAGAGAGATGAAGGATAAAGCTGAAACGGCGCCGCGGAAGAGGTTTCAGGGTTATGAAACCCTAACAAGCACTTTGTTGCAATTGACAGGACCGGGTTGGGTCCGGATGTGATGACCGGCCCAACCCCTTTATTTTTTATTTTTTGTTTTGATTTTTAAATTGTTTTCTGTTTTTTAAGTTGTTTTACCATTTTATTTTTATAATTTAAAAAATGTTTTAAAAACTTTTTTGTGTAAATATTAAAAATAAATAAAAACTTAAAAAAACCTTTTTATAAAAAAATTAAAAAAAAAACTTCTTTTCATATAATAAATAAAAACTTTTTTCAATAAATAACTAAAAAAAAAATCTTTTTTTTAAAATATCTAAGTTAAAATCTTTTTTAAGATTAAATTTAAAATATTTTCTATTAACATTACTTTTTTATATAGATTCATTTAACATCTCTTTCAAAATAACAAAAATCTTCAATATTACACTTTTTCTCCTGACTTGTCCAATTACCGTTTAATCTTGCTTATTGACAGTGTTCATCATTTGCAGCTCTTACTGCATGGTTGGTTTATTTAAATTTCATTACTTATTGTAATTGTTCCTCCTATGTAACCCCGCGAATCTAATAATCGCGCTTTAAATTTCTGCCTTTAAATTTCTGTTTGTATGGCTTTTAATTTCGTCGTTATTCCCTGTTTGCAATTCAGTTATCTCACACATTCATCTATTATCCTGTCACACTACACACTTCCGAAGAGATTAGGTCTAGCTTTTGGTCGCCGCACCAATAGTCCTCAATTTCAAACCCTTACACCTTTACAAACCCTAATTTTCACGAATGCCTCGCCGCAGGCAAGATCACAATTTTACCCCTAGCATTAGGTCAAAGAGTCGCCGTGCTCATTTTAGGGTTTCCCGCCGCGGAATCCCTAACCTAATTTAACCCTAATTACAACTTAACAATTCAACGTAGAGATTAGGAGTTTCTACACTCCACGTAAGCGTGTCCTTAAGATGCGTTTATTCCCCTTGAGACCTTGACCACAGTCAAGAAGTCTCTAACCTCCCTTTTGAGGGGAACTACGATTACTCTGATTCCACTCCCGTAAGGATACGTAGGCACAAGACGCGATGTCTTGCCGAGTAAACTTAGAATTAACCCCTTAGGTCTCCTTTCTCACTTTTAATCCCTTTGTACATATATCTTAAGAATAAATAAAGCAAATAGTAAACATCTGAACAAAAGGTTCCTGTAGAGTACTACAGAAGTTTAGGGTGCTAATACCTTCCCTAAATTTAACCAACCCCCGAACCCTAGATCTTTCCCCGCATTGTGTTTACGATGCAAAATAGGTTTTCCCTTTTTGACCTTTTCCTTCGGATAAATCAAAGAGCGGTTGTGAATTGAATTGCGATTCAAATTCATTAATAGTTTGTGATCCTATTTCCACCGCAACACTTTCCTTCAGAGTCTGAATCCAGTTTCTGATTTGTATCAGAAGGTGTGACAGCCATCTTACAATTCTTCAAATCAAATCTCTTCAGAAGTTCTAATTCATACTTGAGCTGATGCAAAATGATACCTTTCTCAGAATATCTGAACTCCATACCTAAAAAGTATGTCATTTTGCCTAGATCAGTCATTTCAAATTCATTCATCAGAACTTTCTTGAACTTGGCTATCTCCTGTTCAGAACTTCCAGTCAATAGTTGTCATATCCCAAATTTGTCCTACTTATATATATTTCTTATTTGTACATCCTTCTACCCCTCATTACTCAGAAAAATCAAAAATTGCTAGGTGGAATCAAGTTTTAGGCAGGGCACGTGTCTTATTCATTTGGTGTACGGTGAAATATTTGGACTCGTCAAGGTTCAAGATGATATTTGAGTTTGGGTGCATTTTCAATCATATTTCAAGGATTTATTTAAGAAGTGGATTAAGGAAGAGTTATATGGTCATTGGTTTTTAAGCGCAATTTGCAAAAGAGGCAAGCTAGGATTCAAAACACCAAGCATGACGGGAAATTATGGTCATATCAATTTTCGGTACAAGGCATGGTATTATTAAATTGAATTTGTGTGACCAAGGCATATTATCTAAGTTATTTATAACTTTTTAAGAAACTTTGAGGCATCCCAAGAAAATGGATATTTCAACTACTTCAAGGCAATATAATATGATGAAAAGAAGGTGATCAGGTTGAAGTTCAATGGTACAAAATCATTTTATAATTTTCAAGGGAATTCATAAGAGTTCATGCTCTATTTCACAAAGAGATTTACAAAGTAATATGATCACCACGTTGGAATCATTTGGATGCTTAATGAGTCACATGTTCTAATTCAAGATATTTTTTCCTTTGGCTCTAAATTAATACAGCCTTCAACACACACCAGCTTTGCACCAGTTTGCTTTTGAGAGAGCCAATTGCAACTATTTCTTTCTAACCAAAACACCACCTTGCAAGTCGTACGCAACGTGCTTCCTGATGACAACAAAGCCACGTGATCTCCGTACACGCGCCTCTAGCTTGCACCACCATAACCTGCATAAAATAACAAGATATCAGCAAGAAATTAACGCTGTGACACTGCCCAACCACAACTTGATACAACCTGCACAAGAAGACAAAGAGGGACCCCACAGTTTCAATAAAAATAACAAACAAAACAAAAGTTCAAACACCACCTTCACAGCACAACTTGTACGAAATTTCAGAACCGAACCTACAACCATCCAAAGGCCTTGTCCACACCAGTTTGAGAAAAGAAAAATATTGCAGATGTTACTCACACAAGGCTACATTATGAATGTCGCAAATCTCCCACGTAACTCAGTACCGACGTCAAGTCGCACTTTCATCAGTCCCAACGGTTTTAAGTCCTCACAAAACCATTTTGGTTTCTATTTCGTACATCATGGTACAACCTACAAAACAATAAGACAAAAATAAGGAAAAAAACGCATATACACCAAAAGAAAAAAATGAAAAAAAACACAGCACCAGACAACTATACCTTCACGCAACATTTCAAACTGTTCCACAACCTGTCACTGATCCAACACCTGCATAACCTCGTAACACACTAGAAAAAACTCTGCTACAACAAGCCAAAAACCCTGCACAAGCTTCAGCAGACCAAAATCTGCTACAGCCAACCAACAACCTGCCATAGGCTGCTACTCATCATGCCAGACAAAACCTGCTACATACCAGCCTGCACATAAACCATACCAAGACAAAAAAAATCAGCATATACACAACAGTAAAGCCAAACATAAATTGGCAGCAGGACAGAAACTATGCACATCATACCCCAAACAATAACCTCTGTGAGCTGTACTGCTGTAATGCTGACATTCATCCAAGCCAAGGATCTGCAACATAAAAAGTGATACAACACCACATCCTGCAGTTGAAAAGGACTGAACAACTCAAAGCAACAAGAAAAATACTTAATGAACAAGCTGTGAATTTTAAAGGAGGAAGATAAAAGAGCAAAAGGGGAGATAACTGATACAACTCAGTGACTACCCTCATGATACCCACATATCTTCTTGACTTTTCTTCACAACACAACCACATCTTCTGATGTAAAACCCACTGAACAGCCACCTTCAACCAACCATCTTCCCTCTTCAAAACCATACACATAAACATCATCAACCCCTTCACCCATCACAGAAACCACACAACGTTTTCAGGTGACAGAAGATGATCTCACTCATCTCAACACATCCCACTGCACAAATAACTCCTGCCTCTAACACACCTTCAACAACTCCATAATCCACAAACACGACCGAAATTCCATTCAAAGCTCAACTCTCCTTCACCATGTTACAAAAAAACGTCAACAGGTTAAAACTCTAACATCTCTATAACAACCTCATAAATTACAGCCTCCTTTGTTGTCCTTCATAGACAAATTCAAACAACTCTCCATTTCACCTTTCACGCCTCATGCCCACCTTTACCATCATCTTGTTCTTCATCCTAGAATAACAACAACAAAACTACCAAAGCAATAACCTCTCTTCAACAAAGCTCACAAACCGCAACAGCGGAACCTCCATGTTTGAAAACACTGCTTTCAACTCAACTTCCTTCAAAAACTGAACCAACCAGCTTCAAGCTTCAAGCTTCCACCTCCTACCAACCTTCCAGAACTCACCGAATGCAGATCGCAACTCTCACCTCCTTCAACCATAAACACAAATCAGTGAAACCATTCATATACAACCATCAATTTGAAAAGACGAAAAGGAAAATCCAAGAATCCATTCACCTGAGAGCCTTCAATCATTCACCAAACCATCCAAATCCCTTATCCACTAAAGCCTCGGTCTCGTACCATCTTCTTTCCTAAACTCTTCTTCCTCCAACGCTCATTGGCAACCCCTCTCGAAGCTCCTTCGAACAACTACATAACAAACACTTTGAGTCTTCAAACTGATATTAAAGCTTCTCAAATCCACAGACTCCTCTCAACCCACGACCAGGTTCAAACCCCAGACTTTCAAACCACTCATAACCGCGGCGAAATACCGTCGGAAACTTCTCGATTCTCGAACATCTCCTCTTTCTTCCGTTTGACCCAAAACTGAAACTCGTCATTCTTCGAACCTTCAACGAACCCAAACAGCTACCAAAACTTCATCAGCTCTCAAACCCTTAATCCCCTTCGAAGCTCTCACCACAACCACATCATTCGTGAAAACCCTATTTCCTTCACCGTTCAACATCAAATTGCATCACTCTTCACTCACCGACCTCCACCGATTACCAGTAAACAATCACTCGCAAATCCCCAGATTCAAAACTTTACCCTGTTCAAACCCTAAATCCCCAAACCTTTGAATCCGAACAAAAATCAAGAACCAAGAAGGAGTGGAAGAGAGTGTGCGAACCGGATCAAAAGAGCAAACTCAAAATAGGCGCAGCGATGAACGCATATGAAGTGGAATCAACGAAGGTTGGGACGAACTCATCGTGGATTTGTTGTAGCGTCTTTGCGTCTTCAGCTTTTAGACATCAGTTGTTTGTTCGTGAGGTGGAGTTGATGGGCTTTTTTTTAGCCAAAATGATTTTCCCCCTGATTAACAACCCTCATCCAATCTCGGCACTCCCTTTTTCTTTACTGTTTGTTTTTAAGAGTTTTAATAATAGTTTTTTTTTAAAAAAGGTTTATTTTGTTTAAATAATTTTTAAACTTTCTATTAAAATTTTCATTGATTTTATGCACATTTGTTTTATTTTAATCATGATGCTAGTAGCTCCATTTAAAATTATTTGGTAAATGAATTTTGTTTTACTTTCGATTGTATTTTCTTTTTTATTATTATTATTCATTTTCTATCGTGTTTTGGGTCGATGACGAGACCTCCGTAATTCATTACCAGTCAAATTATTGATAAGTAATGTTGGATCTGAGACCACCTCTTTTCCCTTTTCGTTACTTGTCCCGACTCGATTCCAAACTTTGTCAAACAATTTTCAAAATCGACTTATCTTTGTATTGAATTTAAAAGAGGGGATTAAGTATAGACTTTCTTCCTCTCCGAGTGTTGGGATGCCCACTGTAGTGAGGGTGGTTCCGACACTCGTCTTTCAATACAAAGACGTTTCCCATCCATTTTCAAATCTCATCTCCCTAAAATCAATTCTTTGTATTGAATTAAACGAGAGGATTGGGTGTAGACCCCTTCTTCTTCGAGCGTAGGGATGCCCACTGTAGTGAGGGTGGTCTCGATGCTCGTCTGTCAATACAAAGACGCTTCCAACATTTCCTCATAAAACCTCGGTCTCGTACCGAGTATACTTTCAATAATAAATTATTTCTCTTTGTATTGAATTAAAAAGAGAGGATTAGGTGTAGACCTCTTCCTCTCCGAATGTTAGGATGCCCACTGTAGTGAGGTGGTCTGGATATTCGTCTTTCAATACGAAGACGCGACTTTATTCACCATCTCGTTTTCACAACTTTATCCCGCAACCCTTTTCACACCTAAAACCTCGGTCCTGCACCGAGTGTATTTTCAAACCATTTTCTTAACAAAAACTTGAATGGTCGTGGAGTGGTTAGGCGTAGGCCTTCTCCTATCCCGAGTGTTGACGTTTACCGTAGGGTTCTCTGTCGCAAAACACTTACCATTCAAAGCCAAAAACACTTTAATAAGAGAATGAAGTTTTTTTGTGTTGAACTAAAGAGAGAGGATTGAGTGTAGTCTTCTTCCTCTCCGAGTGTCAGGATACTCACTGTAGTGTGTGTGGTCTTGACACTCGTCTTTCAATACGAAGACGCCTCGTTCGCCACACCCTTTTTTATAACAAAAACTTTGAGATAAAGAATTGGGTACTACCCGTAGGGGTTACTATCCGAGGATCTATCTCGCCCGAAAACAGACACCCAATCAAACGTGACACCTTGCCTCGCATGGCGAAAACCAGTCTCTCAAAAGGATATGTTACGTCCGTTCTACCGCAAACAGGTACGCATAAGTCTCCAAACATGCGAGCAGCGAAACACCTAAACTGCTAGAATGCGCACGATAACATCATCCACGCAAAACACACCGGTTATCCGCACCGTAGGCACGAACTACGTTGCTCTGATTTCTCTTGCATGTTGAGAATACGTAGGCATAGGATTGCGATATCCTAGCGAGCACCCTTTTCTTTCTCCACCCTTTCCCAGAAAGGCATGCTACGTCCGTTCTACCACAAACAGGTAACGCCTAAGTCTCCAACGAGCGAGCAGCAATACACCTAACTGCTAGAATGCGCACGATAGCAGCGTCTACCAAGACTTCCCCGCACACCGTAGGCCGAACTACGGCTGCTCTGATTCTTTACTTCGTTCAAGTAAAGATACGTAGGCACAAGGGCCACAATCCTTGCCGAGCACTTTCCCCCATCTATCTGTAGTTCCCCGAACTACGTCGACTCTGACTTTCTCACATCTATTGAGAATACGTAGGCATAGGACTGCGAAGTCCTACCGAGTCTGTTCTTTCTCTTTTCTTCCCCGTTCTCTCTTCCTCCTAACTTTCATGTTTCTAACCCTTCTTTTACCCTTTGGAACACACTTTTATAGCATAATATTTAAGCAAATAAATTCACACATCGACAAACAAAAGGTTCCCATCGAGTACGATGGATGCGAGGGGTGCTAATACCTTCCCCTCGCATAACCGGCTTCCGAACCCATTCTTGGTCGCGAGACCATCTTATCCATTTCTTTCTTAAGGTTTTCTCGATATTTTCCTTTCCCCTCATGGGATAAATAAAGTTCGGTGGCGACTCTTCTGTCTATCCTTTTCGCCTCCCCGTCGTTGCGCGATGCATTTTTCGAGTAGCGACAGATGGCGACTCTGCTGGGGACCCCTAGCGAGCCAAGCCTAATTTGCTTGTCGCATTTGTAATTTATTTGCTGTTATTATTGTGTTCCTTTCTAACCTGATGGGTTTATTTGGGTTGGTTTGTAAGAACAAAAGCTTTCTACCCGAGCTTTTCGAGTATACACTAAGTTAGGAGGTGGATTCTTTCTGATTTGCGAGACTTAGGACTCGTTGAGTTGGATCGAATTCCACCGCTCAGACGAGACCCCTTTGGGATGATTATGTCTTACGTGTAGTCGTAATGGCGTCTTTATTTCCAACTTGGGAGTCCGTGACTCTGAGGAACTTTTGTAGAACCTTATTCCGAAGGTTCCTAAAACATAACTCTGTGTTCATCCTTTAAAGGGAATACCGTCTTACGAGTAGTCGTTCTGATGGAAAACTTTTGAGGGTTAGTGCATGGGACTTTGTTTAAAGGCCTTTAGGATACCCTCTTATTAAACCAGTAGATTGCCCACCCGAGGGGAGAGATACCTTTTGTTGTTGTCTTGCAGGATCTGTGACTTTAATCGTTGTTGTGGATCTGTTCTCGTGTGCACTCATTGCATTGCATTTGCATAAGCATATCTGCATCATTTTGCATTTTCTTCCCTGACCAAGATTCCAAGCTTACCCATCCTCTGTTCATAACCCGCAGTTGATTTCCCGACACTCCCATTGAACTTGGGAGAGCTGTGAAGAGTTTGAAGCAAGAGGAGCATAGACGCCTTGAAAGGTCAACCAAACAAAGCAAGTTGAAGTAGCTATGCCAGAGAACGATCGCCAGAATGTTGATCCCCCACGAGGATTTACTGTGACAACTAATCCACTGTATGATCTTCCGCCGAATGGCCATCCTCCGCAAGTAAACGTTCTTACTCGACCCCAGAGGATGCCAACGACCGATCCCATGAAAGAAAAGCTTCGCGCCCTTGAGGAGACAATTCAAGCTATGAGAGTGTCTGACATGCCCGGCCTCGATGCTGCTGATATGTGTCTAGTGCTAGACTTGGTGATTCCTCCGAGATTCAAGATACCCAACTTCGAGAAGTACACCGGCTTTAGTTGCCCGAGGCGTCATTTGGTGATGTACTGTCGAAAAATGACCCCCTACACTCATGACGATAAGTTGATGATCCACTGTTTTCAAGAAAGTCTGAGTGGGGCATCATTAAGTTGGTACACAGATTTAGAAAGGAGTCATATCCAATCGTGGAGGGACCTAGCCAGCGCTTTTCTAAAGTTTTACCAGTTCAACCTAGACACTATTCCCACCCGCATGCAGTTGCAAAGTTTATCTCAGAATGAAAATGAATCCTTTAAGGGATATGCACAGCGGTGGAGAGAATTTGCAGCAAGAGTCCAACCACCACTCTCGGACAGGGAACTGATTGACATGTTCATCAACAGCTTGCAGGGCTCTTATCTTGAAAGAATGGTTGGTTGTACGCCATCAAGCTTCTCTGACCTTGTGATTGTAGGAGAGCGCATCGAAAGCTACCTTAAAAGTGGACAAATTCAAGAAGCCTCAAGCAGTCAGGCCAGTGAGATCGAATCTTTCGACGATTTCCATGAGGAAGAGAAAGATGAGACCATTGAATTCACAGCAAACATTGAGTACTCTCACGATGTACCAACAAAACTCTATGGTCCCTCGTCTGCTCAACATGCATCATTACCAGTGCCATGTTATCCTCATGGACAATCGGCCATGCCTAAAGCTTCATCCCAGAAGCCATGGGTCGCTCCTCATGAAAATCAACGAGTCCATGGCCGAGGTCATCCGAATCAGCGCCAAAATCAGAATAGGCCCAACAACAACTTGGAAAGAAGGACTGCTCCTCTTCATCCAGTCCCTATGTCGCACAGTCAGCTTCTCCCACATCTGATTCAAAACTCATTGGTGGAGCCTAAAACTCTTAAGCTTGTGCCAGAACCTTACCCTCCTGGGTACAATCCCAATGTTCAGTGTGGATATCATGGTGGATCCATGGGGCACTCGACTGAAGAATGCAAAGCCTTCCAAGCCAAAGTGCAACAATTGATTGACAAAGAGTACATATCTTTTCCAGAAGGAGGTTTGGTTGTCCATGTCAACCTCTCAGCTGTCTAAACTCAAATATTTCAAGGGTCATTTCCAGAAGCCAGTGGTCTAGACAGGCAGAAGTCCTCAACATTGGCAGTCCTTGAGCGCTTTTACCATGTGCATCTTGTAGTTTATTTCCTGTTAATTGCTACTTGTGTTTAAACGTTGTTATTTTGAATGGTAATATTAATGAAGCGATTATGCATTTTCCGAATCAGTCACGTCGTATTCACTCGTTATTTCCACTTATCACAAACACATACACATTTTATCCATTCCACTTCGTCACTGTTGTGTTTAGCAAATATTGGAGGGAGGATGACGAAAACGAAATACCCATAATAGCAAACTGTATGCTTTCAGACATAATCTCGTCAATGATGTACAGGCATTGTTTCAAATCCCCTAAACACCGGAGATATAAGGAGTTAATCCCTAGTCAACCACTTCGAGCCTAGAAGTAGGAGTTTCCTTCGGATATTCAAACCCTTACACTCAACCTGGGGCAGGGTAGTTGTTCAGTTAGTCCACTATGCATAAAGCAAAGTCCAGAAGACGGTTGTTCATCAATGACCCATGACGTGGCAGTCATAATCTTCCAACAAAATTCAAAAAAAAATCAAAAGCCTGCTAAGTCAAGCATTTCAAAGGAGACTTAGGCAAAAATCAAGGTTATCCCGATGGATCTGACAAACAAAGTCAGTCCATGCAAAAATTAGGGATCAAAATCAAAAGAGGTTCTCAAACCCTCAACAAAAACAAAATAAGATTCAGTGGTCACCCAAAAGGGTCACTGACATCCATCCATCAAAATAAGGTGACTGCCATTTCAAGCAAACCTTGAACCATCAAGTTTACACCGTCAAACAGGTGCAAAATTAACTGAACGTAGGTATGGAGATCATCAAGAAGAAGGGGTGGGTACAAATCATACTTTGAGCCTAATATCCTTTGTTTTATAACCATGAACCAGACCACGTTACAACCCTCGAAAGACCTAATTGAGGCGAGGTTTATTCTGAAAGCATATTATCGCGAGGTTGCGTAAACTGACTCCCTATATTTGCTAATCATCAGTATTAGTGTCATCATCCTTGCTATATCTTTTACACCAATCAAATTAGCACAACATTTGGACTAAATGGTCCATTCGTTTCACTATCACGACGCTTAAATAAACGACATTTCTTTCAAAACTTTCATGAACTTTGCATTAAAATTACCATTCATGAATAAACAATTTCAATTGTAAGTCAGTAGTTGGCATCAAGGAAATTCTAACATAAAGCAATCAAACAGGACTAGACTATTCAGCAGTCTGGATCAGAATCGAGCATACTTTGTAGCCCTATGGAACTGGGGCATTGAGATCCAAGAATTTGGAATGAGTCAGTCTGAGGCAATCCCCAAACAAAGGTCGATCATGGGGCAAATCATTCAAGAAGCGGTTGATCAAAAGTGAATTATACCAATTAGGGGCAGGCCACCCAGAGTTTCTCTGACTTGAGGATAAATCTCTCCAATGTTCAATCAGGATAAGTTAAGTCGCTTCAACGCTCTTTCAAGAGCAAGCTACTCCAAAGAGTATATTGAAGCCAACCACAAGAATTGGTTAAACAATGATAAATCCTTTCGTGGTACAAACTCTGGGGCAAGCCATCTCGAGGTCGTCTCATGGAAAATTACTCTAGCAAGTTCATCATCATCAGTAACTTTTGAGTTCAAAACAAGTGTCGAGGAATCATACTGTCATCTCACCTAATAACCTTAACCATTTGAAGGCCTTGCTGTCATTGGATCCTTCATCCCACAACATAAACCTGTCACCTATCAAAACATACCGAAACCTCCAAAGTCCAGTTCTTGTCTGGCAAGCCTAAATACCAGTCCCATCTGACCAAACCTTTAAACCTTTAAACCAGTCTCATCTGGTCACCTTCCGTTTAACCAGTCCTCGTCTGGAAAACACAATTTCAAAGTCCAGTCCTCGTCTGGAAAACCACAAAGTCAGTTCCCGTATGACACCAAACCTAGAAGTCAGTTCTCGTCTGACAACTTAACCTTTTGCCACCAGTTCTTGTCTGGTAAACCTCATCCCAAAGTCCAGCTCCCATCTGGCAAACCATAAAATCAGCCCTCCTTTGACAACTTAGCCTTTCGCCAACCAGTCCCATCTGGTCTACCCTCCGAATACCAGCCCTCACCTGGTACTTCCAACCCAAAATCCAATTTACATTGCAACCATCAAAAGTCCGCCACGTTATCACCTGCATTCCTAATCACCTGCCTTCATCCATCATTATCATATGCATCATACACATCGCATTCGACTTCATAAGAATCTCGCATCATATGCATATTCCTAATCATACCATACTCTTCCCCAGCTCTTGCATCTTCGCGCTCTAGCATTTGCATTTGCATTTCCATTTATGGAACATCATTATCATTAAGCATCCGCGTATGCGAGTTCAGATCCAGGATCAATCTTGAAGATTCCCAAGATCATCATCAGCCCAGTCAGGGGCATTCTCAGCAAGATTGTGGGTGTTCCCCACGAAGTTGTGCAACTTTTGTTGCGCAAACTCAAGAGCTTCAAAGCAACTATCAGCCCAGTTAGGGGCATTTCATTCAAGACTGTGGGCGTTCCCCACAAAGCTGTGCAATATTTGTTGGGCAAATCCAAGAGCTTCAACGCAATCAGCAGCCCAGTCAGGGGCATTATTTGCAAGGGTCGTGGGTCATCCCACGAAATTCAAGATATCAAAGCAAGATCCGGCCCAGTCAGGGGCATCTTTTCAAGACCATGGGTATTTCCCACGACATACTTCAAACTCGTGGTTAATCAAGATCTTCAAATCAACATTCAACCCAGACAGGGGCATCTCCAGTAAATTCATGGGCATTCCCCAGTAAGTTATCTCCAGCAGACTTCAACGATAAGTGGCAATCTCTTGGGAGAAGCTTATCCATCTTCAGCGATAAGTGGCAATCTCTTCAGAGAAGCTTATCCATCTTCAGTGATAAGTGGCAATCTCTTCAGAGAAGCTTATCCATCTTCAGCGATAAGTGGCAATCTCTTCAGAGAAGCTTATCCATCTTCAGTGATAAGTGGCAATCTCTTGGGAGAAGCTTATCCATCTTCAGTGATAAGTGGCAATCTCTTCAGAGAAGCTTATCCATCTTCAGCGATAAGTGGCAATCTCTTGGGAGAAGCTTATCCATCATCAGTGATAAGTGGCAATCTCTTCAGAGAAGCTTATCCATCTTCAGCGATAAGTGGCAATCTCTTGGGAGAAGCTTATCCATCTTCAGTGATAAGTGGCAATCTCTTCAGAGAAGCTTATCCATCTTCAGCGATAAGTGGCAATCTCTTCAGAGAAGCTTATCCATCTTCAGTGATAAGTGGCAATCTCTTCAGAGAAGCTTATCCATCTTCAGCGATAAGTGGCAATCTCTTCAGAGAAGCTTATCCATCTTCAGCGATAAGGGGCAATCTCTTCAGAGAAGCTTATCCATCTTCAGCGATAAGTGGCAATCTCTTCAGAGAAGCTTATCCATCTTCAGCGATAAGTGGCAATCTCTTCAGAGAAGCTTATCCATTTTCAGCGATAAGTGGCAATCTCTTCAGAGAAGCTTATCCCCCTATCATCCTTTTGGTGTTAGGGTTGATTTTGTTCCGCTCCATCATCCTTTTGGTGATGGGTCTGGCATCCTTTTGGTGTCATGACTAGCGTGTTTTCCATTATCCTTTGGGTAATGGACTCCCTACATCCTTTTGGTGTTAGGGTTGATCTTGTTTCGCTCCATCATCCTTTTGATGATGGGTCCGACATCCTTTTGGTGTCATGACTAGCGTGTTTTTCCGCTATCTTTTTGGTAGTGGGTCATTTACTTTCTCTTGATTTCAGAGCAGTGTGTGTGATTGTACTATCATCCTTTTGGTGATAGGCTTGTCATCCTTTTGGTGTCAAGTTTTCTCTGTTACCATCCTTTTTGTGTTAGCGACCTTTGCAAGATATCCATCATGTTTCAATCCCCAAGCATTTACTTTCCTTTTGGACAAATTCAAGATCTTCTTTGTATCTAATTGACTTCTACCTTGAAAAATGAATGCTGCAGCAATTCATCTTACTCGGTCTAAGCCAATTAGATAGGGGCATCTGTCATATCCCAAATTTGTCCTACTTATATATATTTCTTATTTGTACATCCTTCTACCCCTCATTACTCAGAAAAATCAAAAATTGCTAGGTGGAATCAAGTTTTAGGCAGGGCACGTGTCTTATTCATTTGGTGTACGGTGAAATATTTGGACTCGTCAAGGTTCAAGATGATATTTGAGTTTGGGTGCATTTTCAATCATATTTCAAGGATTTATTTAAGAAGTGGATTAAGGAAGAGTTATATGGTCATTGGTTTTTAAGCGCAATTTGCAAAAGAGGCAAGCTAGGATTCAAAACACCAAGCATGACGGGAAATTATGGTCATATCAATTTTCGGTACAAGGCATGGTATTATTAAATTGAATTTGTGTGACCAAGGCATATTATCTAAGTTATTTATAACTTTTTAAGAAACTTTGAGGCATCCCAAGAAAATGGATATTTCAACTACTTCAAGGCAATATAATATGATGAAAAGAAGGTGATCAGGTTGAAGTTCAATGGTACAAAATCATTTTATAATTTTCAAGGGAATTCATAAGAGTTCATGCTCTATTTCACAAAGAGATTTACAAAGTAATATGATCACCACGTTGGAATCATTTGGATGCTTAATGAGTCACATGTTCTAATTCAAGATATTTTTTCCTTTGGCTCTAAATTAATACAGCCTTCAACACACACCAGCTTTGCACCAGTTTGCTTTTGAGAGAGCCAATTGCAACTATTTCTTTCTAACCAAAACACCACCTTGCAAGTCGTACGCAGCGTGCTTCCTGATGACAACAAAGCCACGTGATCTCCGTACACGCGCCTCTAGCTTGCACCACCATAACCTGCATAAAATAACAAGATATCAGCAAGAAATTAACGCTGTGACACTGCCCAACCACAACTTGATACAACCTGCACAAGAAGACAAAGAGGGACCCCACAGTTTCAATAAAAATAACAAACAAAACAAAAGTTCAAACACCACCTTCACAGCACAACTTGTACGAAATTTCAGAACCGAACCTACAACCATCCAAAGGCCTTGTCCACACCAGTTTGAGAAAAGAAAAATATTGCAGATGTTACTCACACAAGGCTACATTATGAATGTCGCAAATCTCCCACGTAACTCAGTACCGACGTCAAGTCGCACTTTCATCAGTCCCAACGGTTTTAAGTCCTCACAAAACCATTTTGGTTTCTATTTCGTACATCATGGTACAACCTACAAAACAATAAGACAAAAATAAGGAAAAAAACGCATATACACCAAAAGAAAAAAATGAAAAAAAACACAGCACCAGACAACTATACCTTCACGCAACATTTCAAACTGTTCCACAACCTGTCACTGATCCAACACCTGCATAACCTCGTAACACACTAGAAAAAACTCTGCTACAACAAGCCAAAAACCCTGCACAAGCTTCAGCAGACCAAAATCTGCTACAGCCAACCAACAACCTGCCATAGGCTGCTACTCATCATGCCAGACAAAACCTGCTACATACCAGCCTGCACATAAACCATACCAAGACAAAAAAAATCAGCATATACACAACAGTAAAGCCAAACATAAATTGGCAGCAGGACAGAAACTATGCACATCATACCCCAAACAATAACCTCTGTGAGCTGTACTGCTGTAATGCTGACATTCATCCAAGCCAAGGATCTGCAACATAAAAAGTGATACAACACCACATCCTGCAGTTGAAAAGGACTGAACAACTCAAAGCAACAAGAAAAATACTTAATGAACAAGCTGTGAATTTTAAAGGAGGAAGATAAAAGAGCAAAAGGGGAGATAACTGATACAACTCAGTGACTACCCTCATGATACCCACATATCTTCTTGACTTTTCTTCACAACACAACCACATCTTCTGATGTAAAACCCACTGAACAGCCACCTTCAACCAACCATCTTCCCTCTTCAAAACCATACACATAAACATCATCAACCCCTTCACCCATCACAGAAACCACACAACGTTTTCAGGTGACAGAAGATGATCTCACTCATCTCAACACATCCCACTGCACAAATAACTCCTGCCTCTAACACACCTTCAACAACTCCATAATCCACAAACACGACCGAAATTCCATTCAAAGCTCAACTCTCCTTCACCATGTTACAAAAAAACGTCAACAGGTTAAAACTCTAACATCTCTATAACAACCTCATAAATTACAGCCTCCTTTGTTGTCCTTCATAGACAAATTCAAACAACTCTCCATTTCACCTTTCACGCCTCATGCCCACCTTTACCATCATCTTGTTCTTCATCCTAGAATAACAACAACAAAACTACCAAAGCAATAACCTCTCTTCAACAAAGCTCACAAACCGCAACAGCGGAACCTCCATGTTTGAAAACACTGCTTTCAACTCAACTTCCTTCAAAAACTGAACCAACCAGCTTCAAGCTTCAAGCTTCCACCTCCTACCAACCTTCCAGAACTCACCGAATGCAGATCGCAACTCTCACCTCCTTCAACCATAAACACAAATCAGTGAAACCATTCATATACAACCATCAATTTGAAAAGACGAAAAGGAAAATCCAAGAATCCATTCACCTGAGAGCCTTCAATCATTCACCAAACCATCCAAATCCCTTATCCACTAAAGCCTCGGTCTCGTACCATCTTCTTTCCTAAACTCTTCTTCCTCCAACGCTCATTGGCAACCCCTCTCGAAGCTCCTTCGAACAACTACATAACAAACACTTTGAGTCTTCAAACTGATATTAAAGCTTCTCAAATCCACAGACTCCTCTCAACCCACGACCAGGTTCAAACCCCAGACTTTCAAACCACTCATAACCGCGGCGAAATACCGTCGGAAACTTCTCGATTCTCGAACATCTCCTCTTTCTTCCGTTTGACCCAAAACTGAAACTCGTCATTCTTCGAACCTTCAACGAACCCAAACAGCTACCAAAACTTCATCAGCTCTCAAACCCTTAATCCCCTTCGAAGCTCTCACCACAACCACATCATTCGTGAAAACCCTATTTCCTTCACCGTTCAACATCAAATTGCATCACTCTTCACTCACCGACCTCCACCGATTACCAGTAAACAATCACTCGCAAATCCCCAGATTCAAAACTTTACCCTGTTCAAACCCTAAATCCCCAAACCTTTGAATCCGAACAAAAATCAAGAACCAAGAAGGAGTGGAAGAGAGTGTGCGAACCGGATCAAAAGAGCAAACTCAAAATAGGCGCAGCGATGAACGCATATGAAGTGGAATCAACGAAGGTTGGGACGAACTCATCGTGGATTTGTTGTAGCGTCTTTGCGTCTTCAGCTTTTAGACATCAGTTGTTTGTTCGTGAGGTGGAGTTGATGGGCTTTTTTTTAGCCAAAATGATTTTCCCCCTGATTAACAACCCTCATCCAATCTCGGCACTCCCTTTTTCTTTACTGTTTGTTTTTAAGAGTTTTAATAATAGTTTTTTTTAAAAAAAGGTTTATTTTGTTTAAATAATTTTTAAACTTTCTATTAAAATTTTCATTGATTTTATGCACATTTGTTTTATTTTAATCATGATGCTAGTAGCTCCATTTAAAATTATTTGGTAAATGAATTTTGTTTTACTTTCGATTGTATTTTCTTTTTTATTATTATTATTCATTTTCTATCGTGTTTTGGGTCGATGACGAGACCTCCGTAATTCATTACCAGTCAAATTATTGATAAGTAATGTTGGATCTGAGACCACCTCTTTTCCCTTTTCGTTACTTGTCCCGACTCGATTCCAAACTTTGTCAAACAATTTTCAA
The DNA here is from genome assembly GCA_963859935.3 of Lathyrus sativus. Classification (NCBI taxonomy): domain Eukaryota; kingdom Viridiplantae; phylum Streptophyta; class Magnoliopsida; order Fabales; family Fabaceae; genus Lathyrus; species Lathyrus sativus. Next base: position 633,269,815 of record OZ012737.1, on the reverse strand, counting down.
AATCGACTTATCTTTGTATTGAATTTAAAAGAGGGGATTAAGTATAGACTTTCTTCCTCTCCGAGTGTTGGGATGCCCACTGTAGTGAGGGTGGTTCCGACACTCGTCTTTCAATACAAAGACGTTTCCCATCCATTTTCAAATCTCATCTCCCTAAAATTAATTCTTTGTATTGAATTAAACGAGAGGATTGGGTGTAGACCCCTTCTTCTTCGAGCGTAGGGATGCCCACTGTAGTGAGGGTGGTCTCGATGCTCGTCTGTCAATACAAAGACGCTTCCAACATTTCCTCATAAAACCTCGGTCTCGTACCGAGTATACTTTCAATAATAAATTATTTCTCTTTGTATTGAATTAAAAAGAGAGGATTAGGTGTAGACCTCTTCCTCTCCGAATGTTAGGATGCCCACTGTAGTGAGGTGGTCTGGATATTCGTCTTTCAATACGAAGACGCGACTTTATTCACCATCTCGTTTTCACAACTTTATCCCGCAACCCTTTTCACACCTAAAACCTCGGTCCTGCACCGAGTGTATTTTCAAACCATTTTCTTAACAAAAACTTGAATGGTCGTGGAGTGGTTAGGCGTAGGCCTTCTCCTATCCCGAGTGTTGACGTTTACCGTAGGGTTCTCTGTCGCAAAACACTTACCATTCAAAGCCAAAAACACTTTAATAAGAGAATGAAGTTTTTTTGTGTTGAACTAAAGAGAGAGGATTGAGTGTAGTCTTCTTCCTCTCCGAGTGTCAGGATACTCACTGTAGTGTGTGTGGTCTTGACACTCGTCTTTCAATACGAAGACGCCTCGTTCGCCACACCCTTTTTTATAACAAAAACTTTGAGATAAAGAATTGGGTACTACCCGTAGGGGTTACTATCCGAGGATCTATCTCGCCCGAAAACAGACACCCAATCAAACGTGACACCTTGCCTCGCATGGCGAAAACCAGTCTCTCAAAAGGATATGTTACGTCCGTTCTACCGCAAACAGGTACGCATAAGTCTCCAAACATGCGAGCAGCGAAACACCTAAACTGCTAGAATGCGCACGATAACATCATCCACGCAAAACACACCGGTTATCCGCACCGTAGGCACGAACTACGTTGCTCTGATTTCTCTTGCATGTTGAGAATACGTAGGCATAGGATTGCGATATCCTAGCGAGCACCCTTTTCTTTCTCCACCCTTTCCCAGAAAGGCATGCTACGTCCGTTCTACCACAAACAGGTAACGCCTAAGTCTCCAACGAGCGAGCAGCAATACACCTAACTGCTAGAATGCGCACGATAGCAGCGTCTACCAAGACTTCCCCGCACACCGTAGGCCGAACTACGGCTGCTCTGATTCTTTACTTCGTTCAAGTAAAGATACGTAGGCACAAGGGCCACAATCCTTGCCGAGCACTTTCCCCCATCTATCTGTAGTTCCCCGAACTACGTCGACTCTGACTTTCTCACATCTATTGAGAATACGTAGGCATAGGACTGCGAAGTCCTACCGAGTCTGTTCTTTCTCTTTTCTTCCCCGTTCTCTCTTCCTCCTAACTTTCATGTTTCTAACCCTTCTTTTACCCTTTGGAACACACTTTTATAGCATAATATTTAAGCAAATAAATTCACACATCGACAAACAAAAGGTTCCCATCGAGTACGATGGATGCGAGGGGTGCTAATACCTTCCCCTCGCATAACCGGCTTCCGAACCCATTCTTGGTCGCGAGACCATCTTATCCATTTCTTTCTTAAGGTTTTCTCGATATTTTCCTTTCCCCTCATGGGATAAATAAAGTTCGGTGGCGACTCTTCTGTCTATCCTTTTCGCCTCCCCGTCGTTGCGCGATGCATTTTTCGAGTAGCGACAATAGTATATCATCAACATATAAACATACCAGAGTCATATTGCCTTCAGAAGTATGTTGAACATAGACACCGTACTCCATCTCACATTTCTGAAAGCCTTGCTTCTTGAAAAATGAATCAATCTTCTGATTCCAAGCTCTGGGCGCTTGTTTCAATCCATATAGAGCTTTGTATAATCTGTACACCATCCCTTCCTGATTCTTTTTCACAAATCCAGGAGGTTGTGACACGTAAACTTCTTCTTCTAATGGACCATTCAGAAATGCAGATTTTACATCTAAATGCATCAGAGGCCAATTCCTATTAGCAGCTATTGCAATCACCATTTTGATTGTTTCATGTCTTGCTACAGGTGCAAACACTTCAGAATAATCCAGCCCAGGTTTCTGTAGAAATCCTTTGGCTACCAACCTTGCTTTATGTTTGCCAATTGAGCCATCTGGCTTTAACTTCTGCTTGAAAACCCATCTGACGCTGATGGCTTTCTTGTCTTTTGGAAGTTCTGTCAGCTTCCAAGTCTTGTTTCTCTCTATAGCATCAAGTTCTTCTTTCATGGCCTTCAGCCAGAGCTTCTGCTTAAGAGCCTCCTCTGTACTTATAGGTTCAGAGTCTACTAACATGGCACACTGAATAACTTCTCCTTCAGAGTCTACTTCAGTGTCTTGCAGCATGTCAAATTCTGCAAATCTTCTGGGAACGCTTCTGATTCTTTGTGGTCTCTGAACTTGTTCAGAGTCTTGAGCTTCAGAGTTTCTAGCTTCAGATGATTGACCTCCAGAGCTTTGACCATCTTCAGAGTCTGGCATATTTCCAGAGTCTGAATTGCCACCAAGATCTGGATTGCCATCAGAGTCTGAATCATCAGAGTCTGGGTCATCAGAGTCACCTTCATCTTCTGAGTCTTCTTCAGAGTTTGAATCAGTATCAGAGTCAGAGTCAATGTCAGGGTTTACTTCAACTTCAGCAATTCTTAACTCTGGCCTTTCTTCAGAAGTTCTAACATCAGAATCAGATTGAGACTTATCCCAATTCCAAACTTCTGATTCCTTCACAATCACATCTCTGTTGAATTCAATTTTGTTGGTTTCTGGACAATAGAGCTTGTATGCACCTGTACTGTGGTACCCTATCAGAATCATCACTTTGCTTCTATCATCCAGCTTCTGTCTTCTGGCTTCTGGAACATGTTTATAGCAAACAGAACCAAACACCTTCAGATGACTAACACTTTGCTTGTCTCCAGTCCACTTCTGCATAGGAACTATTTCCTTCAACTTCTTCGTAGGACATCTGTTGAGTACATACGTTGCAGTGGCAACAGCTTCTCCCCAGAGCTTCTGAGGAAGCTTCTTCTCCTTTAGCATGCTTCTCACCATATCAAGCAAAGTACGGTTTCTTCTTTCAGCAAGACCATTGTGTTGAGGGGTATAAGGAGCAGTAACCTCATGCTCAATTCCATTCTCCTCACAGAACTTCTGGAACTCTTTGGAGTTATACTCACCTCCACCATCAGTTCTAAGAATCTTCAACTTCTGACCACTCTGATTCTCAGCCTTCATTCTGAACTTCTTGAATTCATCAAACACCTCATGTTTAAATTTAATAAGGGATACCCATGTCATTCTTGTGAATTCATCAACAAACAACACAAAGTATTTATTCCCTCCAATTGATGCTACTGGAAATGGACCACACACATCAGAGTGTACAACTCCCAAGGCATGTTTTGCTCTTGGAGCAACTTCTGATGCAAATGGCAATCTTGGTTGTTTTCCTTCCATGCAAACTTTGCATGACTTTTCAGGCTTCTTAATTGCAGGAATTCCATGTACCAATTTCTTTGAATTCAGATGTTGTAAGCTTCTGAAATTCAAATGACCAAATCTTCTGTGCCACAGCTCACTCTCCTTCTCAGTACTTATTGCACTAAGACACTCTGAGTCTGCAGTTCTGACATTCACCTTGAACGTTCTATTCCTTCCCTGTTCTGACTCCATAATCAACTTCTGATTGCAGTCATACAACTTCAGAAGATTGTCCTTCATGGTAACTGAAAAACCTTTCTCAATTAATTGTCCCACACTCATCAGATTGCTTCTGATGCCAGGTACATACCACACGTTCTGAATCAATGCTGTTTTCCCATTGTTCAGAGTCACTCTGACATTTCCCATACCTTCTGCATTAAGATATTTGTCATCAGCACATCTGATCTTTGTCCTCTTTTCAGAGTCAAAGTCAACCAGCCATTTCTTGTTTCCAGTAAGATGATTTGAACAGCCAGTGTCCATATAACACCAGTCTGTCAGATCATCAGATTCAGAGGCCATCAATAGCACAGATTCGTCATCAGAACTTCTGGCTATATTTGCTTCTTCTGATTTCTTCTCCTTGTTTGACCAACAATCTCTAGCAAAGTGACCAATCTTCTTACAACAGTAACATTGGATCTTCTTCTTGTCATACTTCTCTTTTCCCTTCTGAGCATACTTTTGTCTATCAGAGGTTGAGCTTTCTGACTTCTGACCACCATCATATCTTCTCCTGGCTTCTGACTGCTTCTGATACCTTCTATCAGAAGTTGCTTTCAGAGCCTGCTGTTATACTTCCTTTTCAGAGTTTCTCTCAGTCAGACGCAACTCTTGCGCTTCTAGACTGCTCTGCAGCTCTTTAATTCTCATTGTGCTCAGATCTTTGGAATGTTCTATTGCTACCACAATGTAATCAAATTGAGGAGTAAGGGATCTCAACACTTTCTCCATGATTGTTTCTTCAGAAAGAGTTTCTCCACATGCTTTCATCTCATTAGTGATCAGAATCACTCTGGAGATGTATTCAAAAACTTTCTCATTATTCTTCATGTTGAGATTCTCATATTGCTTTCTCAAGGACTGAAGCTTCACCTTCTTCACTGATGCGTCACCACCATAACATCTCACCAGAGTGTCCCATGCAGCCTTTGCTGTTGTAGAGTCTGCAATCTTCTCAAACACGTTTACATCCACACATTGATGAATGAAGAACAATGCTTTCTGATCCTTCTTCCTTACTTCCTTCTGCGCGTTTTTCTGTTCATCAGTTGCATCTGCTGCTACTGGAACATAACCATCAGTGACAAGATCCAGAACATCTTGAGCACCAAATAGTACACGCATTTGGATCATCCAACGATTCCAGTTTTTACCATCAAATACTGGAAGTTTGGTGTTCATGTTGCCGTTTCCGTTCATCTTCTACTTTGCACAATACACTCAGAGTTTTCTCACACAGTGTTTCCCAACCCACAGAATTAAAAAAAAAATTCTGATCAGATTTTGTTCAAGATTCAACAAGAATCTGAGAAACAAAATCAAACACACAAGACCTTACGTTCACTCGTGTTTCCCGTGTTTCCTAATGAATCTGAACCGGAGCTCTAGATACCAATTGTTGGTGCAAAGATAGAATAAATGATGAAATAGGAAATATTACTAATAAGAGAATGATGGCTACAAAACATAATAAAAGTTACAATGATTGTCACCCTATTTATAAGCTAAAACTAGAGTTACTAGAATAAGATAAATATTAAAATACCCTCTAACAAACTTATGGGCTTAAGAAAGTAATATAATAAAATATGAATTATTACTAATAGTATATATATTTTTTCTTTGATGTGATGAGACAATATAAATGTTACCAACATGAGACTGAATATTTTTTTTAGCCTCACACTTTGTCAAATGCTAGTAATTACTTTATGCATCAATGACAAGTTCATCTCATTAAAATTCTAACAATTTTTTTTTTATTTCCTTTAGTAAGACTTAATGATTATGTTTTGAACTTTATCTGTTTTGTACTACTTCCTTTTTTTTTTTATTATGCGACTTCTTGAAAAAAATATTTTGTATTACAATATAAGTTGTTTTATAATACAATAAATTATTAATATTATTTTTTTATTATACTCTTAAATATTTATTATTATCTCTCTTTTTAATTATGTAAATTTATCTTTCTAATACAATCAATGATGAATAATTTTGTAAAATTCTTTATAATTTTTTTTTCATATCACAATTATTATATTTTTTAATACATATAAAAAATAAAAAATGATTTATAATTAAAAAAACAGAAGAAGTGACTCTCAATGAATAGGCACATACCATTTTCCATGCCAACGTCTTTTTCTTAATTATAAAAAATTTTCTCCTACTCATTTTTATGTATTTCTTCAATATATTTATATTCAACATTCATATTTATCACAACTAAGATATATTAATTTCTCCTTTGTGCATTTTTAAAATTTGAAAAATTATTTGATCTATTCACAATTGTCTTCCTCTCAAACTTGTCATCAATCAAATAGATTAACCCATCGCCATTTTTTTTCACAAACTCTCGACCTTCTTAACCTGATTTATGAATCCTATTTATCATTAAATAAAAGATTTTTCATGGAAAGACTCTCTTATATATTCCCACAATTCCTATAATAAAAAATAAATAAAAAAGTAAGGATTGACCACACTTTTCAGTAGCCACCATTGTGCACCAAAGTATAATATTGGCTTTATTTTGTTTCAACAATTCTATTTATTTTATTATTTAGTCTTACGTTGATTTAGAAAATTACATTTTTTATTTATTTTTAATAGAATTGATTTTGTCAAAGAAAAATATTAATATTGTTGTAAAGAGAAAATCATATTCTAAAAACGAATTAAGATATTGCATAAAAATGTGATATTATTAGCATCTATTTTAGATTTGTTTCCACTTAAAACTTATTTTTCTACATAATCACTAGACACAATTGCACACTTTTTTTTTTTTTACTATTTCAATTTTCAACATTTTTTAGTCAAAAGATAAAGGTATGACATTTTAGAAAAAAGTAATATAACAACTTGTATAGTCTCCACATTCATGATTAACATATAAGCATATAACTATTTGCAACAACTTGAATATATATACATCAGCTGCCATGTCTAACTTCATTGAATCAATTCACTGAGCTAACAATACACACAATCAATTATTTGCCAGAACGTGAACCTGAACCAGGACCAGAACGTGAACCAGGACCAGAACGTGAACCTGAACCACGACCAGAACTTGAATGATAATTCTGGTCAAGACGAAACTCAGAATCAGGCCGGAAAAAAGAAAGTAACTGTGTGTGGAATGAATATGAATGCTGAGACTGTATATATAAGCAAGCTAGTTAATGAAAAGGAAGCAAAAACTTAGTTAGTTAGTTAGAAAGTGTGTTGGATTCTGTTGAGTTAGTTAGTTGTTACTGAAAGATTCTAACTGTATTGTGTTGAGTTAGTTAGTTGTTACTGATAGATTCTAACTGTATTGTGTTTAGTTAGTTAGTTGTTACTGATAGATTCTAACTGTATTTCAACTGATTGTGTCAGTTATTAATTTTCTTTTGTTGAACTTGTATTACAATATGTTTCTAAGTTTCTTTACAGCAACACAGAAAAAAGTCAAATAGAATTTAATTACAAAAACTGGCCATAAATTCTATCAAGGGCAACTTTCCTGTAATTATAATTTATAATTCCAAATGATAAAGCAAATCAACATGATAATATTAAACAATGCTGACCCGTGTGTACTTTTTATTCAACAAAGAACACTGCTACAACAATAATTCACAACGGTACACTTAGCGTAATTGGAAATTAAAAATGAAGATTTAGATCGGGAATAACATACATGTCGCCATGTCTTCCCTTGAAACTCGTTACTCAGCAAGGCATTCTGTCCATACATCGTAGGAGATAACCACCACTTCTTTATATTGTCTGTACATACATATAGAACAAGAGTACAACTGCATTATAATTATTCTAAGTCTACAACAATAATATCTTGTCTTTGTAATACCTTTTGACACCACAACAACAAGCATTGCCAATGAAAGCAACCCGACTGCGGCAGCCCTTGACATTTCTCTACCGATTGCAACAACTAATCGGCAAAATACAGTAGCCATTTGGTTGGCAAGAACTAGAAGAAGGAATGTCCTACAAAAACATATTCACAAGTTATATTAGACTCCAAAAAATCGAACTCGATATGTTTTGCTGAAAATGCAATCAAACATTTCTCTTTTAAGGTATACCTTCCCATAACATTTGGATCACCAATGACAGAATAGGTGAAGAGTACCCAAATACCAACCTCTGCAAAATTTATGGGAACTTTTAGGATCCATGAAGGAAGAGCATATGCCCATGAAGGGAAAAAGAGTAAATTCTCTTTGCTTATAAAACACAGGAAGCCTCCCAACGATCATAGAAAGTTCAGCAAATCCATTCAACATAATTACTAGACTTCCATAGAACAATGCACCAGCATATATGCCTCCATCGGACACTGAATCATGGTGCATTTGAGTCGGTAGGAAAACAGTCATGGTGATGACAGCAACCAAAGCAATCTTAAGACAAAAAAAAAGGCATTACGTGACGTTAGCAATAAATTTGAGCGAAATTTTTACAAAGTGAAAATCTAAACATTGTTCAAATCAAACCTTCTTATAAAAGTTTCAAGATATAGTAACATAAATTGCGCTTCATGAGTAAATACTCTCCGATAAGCAAACTTTGAACAATTCCGTCTTTGCAATTCCATACTTGTTGGGTGTCAAAGCAGCTGGGTGGCTTTTTGACTTGTCAAACTGAGTAGCAAGTTCATTACCAAGGCTTCTCCCATTATGAGATGTTTCAAATGCCTCTGCAAACTCTTGAGCTGTCACAAATCTATAAAGTTTTTCATTTTGCACCCAATATTGTTCCTGATCTTTCACTGATGTCACCTACAACATTTGCATTACAACCAAAGTTCAATAGTCAAATCTCTCTAAGTCCTAACCATGTAGACAGTAGAAATGTGATGAAGCTACTTACTTCTTGCAAAAAGTCTACAACAGATTTCCTCTCAGGACATACAAACCCTGACTTAGACATCAGATACAAAATTGAAACATCGACATTACTAATAACATGAAAAAATAAAGTAACATGTTATGTCAGACACCGTCAACGTGTCAGACTCAGACACCCGACAAACTTCAACCTAAAGTCTCGGTATTGCATGCATATCATCCTATGATAATAGTTGGAATTAATATATCTTCATTTACCTGCTATGCTTTATAACTCCACTGACATTCTGTAGAATATCGAAATCTTGTTTTCTTCTTTTTAATACGTATTTCAACGGAGCCTGTGAAATCCAAATTAAAGAGGTAACTACAGTAGTATCCAATCCAATCCATCGGTTTCAATTAGATTAACTAACTGGATATCAGACTCTAAACTTTCCAACATGAACTTGTCCATGGACATTCAAATGTTGAAATCGAACTTCGATTGTAGGAATATCAACTCCAGCTCTGTGATAAAACCATGTCATGCAACGTAAGAAGAGAAGAAGACCATGTGATAAAACCATATCAACTCCAGCTCTGTGATAAAACCATGTTATACATTACAAATAATAAATAATAAATGGTTAATCCCTCTTTTCCCTACTATTTGAGTCATTTTCAAAAACTTCCTATAAAAACAAAAGTTTGAATTTTCTATAATCTTTCAAGATTCCTCTCTATTTCTCCTCATTAAATCCAGAAGCTTAAAAACTGATGTGTCATTGACATGTATGCCTTTTTTAATTTTAAATCATTTTTATGTGTGTAAATCAGTTGAATACTTATCAAACAAGCCACAATTCATCTTCTAACCTAACACGTGAAATCAGAATCCATAAATCTATTCTTCTTCATCCTTCTCGTCTTCACCTTCATTCTTCTTTATTTTCAAAGTCAAACCATCATCTCTATCATCTACCGAGAATGAAAAAGTCAGAAAGTTCAAAGTCAAACATATCTTCAAATAGAATAACTCCTTCGTGTCACCATAATGTTCCTATGATGTTTCCAAGTCAACTGCAAACCCAAGAAGAAAATACTGGAAATACAAGTATTGTGGAAAAGAATAAGACTGTGATGTATTCCACAAGGATGATGCAATTTTTGGTCAAAAAACAAGAGAAACAAGTCAAAATGAAGGGAAAATGATACGTCTGTTGAGGAATTTTGGGAAAGAATTTGAAAAAGAGGTTGGAAAAGAGATTGGGTCTTAACTGTGTTCAAAAAAGTTGAAGAGTTGAAGAAAATTTTTGAGAGTATAAGGAAGAAGATGGACATTGTAATAGTAGTAGTAATTTATTCTTGGATTTTTTTAGCATGTATTAGAATATGATGTAATAAGTTTGATGTGTAGCAATGTTGAAGTTTAATGTAATGTATTTTGAATGAATGAAGATAAAGTGTTTATGGTTTAAAATTTTGACATTAATGGTTTATATGGTCTATCTGGTTTGTTTTGTTGCATTAAGTTTGTGACATAGTTTGTGACATAAGTTTGTGACATAGTTTGGACATAAATTTTGATGATAGGAAACATACTAAATTGATGACAATAAACATACTTACATGATAACATAACATAAATTTCATTACATGTTGATCTAAATTGACCACATATTGTGCATTACAAAAGATTACAAAATAAGCACATATTGTGCATATCAAAAGGTTCCAAAATGAGCACCAGAACCACGACCAGAACGTGAGCCTGAACCAGGACCAGAACTTGAGCCTGAACCAGGACCAGAACCAGAACTTGAACCTGAACCACGACCACGACCACGACCACGACCAGAACTTGAATGATAATTCTGGCCAAGACGAAACTTAAAATTAGGCCGGAAAAAAGCAAAGTAGTTACTCAGACTGGCATTCTGTCCACGACCAGAACGTGAACCACGACCAGAACGTGAACGTGAACCACGACCAGAACGTGAGCCTGAACCACGACCAGAACTTGAACCTGAACCAGGACCAGAATCAGGCCGGAAATAAGCAATGCTTAAATTCAGCTCTTTTCAGCCAAGGTAGTGGAGGTGAAATATTTGCAAGCAGTAATTTAAGCGTTTCCTCGCTCAATGGTGGTATCTCAAAATCAACGACACCATCTGCCCCTACAGAATAAAATTCGCCCATATCTGCTTCTGTAATGTGATCCACACCAATAGTTGTTCCAGGATAATCCATGTATCGCACCACACCAATAACCGTTACAGGGTAATCCATGTTTCGCAGCATCTCCGTCACCTGCATACAACACATTAATCGATCTCATTATTACTATATATTACGCATGTCTCACAAGAAATACAGATGTAGCTACCTACCTTAATTCCATCAATCACAGGCAAAATATTACGAATGAGAATTAGGTCATAGATCCGATCATAAGAAATTATTTCTAGGGATTCTTCCCCAGTTTTCACTGAACGAGTTTCCACACCAAGTGTTTTCAGAATATCTTCATGGATCTTTCGAATGTGGTCATCATAGTCCACAACAAGTGCTCTTACTATTCGAGGGTTCCCTTGACCATCCGCATCATTCTCCATCTTTCTACACAATTCTAATTATCACCTTTCTACAGATAAAGAAAGAAAATCATTATTTCCTTTTCTATACGTGCTCAATGTGAGATTGAGAATTTGGTACAAAAGATTACAAAAGAAATTCTCAATCTCACATTATATTTTGAAATAGAACTAACCTTGCTCAATGTGAGATTGAGAATTTGGTTTCTTTCTTCTTCTTCTTCTCCCAGACTAATAGAGGGAAGAATGGATGGCTGTGTAAAGAAATAAAAGAATGTCAGTTTTTCATGTAATTAGAAGAACTCAAGATGAACAAGTTTGCAGTAGCACTTGCCTTGTGGGAGTGAGTGAGTGAAGAAAGAAAGTAACTGTGTGTGGAATGAATATGAATGCTGAGACTGTATATATAAGCAAGCTAGTTAATGAAAAGGAAGCAAAAAGTTAGTTAGTTAGTTAGTTAGAAAGTCTGTTTGGATTCTGTTGAGTTAGTTAGTTAGAAAGTGTGTTTGGATTCTGTTGAGTTAGTTAGTTAGAAAGTGTGTTTGGATTCTGTTGAGTTAGTTAGTTAGAAAGTGTGTTTGGATTCTGTTGAGTTAGTTAGTTGTTACTGATAGATTCTAATTGTATTGAAACTGATTGTATAGAGAGGTGAAGAACATAAGAAATATGTACCAGAAATATAAATAAAAAAAGTAAAGAAAGTCACTTGCTTGCCCAACAGCATGTGTCAGAGAATACATTCCAGCAGAATTAGCATTCTTAATACCAATAAGTAGAACAGTAATCAACGTTGAGTCAATGGTGTTCAAGAGATCTTGTTGCTTTTCACTGCAATTTATTGATGTAAGCTATGGTAGTTCATGAGGTGAAGAACAAAATTATAAAACGCTACTAAGAAAAAAATAGAGAAATTAGTTCAACCGGAAAAAGCATTAGCATATTTAAGAGTTCGGGACCAAGTATGTAAATAGTAAGTTATTCAACATAGAGAATAAATTGATAATAAGTTATTTAAATATAAAAGGCTTATGCTGATGTAAAATGTGGAATGCAAAGGAAATGTGTGGAAGAAATCAAAAGTAGTTGACACCAAAGTAGATCAAAATTCTAGCTAGTTTAAGGTATTACCTAAAAATATCCTAAATCCGATGTTTTTCCGCATTTTTAAAATATGTGGTATTTTCTGTGTATTTAAAATATGTGACCTATATCGGACATTTTCATTAACCTCAAATATGTGGAATGTTAATCTTTTTTTTTTTTAATTGTTTAAGTTATGGAAGATGAAGAAATTGAAATGTCTAAATATATGTAAATTTTACTGTGGTGTTCACTATTTCTATTAATCTAGAATGTTTAAGATTTATCGAAGAAAATAGGTAAAAGGTATTTAGTTTATTTCTTAGGTTCAGGTTGGTTTATATAGTAGAGATATATTTATTATAATCAATTCTTTTTTTAATGGAGAATAAAAGAATAAAGAAAAATAAAAGGAAAAAATAAAATTGAGAAAAAAAATATTTTCTAACACCCTTCTCATGTTGGTGCATAGATATCTATCATATCCAACTTGTCTATCAAATACTCAAATGTAGGTTTTGTCAAACTTTTGGTCAGGATATCCGCAATTTGTTGACTTGAAGTTATTGCGGTGAGAATCGGATATCAAATTATTGAATTAACTTGAATCACAAATCATGAAGTTCATCACCGAGATTTAATTTATTCAAAGGAAAGGGTAAAGATCGAAGAAACCTCTAAGTACACAACTAAAAGATCTAAGGTTCGGGGGTTAGTTATATCTAGGAAAGGTGTTAGCATCCTAATTATCTATAGTACTATACAGGAACCTCTTGTTAGTATTTGTGTTATGATAAAGTGCGCTTGCTAAGGGAACTGTGCTAAGGTAAAGATCTAAAGTATATACAAAGTATGTTCATCAAGACATAGCATCTCGTGCCTACGTATCCTGATGGGAATGGAATCAGAGCAACAGTAGTTCCCCTCAAAAAGGGTGAAGAACTCTTGATTGTGGTCAAGGTTGCAAAGGGAAAGTAAATGTCTGTGGTGAGACACCTACATAGAGTGCGGCGACTCCAATCCTAAGTTGCAAAAGTTAACAGGAAGTTAGTTGTTAGTGAGCTCGCCAAGACATCGCATTTTGTGCCTACGTATTCTCATCGATAAATGAGAAATCAGAGTGTTCGTAGTTTCTCTCAAAAAAGGTGAGGAACTCTTGACTGTGGTCAAGTATTCACAAGAAAAGTAAATGTCTGCAGTGAGACATCTACATAGAGTGTGGCGACTCTAAACCTAAGACTAGGTTAAACAGGAAGAAGTGTTTGTGGCAGAACACACACACAAAGTATCTTCAAGAATCAATCAATGACAGAGTAAAAGAAACTCCTAAATCATACAACCAAAACAATTAGAAAATGCTTAAAACAGTTATCTAAAACACCTACCAAAACTAGCATCGAAATTTTCAAGGTTAATTCCTAAAACAAAATCAATTCAAGCTAAGATTAAAAGGTAAAATTAAACTTCAAACAAAATTAAAAATCAAAGTCTAATTAATTTAAAATTGATTTCTAATCAAAAATTAACCTAAATTAATTCAAAATTAATTTCTAAGAAATAAAATCTAATTCAAGATTAATCTAAATCAACATTCAATTCAAAATTAAAATTTAATTAATCTAAATCAACATTCAATTCAAAATTAAAATCTAATTAATCTAAAATCAAAATCAAATTAAAATTAAAAATTAAATAATATCCTAATTATCTCTAATTAAAATATAATTCTAAAATCTAATTAGTTTCTAAAAAAACAAAACCAACACAGTGGTGTGTGAATATGAAACTACTGTGGGTTTAATAAGCAGCCCAATCACAAGAGGCTCGAATCCCTCTCTTCCAAAAATCCATCATCAGGTTTGCTCTTCTTTTTTTTAAAAATAAAAATAAAAATAAAAAAAGAAATTAGGGACAAAACACATCAGGAGAATGATGAAATGCACTTCCCCTCTTTTCACCTTTTAGATCACCAGACTTCAACCTCTATGCTTCTGCACCGTTCTTTCTCGATTTCAACACTTCCCATATTGCTTCTTCGTACCCATCAATCTCTTAGTTCCTCTTTGTTCTTCTTGTTCTCCTTATTTTGATTTCGTCTTCTCACTCTGTTTCATCGGCGGCGGAATCAGATCCGTGTGGTGGTGGAAGAACGGATAAAATCGACGGTGCGGATAGGATCATGGTGATGTGAGGGTGAAGAGGTGGTTGTTCTGATGGTGTTATTGTTTTTAGCTGAAGGTGAAGGAGAGTGTAATGAGGTCAGATGAGTGTTGTTGTAAAATGGAAATGAAGAAGGGTGAGATGGAAGAGTTTGGTTATTAGGTGTGAAGTTAAGGTTGAGAGGGGAGTGTGGTTGAAGGTGAACTCAGAACAGAGGAAGAATTAATGAGATTTCTTGATGTATATCAGGTTATGGCGTGAGGTGATGTGCGGTTTCATAAATTAGAAAAATGTCAGCAAGGTAATGTGGGCAGGAAGTATCTGTGATTGAAGAAAAACGAAGGAGTCCCCCTGTATGATGTACGTTTGATGATGCAGTGGATTATGTCGGATTATGTTGTACGTTCTTGCTCGTGGGGTTTGTAGGCTCTTGGTCAAGGATGAGAGCGGGATGTAGAGTGTTGTCTTACGGAGTTGTTTGGAAAGGTTTGAGGAGGTTTGCAGGGCGCAGATTGGAGCAGTACGGTTCAGGTCTCAGCATAATATGAATTTTTTTGGAATTTTCTTATTGCACTATAGCCCATACCAACATGCCAATTTACCAACTTGGGGTATCATCTCATTTTTGGCAGTAAGTGTAACACCCTAAATTTAATTGGAGTATTTTAATTAATTATTTAATTAAGAATATTCGTTTTCGGTGATTTTCGGGTGATTGGTGAATTATTAAGAAAATGTGCATTTTTGGGTATTTGTTTAATTAGTAGCATATAATATTAATTTATTAGTATTATTATTAATTAAATTGAAATAAGGGAAATAAGGGCAATTTGGGCGATTGGAGGAGTTAGTGAGGATATTATGGGAAAAACCCAAATTGTGAGATATAACAAAATAGAATTCTAAAGGGAATTGGGATTCATTTGTTAACCGTGAAAAGAATGGAGGTCAGAGCTCTGAGGAGGGAGAATTGGAGGCAAAAGTTTCGGAAGATTCCTGGAGTAATCGTGAAGGCTGTGAATCGGCTAAGGTATGGGGAGTATTGTTTTTCATAGTTTTCTATGTATGATTTTCGGTATATTTGTGGTTGATGTAAGGTTTAGGGATTTGGAATTAATTGTGGGAAATAGGGAAGTAGTCGTAAGATTCTGAGAGGATGGCCAAATGGCCAAATGGTATGTATCGTTGAATATTAACATAAAATTTGTGGAAAACCTTAGGCCTTTATGGCAAAACCCGTAGGATTAGTGGTCAATATTTCTGACTGTCTGATATGTAATTGTGGGAAACCTTATGGGAAACCTTAGGCCTTCGTGGCCAAAAGCTTGACATTGTTATATGTCTGACCCTGGAGGGATTAAATATTGGATAGTAAGTAAGTTTAATGTCGTAGGGTTTAATTGAAGGAAAAATTGTGACATGTTGTCCCTATAGGAATAAAAATATTCAAATGTGAGTAACTCTGAAGTACTCAGAGTAATTGCAGGAAATAGTGTTTTAGGCGTTGCAAATGTTGCCAGATGAGCCTAATAAACCATAGAAGTTGTGTTGTTATTGCTGTATAACCTTAGGAATGTTTTAGTGATGTTTTGGGTACGTTGAGTGAGTGATTCGTAAGAATAATTGAGTAAAAATCAGTTCCGGAGCGTAACAGCGTCTTTCTGTCTGTCACGACTGTTCATATTTTTGGTCGAAATTGTTTTGGACGTAACTTTGGATCCGTAAGTCTGTTTTGACCCCCGTTCGAAGCGTTGGAAAGATAATAAACAGGGCTATAACATAGTATAGATAAGGGAATTGGTTTCCCAGTTTTTTTACATCTAATTATGTTTGAGAAGTCAATTGGGTATATGTTCTAGTAACGAATCATGTTCTGGTTCAGTGATGTCTTGATGTTTTGATGCTGCGATTTTCTTGATGAATTACCATGGGGGTAACTGTGATAATAGGATTAATTAATATGAGTAGGACTGTAAATTTTATGTGATTGATAGGCGATAGTGTAAGGATTACCGCGAGTATAATTTGATAAATTAATATGAGATAATATGGGGTAGTATTATGAATTAATATGGGATAATATGTGGTAATATGACTATGAGCTAATATGTGATTTGTACGTGATTATATGATGACATGATGTGTGAGATTAATTATTATGATGATATGATGTTTGATGAATTATGATGATTTATGTGATGATGATGATTATTATGATGAATTATGTGATAACATGAGATATGATGATTTATGTGATGACGATGATTATTATGATTAATTATGTGAGATACGGTGATATGTTGTATAATGATGATTACTGTGACGAGATATGATAGTATGATGTATGATGATTATTATAATGAAATATGATGATATGTTGTATGATGATGATTACTGTGATGAGATATGATAACATGATGTATGATGATGTTTGTTACGATGAGCTATGATGACATGATTTATGGTGATGAATATGACGATGAGATATGATGTGTAATGATGATGAATATGATGAATAATGATGCACCATATGCTATTATTATGAGGATTATTGTGAAGTGTGCATCATGCATTCATGTGCATCCGGACTTTGGTTCAGGACTTCGATTACTTTGGCTTCAATCCCACTGTGTGGATGTGAAGTATTTTGACGTGCTCTGATCCTATTGATGGGGATCTATGGAGGGTTGATGGCTCAGTGTCCATCGAGTTGTGATGATTGTTACCACATGCATTAAGTCTATGTTGCATCTGCATTTATGAGCCTTTGTGTATAAATTATGACATGTGGCCTTTGAGGCATATTTGAAGGATATCAATGTGTTGAATATAACTATGAGTAATATGTCGTTTATGCATTAATTGTTATACATTGATTATTATGAATTGTTTTACTCACCCTGTCTGTTTGAATGTTACCTCCACGTGGGTAACGTGCAGATGAGCAAGTTTAGCCGTGGACGCCGTCGAGGAGTATTTTGAAGTTTTAGAGCCGTTAGCCTTTATGGTTAATTTAGAGGGTCTTGCTCTGATATGTAACATCGGGTTGGGTTCTTGAGTTGATTGTATATCATTGGGTTATTTTACTGATGTTCCCTTATGAGGAAAACATTGAGTTATGTTTGAGTTCCGCTGTATATGATGTTATGATATATTTTGAGAAAACCCGTGTGTTATGGAGTATTGACCAATTTTGTTGACTTTGAGAAATGTACGCCCTTTTGTGGCTTTTTAATGAAAGTTAATATTTTACTCTGAAATTCGTGTTATTTTTCTGTAATATCTGTGGGGTAGAATAAGGATGTTACATTAGTGGTATCAGAGCAGGTCCGTCCGTCCGGCCAAGTTGTCTAATGTTGTTGGTTCCCTTATATGCGACATGTGTGTGAAAAAGTTGTCGGTACATGTTTGTTTTCTAACCTTTGTCTGCAGAAGTGGGAATGCTTCAATTGGGGGAGAAGCTAGTGCTTCTCCAGGATGCTGCAAGTGTGGAGTTGTGGCTCAGTGTGTCGATGAACGCTCTTATAGTTTGGTAAAGATGGTTTGTACCCCATCATGATTTTTGGCTGTCTATTGACAAATTGAGGAACTGATCACCCTTAATCTCTTGTTGATAGTAGTTAGGATTACGTTGGATGGGATAGACGTGTCTTGCAAGCTTGAATGGCGTGGGCAGTGATTTATTTTGAGTTAAGCTAAGTGTTTAAGAATTGCTTTGATGAGTTGGTGCGAGAAGGTAATGATATGTTTATTTTGATGGAAACTTTGAGTGTTAATGAAAGTGGGGAAGTTGGTGGTTTGCCAATTAATTGTTATTGTATGGAGTTTTTCATGATGAGATAAGTGATTTACCGCCGGAATGTGAAGTGGAGTTGTGATTGGCTATGTTACGGAAACTAGTCTGATATTGAGAGCTCTATATTATATGTCTGTTTGAATGGTCGAGGAATTAAATTGATTGAGTAGTTTTGAGACTTGTGTCTGGTGTGTGTGCTAAGGAAGCAGATGGCGAGGTCGAGTACATGGTGGACAATGATTTCTGGTGATTGTGAGAAGAGGTCGGGCGTGGAATGCAATATTGGTGTACTTGAGGTTTAAAATATTTCGAAGTTGAAAATGTGTTGGATGGCTTCCTAAGCGTGAAATTGATGTTGTGCGTTGAATTCCGAGGTTACAGCTTTTTACAGAATCAAAATCGGAGATACGGAAGTCATTCAACGGTCGAAAATAGAATTTGGACTGTCATGTTTGCCGAGCGTTCGCCTAGCGAAAGGTCTTGGGCAGAAGAATGTTGTTTTCGTATTTTTGTCATAGCGGGAGAACCGTAACTCGGAATGGCGCATGGTTCAAATCATTGGAAAGCTATTCTAATGCTTTATGTGATGGTGAAGTAGTGGCATGGAATTATGTTATTTATTGATGTACTATATTCGGATTTTGTAGTAAATGCAGAAAGTGTGGTTCGTGTTTCCGCCATAACTCACAAATTGAGTGTCCGTTTGGCATGGGATTTTCCATACTTATTTGAGCGAGTCAATGGTTGTGTTAATCGATGATATTTTGATATATTCAAATAGTATAGAGAATCATGTTGAACATCGGGAACATGAGTTATCAGTGTTGGAGAAGGAGCGGTTATATGCCACTGTGAAGAGAGTTTCAAAGAGTTTTTGGGAAAGCTGTCAACAGCTTGTGTGTTGATTTTTGCCGAATCCGACCGGACTATTTGTTGTGTTTTGTGATGCTTTGTTGATAAGATTGGGAGGTATGTTAAGTGCAACATCAGCGAGTTTTAGTTATGCTTTAAGGAAACTTAAAGTACATAAGAGGAAATAATTGGGACTTCTGAAGGATTATGGTTTTGGATTGAATTACCATTCAGGTAAAGCAAACGTGGTAGCTGATGCATCGATTTGGAAATCTTTGTATATACTGATATTGATGGTAAAAGAGTTAGAACTGATTGGACAATTTCGTGATGTGAGCTTGGGTTGTGAAGAGACTTCTTATGGAGTTAAGCTTAGTATGGTGGAGCTACTAGTGGTATTCTTGATGAGATTCAAGAAGGTCAAGAATCTGATTTGAGTTGGTAAATTGGTTGAATTTGATGAATTAAAGTCGAAGGGTCGAATTGCAGATTGATGAAAATGGTATCAGGAGATGTCATGATAGAGTTTGTGTTTCAGATATTGTTGAGTTGGGATAAGAGTATTCTTGAGGAAGTACATTTAAGTGGATTGAGTATCCGTCCCGGTGCTATGAAGATGTAACCGAATTTGAGGAAATTGTTTAGTGGCCATAGATGGAGAGAGAAGTGGTTGAAGTTGTGTATGCTGGTTAGGCTTGTGAAAAGTCGAAGTTTGAACATCAGAGACTGTTGGACCTGATGCAACTGCAAATATTTCTGAATGGAAAGGGATAGTAATTATATGGATTTTGTGTCGGGTTGCCGAAGACTGTGAGATGAATATGATTCGCTTTGGGAATGATGGATGGATTGATTAGCTCAGCTCATCTCATCTCTTACTAATGAGGAGTAATCGTTCTATGTTGAAGCTAACTATGATGTATATTGAGGAAGTTGTGAGGTTGTATGAGATACCATCGAGTGTTGTGTCGGGTAAAGATCGGAGATCTTCATCGAGGTTTTGGGAGAATTTGCCAACACTTTGGGTACCATGTTGAGATTGAGTTCTGCCTATCATCTGCAGGCGGATGGAAAGACAGAAAAAACTATCCAGTCTATAGAGGATTTGCTGAGAGCTTGTGTGTTGGATCGAGGTGGATCGTGGGATAGTTATTTGTCGATGGTTGAGTTTACCTGCAATTACAGTTATCATTCTAGTATCAGAATGACACCGTATGAGGATTTGTATGGTGGGAGGTGTAGGACTTCTTTGTGTTGATATGAGTTAGGTGAGAGTCTTGTACTCGGACCTGAGATTATGCACGAGACAACTGAGAAGATCAAGGGGATCTAAGAAAAAACGTGTTTTGAGAGTTACGATGGTAACTGGTGTTGGCCGAGCTTTGGAGTCTCGAGAGCTCACACCGTGTTTTGTGGTCTGTATCAGAGTGGCGCAACGGAAGCGTGGGAGAAGTGGCATGTTAGACTGTTTTACCATTGTCGCTTGTGAAATTTGTTGGATGTGTTTTATGTGTCTAAGTTGAGGAAGTACTTTGATTCAGATGGACGATGTACGAGTGGGAGGTAACTTGACTGTTGAAATGTTGTCTGTTCAGATTGATGAACGAGAAGCAACTATAAGGTAAAGGGATTGCCTTGGAAGAGGTAATTTTGGGAGGACCAACTAGAGAAAGTTGGATTTGGAAACTTGGAGATCAGATGAGGGAGTCGTATTCGACTTTGTTTTCTTGAGGTAATTTTCGAGGACGAAAATTCTTTTAAGTGGGGGAGAGTTGTAACACCCCAAATTTAATTAGAGTATTTTAATTAATTATTTAATTAAGAATATTTGTTTTCGGTGATTTTCGGGTGGTTGGTGAATTATTAAGAAAATGTGCATTTTTGAGTATTTATTCAATTAATAGCATATAATATTAATTTATGAGTATTATTATTAATTAAATTGAAATAAGGGAAATAAGGGCAATTTGGGCGATTGGAGGAGTTAGTGAGGATATTATGGGAATAGCCCAAATTGTGAGATTTAACAAAATAGAATTCTAAAGGGAATTGGGATTCATTTGTTAACCGTGAAAAGAATGGAGGCCAGAGCTCTGAGGAGGGAGAATTGGAGGCAAAAGCTTCGGTAGATTCCTGGAGTAATCGTGAAGGCTGTGAATCGGCTAAGGTATGGGGAGTATTGCTTTTCATAGTTTTCTATGTATGATTTTCGGTATATTTGTGGTTGATGTAAGGTTTAGGGATTTGGAATTAATTGTGGGAAATAGGGAAGTAATCGTAAGATTCTGAGAGAATGGCCGAATGGCCAAATGGTATGCATCGTTGAATATTAACATAAAATTTATGGAAAACCTTAGGCCTTTATGGCAAAACCCGTAGGATTAATGGTCAATATTTCTGACTGTCTGATATGTAATTGTGGGAAACCTTAGGCCTTCGTGGCCAAAAGCTTGACATTACTATATGTCTGACCCTGAAGGGATTAAATATTGGATAGTAAGTAATTTTAATGTTGTAGGGTATAATTGAAGGAAAAATTGTGACATGTTGTCCCTATAGGAATAAAAATATTCAAATGTGAGTAACTCTGAAGTACTCAGAGTAATTGCAAGAAATAGTGTTTTAGGCGTTGCAAATGTTGCCAGATGAGCCTAATAAACCATAGAAGTTGTGATGTTATTGTTGTATAACCTTAGGAATGTTTTTATGATGTTTTGAGTACGTTGAGTGAGTGATTCTTAAGAATAATTGAGTAAAAATCAGTTCTGGAGCGTAACAGCGTCTTTCTGTCTGTCACGACTGTTCATGTTTTCGGTCGAAATTGTTTTGGACGTAACTTTGGATCCGTAAGTCCGTTTTGACCCCCGTTCGAAGCGTTGGAAAGATAATAAACAGGGCTATAACATAGTATAGATAAGGGAATTGGTTTCCCAGTATTTTTACATCTAATTATGTTTGAGAAGTCAATTGGGTATATGTTCTAGTAACGAATCATGTTCTGGTTCAGTGATGTCTTGATGTTTTGATGCTGCGATTTTCCTGATGAATTACCATGGGGGTAACTGTGATAATAGGATTAATTAACATGAGTAGGACTGTGAAGTTTATGTGATTGATAGGCGATAGTGTGAGGATTACCGCGAGTATAATTTGATAAATTAATATGAGATAATATGGGGTAGTATTATGAATTAATATGGGATAATATGTGGTAATATGACTATGAGCTAATATGTGATTTGTACGTGATTATATGATGACATGATGTGTGAGATTAATTATTATGATGATATGATGTTTGATGAATTATGATGATTTATGTGATGATGATGATTATTATGATGAATTATGTGATAACATGAGATATGATGATTTATGTGATGACGATGATTATTATGATTAATTATGTGAGATACGGTGATATGTTGTATAATGATGATTACTGTGACGAGATATGATAGTATGATGTATGATGATTATTATAATGAAATATGATGATATGTTGTATGATGATGATTACTGTGATGAGATATGATAACATGATGTATGATGATGATTGTTACGATGAGCTATGATGACATGATTTATGATGATGAATATGACGATGAGATATGATGTGTAATGATGATGAATATGATGAATGATAATGCACCATATGTTGTTATTATGAGGATTATTGTGAAGTGTGCATCATGCATTCATGTGCATCCGGACTTCGGTTCGGGACTTCGATTACTTTGGCTTCAATCCCACTGTGTGGATGTGAAGTATTTTGACGTGCTCCGATCCTATTGATGGGGATCTATGGAGGGTTGATGGCCCATTGTCCATCGAGTTGTGATGATTGTTACCACATGCATTAAGTCTATGTTGCATCTGCATTTATGAGCCTTTGTGTATAAATTATGACGTTGTGGCCTTTGAGGCATATTTGAAGGATATCAATGTGTTGAATATAACTATGAGTAATATGTCTTTTATGCATTAATTGTTATACATTGATTATTATGAATTGTTTTACTCACCCTGCCTGTTTGAATGTCACCTCCACGTGGGTAACGTGCAGATGAGCAAGTTTAGCCGTGGACGCCGTCGAGGAGTATTTTGAAGTTTTAGAGTCGTTAGCCTTTATGGTTAATTTAGAGGGTCTTGCTCTGATATGTAACATCGGGTTGGGTTCTTGAGTTGATAGTATATCATTGGGTTATTTTACTTATTGTCCCTTATGAGGAAAGTATTGAGTTATGTTTGAGTTCCGTTGTATATGATGTTGTGATATATTTTGAGAAAACCCGTGTGTTACGGAGTATTGACCAATTTTGTTGACTTTGAGAAATGTACGCCCTTTTGTGGCTTTTTAATGAAAGTTAATATTTTACTCTGAAATCCGTGTTATTTTTCCGTAATATATGTGGGGTAGAATAAGGGTGTTACAGTAAGTACTGCCTTGTAACTAAGGAACTCATGGACTTTCTTGGTGTAATACTTGTATCACTTTTTTGACATCATCTACGAAGGCAGAAAAGCCCTCAAGGCCCAAGTTCTGGCCGACTTCGTCACCGAGATGACCCCCGCGCAGGAAGCGACATCGAGGAATCAAAGATGGACCATCTTCGTCGATGGCGCCTCAAGCTCCTCAGGAAGTGGCGCGGGCATCATCCTCGAAAATGAAGAAGGCACCATCGTGGAAGTCTCCCTAAGGTTGGCCTTTTCGACGATGAACAACCAAGAAGAATACGAAGCTTTCCTCGCCGGACTTCACCTAGCAGAAGACCTCGGAGCCAAGGAGATTAAAATCTTCACGGACTCCCAGTCGGTCGCCTCGCAAGTGCGAGGAGAATACCAGGCGAAAAACGACAACCTGGCCGAGTACCTAGCCCTCATAAGAGAACGGCTTAATAGTTTCGACTTTGCGGAGGTCCAGCACATGCCACGTGAGCAAAACACACGAGCCGACATCCTATCGAAGTTGGCGAGCACCAAGCGAAAGGGCAGGCACAAATCTGTCATTCAGGAGATCCTCGCACAGCCAAGCACGGAGAGAGCAAAGGCGTTGCTCGACGTCAATGGCATCGGGGACTCCAATTGTTGGATTACTCCTGTGCACGCCTACCTCGACAGGGGGAGCCTCCCCGCTGATGTGAAGGAAGCCAGTGCGGTCAAACGACGTTCATCCTCGTACGTCCTGCTCGACAACAAGCTCTACCGCAGAGGCTTCTCGATCCCCCTCCTCAAGTGCGTCGACCAAACCCAAGCTTCGGCCATCTTGCAAGAAGTCTATGAGGGCATCAACGTGCAACAACTCGGAGGATGGTCCCTAGTAAGGAAAGCTCTACGAGCTGGGTACTACTGGACGACGATGCAGGAGGATGCAAAAGAGCGTGTCAAGAAGTGCGACAGGTGTCAGCGGCACGGGGACATGCACCTCGCCCCTCCAAGCGGGCTAAAATCCCTCTCCTCCCCTTGGCCGTTCTCCTGGTGGGGGATGGATATCCTCGGCCCGTTCACCTTAGGCTCATATCAGAACAAGTACCTGATAGTGGGCGTCGACTACTTCACCAAGTGGATCAAGGACGAAGCCTTCACCAAAATCACAGCACACAATATACTCTGGTTCTACAAAAGGAACATCCTCTCCAGGTTCGGTGTCCCGCTCGCCATAGTCACCGACAACGGGATGCAGTTCACCGACAGAAGCTTTTGGGACTTCGTCACCAAACTCAGAACCAAATATCACTTCACCTCGGTCGAACATCCACAAACAAACGGCCAAGCCGAGGCCGTGAACAGAGTAATCCTCCGAAGATTAAAACGAAGACTCGGCGACACCAAGAGAGGATGGGTTGAGGAGCTCCACATCATGTTGTGGGCGTACCGAACAACGCCCCACTCAACCACCGGGGAAACCCCATTCCGCCTCACATACGGAACCGAGGCAGTGATCCCAGTCGAGATCAGGGAGCCGTCCAGAAGGACTGAGGCACCCCTCGAAGAGGAGACCAACGACGAAGCCCTCCGGGAGGAGCTCGACCTAGTCGAGGGGATCCGGTCAGGAGTCGCTCTCCGCGAGGCCAGGATAAAACAAAAGATTGCCCTTCGCCACGACAGCAGAATCCTAAAACTTGAGTTCCAGGTCGGCGACCTGGTCCTATGAAGAAACCAGAAGGACTTACACGAGGGCAACCTTGCCTCCAATTGGGAAGTCCCCTATCGTGTTCGAGACAAAACGGAGCACGAGGCGTATTACCTCGAAAACCTGCACGGGGACCAAATAGCTTGACCATGGAATGCTGAGAAGCTGAAAAAATACTATAGTTAAACACTAACCGCGACGACAAGAGTCGCGACCACAGGAACGCGACACGGTACCATCGCGTCTCCTCGAAGCCAATGCCATAGCAAGCCTCTACCTTTGTGTGCGCAGGCAGAAGGCTCTGCTCGACGGAGAACCCCTCGACCGAGACTCCCTGCTGCTATACCATACTCGGCAGAACATCCAGCTCGCGATGAGACGTTCACGCCGCGGGGATAAACGCCTTTTTTCCGACCAGGTAACCACCCCGTTCACCCGGCCAATTCCTTACACTGCCGAACACAAGTATCGTCGAGCTACTCCCTCCAAAACTACTAGACAGCATAGTAAACATACATTTTAATCATACAAACATGCAGAAATAAAACAGGCATATCATCATGCAAACACAAATAAGTGCACACTTAAACAAAACAAAATATTGTATTATCAAAGCGGGCACCAGCCCAGTAGTCAATTACAAACCCAAAAGGGCACGCAGGCCCGACAAAAACACTTAAGCAAAAAATAGCAAAGTATTGGCGCGCAGGCCCAGAAACCACGAGCACGCAGACCCGGGAAAATCTGCATATCTTCTGAATAGTCCACCTCATGCTCGTCTGTAGGGGCAGAATTATCAGCAGCTTCAGAGTCAGGATCGACCACCCATCCATCAATGATCTGATGGAAGGGCCCGATCCCATCTACGACCTGGCTGACCGCGGGGTTAACCACCTTGAGTTGCTCCACAACACTGGAAAACTCAACCCCGACTCCCTCCAAGCAATCACCCTCCACCTCCCAGATCCTCCTCAGCAGATCCGCCCGAGTGACCATAAGCTTGTCCTCATCCGTCTCGTCGTCGGCAAGATAGAGAGAACCTTCCAGCTCCCCCACACGGGCCTTCAGCGCCTGCACCTCCTCCTCCGCAGTCGTCAGCTTCTCCTTGGCACTTTCCCCTCTCTTGCGCTGCGCGGCGGCATCTTCCTGACTCTTCTCCAACTCCCCGACCAGCTTGGTCAGCCGCGACTGCGCGAAAGTGAGATCACGGTTGGTGACCTGGAACCATGAAAGAAGCCAGGATGCTGATGGCATGGCGGGATTAGGAATCCCTCCTCAGAAAACCCTGTCGTCAAGTCGACGACACCCTCGGGCTGGTGAATCTTGGCCCGCTTAGAAGCCCCTTTAGATGACGGGGATTGGCTGCTCTGCAGCGATGAAAAGGAACCCCTGCCTCCCTGATCGGCAATAGCTTTCCCGGCCACCTGGGAAACCTGTGTCTTCCCGACCTTAGCAGCAAGTCTCGAGGCGGCCAGCTTCTTCACTCTCTCCTCGGCAGTAGACATGCTCCCTGCAAAATGAAAGAAAGATGTCAACAAACGAATAAAAAACTGGGGAGTCAAGGGAATGGGAGACGATCACCACCTAAGTAACTAAGGGCCTCCTCCTCCGACGAACACTCGAGCAGAGCCTTCGTGCTGGTCAGCCTCTACTTCTGACAAACGTGCCCTTCACTGTCGCGAATATATCTACCATCGGGCGTCACCAGGTTCGACGGGGGCAGTCTGGCCACAAACGAGACTATCTTTTGGTAACTGGCCAGATCCTCTTCGTCCAGGGTCCCCGCCCGCACTATATATCGATCAGTACCCTTCGTAAAATGTTCCTCTGTCCACTCCAAGGGCACCTTCGGTATCATGACGGCCTCCCGCTTCCCATTCACTATTTGTTCCCCTCTTATGTACAACGAGGAACACGCTCCGGAGACACCGGTCTGACGATGAAGAAGCGAGATTTAAAATCCCGGATAGAATCCATGTACGTCCAAAAAAGCTTCTTCGGCTGCTTCAACGAGACCCAGCCGTGTCGACCGTTCACCGTCTGCCTCTGCAAATGAAAAAGACGGAAGAAAAGCGGCAGCGTGGCCCCGACCTCCAGATATCTACGCACGAGCTCGAATGCCCAGACAAAAGCTATAGCGTTAGGATGCAATTGTGAGGGGGCTAACCGCAACCAATCGAAGACACCCAACTGGAAGTCCGTGAATGGTAGCCTGAGGCCGGCTTCCCGAAAAAAGAACCCGTACATGGGGAACCGCATTTTCCCGAAAGACGAGCAGATACGGTGTTTCTCGCGAGGCTGATACACATGCCAGTTTAAGGGTTCGTTCGTGCGTCGGTCCTCTACAGTGGCAAAAGTGTCGGTCTAGTCATCTACAAAATAAGAGGGCATGGTCAGAGGCTCCTCGGCCACCCATTCCTCTACCAGGGTGAACTCTATCCTCGACTGTAGGGACCTCTAGCTCCTCGTCCACATCCATGATCCCCGGGACCCACGACGTCATTAACACCTGAAAAGCAGAAGGAACGGTGAATTCGATGTCCTAGATCAAATCCATCCTTCCACCGCAAGCCAAGTGAAAGGGCGACGTGGACAACATCCGTAACGTTTGTAAAAGCCACTCGGACATCCGTCCTCGGGGAATTCATCCTGCATCCCTCGTCGTCCCCGGAAAATGCTCGTGATCCTGTCACGCATCCCCGGGGCATTCATCTGACCCCTATCATCCGTCCTCGGGGGATTCATCTAGCCCATAGATCCTCCCTGGGGCATTTCGGTAACCATATCGTCCGTCCCCGGGGTGTTCATCTAAAACTAGTATTTATCCTCGGGGAATTCAAACTATCACTTCACCCGTCCTCGGCGCATTCATCCTAAAACTAGAAAACCACCGCCTATTGCGGCGGAGATTCCTGTCCCTCCTCGGGGCGTTCAACACGCCTCGACCCAGGCTTAAACATGTGAAATAAGATAAGAGTAAAGAAAGGGAACTTACTGGATTACTGGTAAAGGCGGAATACGCGGTGGCAGTTGCGGTAGTGGCGACAAATGGATACGAACAAATGAATCGTCACGTGTGGGAGAGAGCAGAAGAGAAAATGAGGAATGGAAGGGGGATCGCTTACTTATACCCCGGCACGGGACTCGAAGCGTCCCTAGGCACTTGAATGCCTTAGAGTAGCCGCCCCACATGGCTCGTCCAACGTTTGACATGTGGCGTAGTCTGACAGTCGCATCCCTTCATATCTCCCCGCCAACAACATCTGTTGAGGACGCGTCCTTAACCTGGACATTCGACAACCCGAATACGCCCATGCTTGCACGTCCTCACGAACACGCACCAGCGAAATCTCTCCCCGCACATACCTCCTGCCTTGACACAACATCATCAAGTCCTCACTCCCCCTCCTCGGAGCTACGACTTGGGGGGCTCATGTTCTAGTCTGGGCCCCAGTTTGACCGGGAAGGCCCAAGGAGGCCCATATCACCTATGTCGAGCACAAAGGTCCTCGTCGGCCAGACGCTTCCCTCAGAGGGCAGAACCTTCCCTCCTTCAAGCAGAACAACGTGTCCTCCACACGCTCTCCACGTGCTCCCCTTCGCGGGGACACGTTATCATCCAACTACCCACCTTCGAAAGAGATGGTCAACCCACCTTTCGGAGATCACGGGACGGTTGAACTAGGGTGAAGACCACGTGCTGGTCTTCACTACGCCACGTAAGCCCTAGCAATCACCTGGGTTGGGCCTGACAATCCAGCCTAACACAAGTGACCGTTGGCCCTGCACTGGGGTCTCTCTATAAATACCCTCTTTCACAAGAGGTTCAGGTATTCAATTCTCTATCTCTCTTCTGTATTTGCTCTCACTCTGGTCCATTACTCATTTTGGAATCGGAGTGTCATGCAGGTACACCCCCTCCTCTTCCAGACTTCTGATGAACAGGAAGCAAATCAACGGCGCGTGGCAGGTCACTGACTTCCTTCTAATCAGGTCAGATCAGAACTCATGGAATTTCTTGGTGTAATACTTGTATCACTTTTTTGACAACTTCCTTTTTACATGGACCTTGTATGATAGAATTGGACAAATATTTGAAAATTGGGCATGAAGTAAGATTAAATCTTGAATAAAAAAACCTGAAATTCAAAACCTTGAGTGAAGCTTGAAATTGACTATGGATTAGATTAAGAATTGGATAGGGTCTTGAATAATACAAAAAAAAAGCAACTTGAAACTTAGTGAAATTCAAAATTTAATATGAACTTGGCCTTGAATGAAGTTGAAAGACAAGATGAGCCTTATTTGCATAATGGCTTTTTGGAATGAATTAATGTATTTGGAAGATGGAAATGGATAAATTGAAAATGGACTTTTTGTGA
Source organism: Lathyrus sativus (assembly GCA_963859935.3). NCBI lineage: Eukaryota > Viridiplantae > Streptophyta > Magnoliopsida > Fabales > Fabaceae > Lathyrus > Lathyrus sativus. The sequence goes on along the minus strand of OZ012737.1, from coordinate 633,240,076 downwards.
AATTGGATAAGTTGGATTGATTTTAGAAATTGAAGTAAATAAAAGGTTAAAGTAAAAACGGAGAAAGGTGAATGGATCTAAGAAATGGACAATTACGGGAATGAATTCTGTAGCGCACCTCCTCATCACATAAAACCTTTATTGCCACCGATCCTGAACAACAACACAATATTGAATCCATCTTGAAGTGATCTTAATTGGACAACAACCTAACAAATCCTCATGCCAATAGAGAAAACTCAACAGAGGATCTCTTGTCCAAAACCTTAATTCAAACACCTTCAAAGCTTCTGAAGTCAAACCCTGTTTCATAAGTCAAACAAAAGCTGATAAACTGGTTAGATATGCAATATGATTGATTTAGAATAATATGCGAAAGACCAAAGAATCTAAGGTTAAATTTTGGGGTATGACAGAAGTCACGAAAGGTAGACATGTGATTTCAGCATCTAACTTCTCCTTTATGAAATGTCGACCAATCTCTGTAAGGATAAGAGTGGTTCTGCATCTGGACTTATGTTTTGATGATAACTACACATGTTATCTTAGAGAATAATTCAGTATTTTATGGTTTCTGTCTAGTGTGTAGTTGTTGCTAAACTGGATCTGAATCTAATAGAAAGGCGTGTGACGTCATCAGACTCTGATCTAAACACTTTGGAAAGAAAACATATGTTGTGTACAACTTAAGTCAATATTCAGGAAGCCTCTTGGTGAAATGGTTCTGAAGAACGTTTGTACTAAAGCTTCTAAAGGTTGTGCTTCTATTGCTACATGTTCTAAAATTTCTGAAGATAAGGTTTTGTTGAACAAAATTCTGAAGATTCTAAAGACATTATTTCTGAAGATCAAGTTTTGAAGTTTCTGCAGACAAGGTTCTGTTGAACAAAGTTTTGAAGATTCTAAAGACATCATTTCTGAAGGTCAAGTTCTGAAGTTTCTGAAGACAAGGTTCTGTTGAACAAATTTCTGAATATTCTAAAGACATCATTTCTAAAGACTCTAAAGATAAATATGCGCTGAACAAGTTTTGAAGATTCTGAAGATGAGGTTCTATTGAACAAGCTCTAAAGATTTTGAAGACATCACTTCTAAAAGACCAAGTGTTGAAGACTCTTAAGTTAGTTCTGCTGAATGAAGATCTGAGATTCTGAATACTTAGGTTCTAAATTTACAAGTATTGATCAATCTACATGCTTCATCAAGTCTACATCTGAAGATCTGAATATAAAAGTAAAAAATAGTTTATGACCTTTACCTAGACTAGGTGGCGCAAGGACAACTTTTTTGTATTATGATATGACCATTCCTTCAGTGAATGTTAAGTTATTACAGTTGGAATATATTTCCTATTATACCCTCCAACGAATATATTCTCAAGTCCTATTTATTGAAAGTCTGAATACTTGATAAAGTGCTTAATAAAAAGATAAATAGAGCTCAAGTTGTGTAAGAACTAGTGTTGCTTACAAGCTCTCGAAGCAAAGAAAGTGAAAGAGCGCAGAACAAAGGTTGTTGTAGCTGTTGTTGCAAGCTGAGTGAAAATACAAAATTCCGAAGTCAAAATTCTACAAGAGCAGAAAAGAAGATCGAGAGAGAATAACTAGAATAAGGATCTTAAGAATACACGAAAGTATGTGTTCAAGGCAGAAGCAAGCACCAAGTTATATAGCTCAAGAAGAAAATGCTCAACTAGATTAGAGCGTTGCTCTACAAGAAATGAGAGAAGCATTAAAAGAATCTTTTAAGCTCACAAAATTTATGATGATACGATGCAAATCTCTAAGAGATTATTCTTAAGATAGTTTTGTAGAATAGCAAGGAGTTGTTGCTCATATCTTGCTAAGAACACTTTTGTGTTATTGTGCTTTCATTGTGTCACCTGCTTGTTTAGAAGCATTTCATGTACACACCTTTATAATCAACAGTTGTTGATAGTTCATTGAGAGACTAGGGTATAGTCAGATTCTCAAGAAGACAATGGAGGTTATCCATTGTAGTTTGCAACAAGGACGGGTAGTCTAAGTTGTTTTGATGTAATCTGTTGAGATTATTAGATTAAGTCCATGTCTAAGGCAAAATCACCTTCGTGGATGGACTGGAGTAACTTTGTTAATAGTGAACCAGGATAAAAATAATTGTGTCAATTTATTTTTATTTCTCTTGATTAGCACTATTTTAATTCCGCATAAAACTTCATAGTTGGTGAAACCCAATTCAAACCCTCTTTCTTGTGTTTCTCACACCTTCAATCTCAATGTGTTTCGCTTTGTCGTGTTGAACTGGGTTATAAGCTATATTAATAACAGTTTTACTGTCAGATTACAATTTCAATGGAAGTTCAATTTTCATCTTAAGTTCTTCTAGGACTCTAAGGATCTATAATCATTCACAAATACCTTTATACATAGCTCTAAACTCGGATTCTGCACTACTTCTTTCTACAACTCCTTGTTTCGTACTCCTCCATATCGTAAGATTACCCCAAACATAGGTATATTATCTAGAGATTGATCTTCTATCTATGACTGAACATCCCCAATCAGCACTGGTGAAGATAGACACGTTTTTTTCATTAGTCTTCTTAATAATAAGCATTTTCCAATATTTCCTTTCAAATATCTTAGTATCCTATAGACTGCCTCAAGATGTTCCTCGAAAGGAGAATACATAATTGGCTTATTACACTAGTTGAGAAAGCAATATCAGGTCGGTGTGTGACAAATAAATCAATTTCCCAACCAATCTCTGATATCTTTCAGTATTAACAAGAATATTTCCTTCACCCTAAAGTTTAGCATTAGAATTCATATGGGTATTCACAGGACGATATCCACTCATTCATGTTTCTTTCAATAAGTATATAATGTATTTCTGATGTGAAACGACAATATCATTCTTTGACCGAGCAACCTCCATACCTATAAAATATCTCATTAATCCCAAATCTTTGATTTCAAAGTCTAGTGTCAATTTGTATTTTACTCTTGTCATTTCCACTGTATCGTCTCTAGTTAGGACAATATCATCAACATAAATAATCAGGGCAACAACTTTCCCATCCTGGTAGAACTTTGTGAACAATGTGTTGTCAACTTGTCCTTGGATGTACCCTTGCTTCTTCATGGAATGAGTGAATTTTTCAAACCAAGATCCAGGGGACTACTTTAATTCATACAAAGACTTACTTAGTTTGCATACATTTGATCTAAATTTGTTTTCAAAATCAGAAAGAATGCGCATATATACTTCTTCTTCTAGATCTCCATTAAGAAAGTCATTCTTAACATCTAACTGATGTTGGGGTTAATCCAGGTTAGCAGTAAAAGATAAAATAACTCTGACAGTGTTCAATTTTACAATATGAGTAAATGTCTTTGAGTAGTATATACCTTAGGTCTGAGTAAAGCCTTTACCAATCAAGCGAGCCTTGTATCTTTCAATTGACCCGTCTGAATTATACTTCACACTAAACACTCATTTGCATCTGATTTTCTACTTACCATCTGGTAGTGTCGTGACATTCTAAGTTTTGTTCTTTTCAAGAGCTTTCATCTCCTCAATTATAGCTTTCCTCCACTTTGTAATTTCTAGAGCAACCTGCACACTTTTTAGAATTTTTACACTAGTCAATTTTAAGGTGAAGGCAAACATAGATGAAGACAAATTTGAAGGTGATATTAAATTGAACATGGGGTGTTTAGTACAAGGTCTAACAGGTTTTCTAATGGCAATAGGATCATCTATATCAGGATATGAAATACAACTCTCATAAATAGAGATAGACTTACCTTTCCTTTTCTTAGGAGGTTGATCATTTTCCGCTTCAGATTCTTGGAAGTGTTGAGATGTGAACTCGTCCCTTTCCTTTATGGTGTTTTTTCATAAAAACCTTCCCTTTCCAAATTTTGTTTCCTAATACAAATTTGTTTTCTTAAAGTGGCTCATTATTTTGTGGCATTTCAATTAGATCACTATTATTAATATTTTCAGGATTCTCATTGTTTTCTACAAGAGAAAATGTAGGCTCGAATTCACAAAGTTCCTTACTCATAACAAAAGTAGGATTAGATAAGAAATCATGGCCATTTTTTGTTGGTGCAGATGTAAAAGTCTCATAATTTTGTGGTACATGCAAAGATAAATTATTTTAAAAACTCATGTCCTCGATTTGAAACTAGTCTTCCTTTATATCCATTCTTGAAGATGAGTGTCATCAAAAAAAGGTTTATCTTCAAAGAATGTAGCGTACATAATGACAAACATTTTCTTGTTTTTTGGATCAAAACATTTATATCCTTTTTGGGTTGGGGAGTATTCAATAAAGACACATTTTATAGCACATGGCTCAAGTTTTCCAACATTTTTATGTTCATAAATAAAGGTTGTCCAACCAAAGGTTTTTAATGTCAAATCATTTAAAACACGAGTACTAGGAAAACATTATTTAAAGACACTAATTGGAGTTTGAAAATTGGGAACTTCGAAGGGTATTTTGTTAATTAAGTAAGCAGTTGTTAAAACAGCTTCGCTCCACAAATAGTTTGGTTCTTTATTCAAAAAAATGTAGAGCTCTAGCAACTTCCAATAAATGTCTTTTTTTTTTGCAACTCCATTTTGTTGAAGAGTATTAGGACATGAACTTTTATGTATAATCCCATTTTTTAAATCATCTAGGATAGTGTTAAAATATTATTTGTCATTATCACTTCTAAAGATTTAGATATTTGTTTGAAATTAGTTATGCACCACTGAAAAATAATATTTACATCCTGACAAACATTTGATTTCTTCTTTAACAAGTATATTAAATAATTAATATATTTAATCTTTATATATAATTTAAATACACCATTTATTAAATGAGCCTAAAATTTTAAAAAAAAAATTAAAAGATAGTGGAGGGAGTAAGTTGGACGGAAAAGAAAAAATAAGTAGTGTGTTTGGAATTTGTATGGTAAAAAAATTAATAAACTTTTATTTAGTTTGAACATTCTAATACATATTAAAATAAGTTGGATGGAAAAGAAGAAGGAAAATAGAGAATTTCTTATGGCACTTTATATACTTCTAACGTACCATGTGAAGTTCGATAAATGTCTCCTGTTTTCAGAGATATATCTCCGGACGCGCCAAAACGTAAGTAAACGTTGAAATAATTTGGAGATATATCTCTGAAATATTTTGGAGTATTAGTTGCGTCTGACTCTTCTCCTTCCCCATTTGACAGTTTTCTTCAAAACACAACTTCAACACTCTTCTCAATACAATCCTACACCAAATCAAATTTCATCAAATAAGAGTATAAAGAACTCAAAGGAACATCAAAGATCATCTCTAATATTGGAAACAATATATGAATCATTAATTTCGAGTATGTTTTTCGAGTTTTCGGTAAACTTTGAGTTTTATTGTAAATGTATAGAAATCAATGATTAAGGTTAGAAATATGTATGAATCACATGTAACATAGTTTAGGCTTAGTGTATAACTTATTTGTTGGTTGAAAATGGCGATCAAATCATACTTTTTTCAACTTGCAAGAGGTACATTCGCTATTGACGCGACCTTTATGTTGCAGAACAATATGGAGATGCATCTCCAGAATTGTTCGACGTTTCATATACTTTGGGAAATTGCGGAGATGCATCTCCGAAACTCTTCAAAGTTATGATTTTATGGTGTTTCCGGAGATGCATCTTTGGAATTGTTCAATGTTATAATTGTATGGTGTTTCCGGAGACGCATCTCTGAAATTTCCTGCAATATATTTTTTTTTCTTATTTGTGTGTGTTGTTTACGTGCACTAATTATATGTATTACTTTACCTTACAGGAATAATGGCTGACAGAGTTGATAGACTGAGACATGGCAGGGTTCATCAGCACACATCAGTTTGACGGGAGCGGAGCCAGCAGGTTCTGGAGGCTCCAGGTACCTCTAGTCAAGCAGAGGTGTCGACTTCTGGAGCGTCATCTACTCTTGGGGATCGTGCTTTGTCTCATGCCACTCCACCTTCTTCTTCTTCCCATAGGAGACGAGGTTCATTATCTAACGCGTCATTTTCCCTATCCTCCCGCTCGTCAGGATTCACCAGTGCCACTTTCTACGGATGATGTTGTCGATCAAGACCCACCTCCCATTGATGATGTCGTTGATCTAGTGCAACCTCCAGAGGGTGAGGATACCGAGCCAGAGGGTTTTAGAGGAGGTTCATCTGATTTTTCCTTACTTCCTTTGTATCCAGGCCATACTTCCAAACATATATGGGATGGAGAGGTATCCTTAGTTGGATTTTTTATTTATTTTTTAAATTAACTTTAATTGCTGACATTGATTATTTTTTATATTGATTATTACTGACATTGATTATTTCTGGAAAATTTCATGAGCGTGATCCTCATAAGTTTCTTAACCATGGGAGGAAGATTGCTGCATTGCCTCAGCAGGAGGAAGATTGGTTTCAGTCGGTTCTGCTATTATCTGACATGAAGGACTTATGCATGATTGGTTACAATCTAGTCAACCATAGGATGCTTAATGCATTCATAGAGAGATAGTATTCTGAGACCTCTTCGTTTCATCTCCAGCATGGTGAGATGTCTATCACACTAGACAATATTTCATGTTTGTTGCATCTTTCGATCAGGGGGAGATTCCTCGATCATGGAAGGATGACGAAAGACGAGGAAGTTGAGATGATGGTAGAGCATCTGGGCGCTGATCCAGAGGAGGTGATGGAGGAGGTAGATAAGAAAATGGGTACTCGTGCTAGATTTGAGTTCCTGAAGAAGATATATGATGATGAGATTCTTCGTGCACAACAGGCTCATGGTGATGTTGAGCAGGTAGCGGCCGTACACAGGGCTCGTGCTTTGAGGGCATACTTTTTTTTGGTTGATACTTGCATTTTATGGACACGAGTACCACTTATACAGACGTTGCATACCTCTGATACTTCTTCAATCTCACTCAGATCCACGAGTACCACTGAGGGGCGGCTTGCCTAGCCTATCTCTATTCGAAGTTAAAGAAGAGATGTCGATGGAAAACGAAGCAGGTCACAGGCAATGTAACACTACTAGTGGTAATAGTTCTTGATCCTTAAATAGTTTTTGTCATTTTCATTTCATATTTTCGAAAACGTTGCCGATAATTATTGATCCTTGAATGTTTTTTTATTTTTATTTCAGGCTTGGATCCTCCAGCACTTCCTGCACCTCGCTGGTTGGGAGAATGTGCCAGAGTACACTAAGAACATGTCGTGTGTGTGTGTGTGCTTTTATCCCGCTCAGAGGGAACCAGGCGGTCGAGCCTTTCAAAGTCTATCTTGACTATTTAGTTATTGAGGACATGCACTTCAACAACTATGTGAATCACCGTCAGACGTGGCCATTTGATGAGATAGTGTTATACTCTGAATGGTTAGCTTGCGGATCACGTATCACTGCTCCTCATCTACCCGAGTGCGTCATGCGGCAGTTCTGGTACACTCAGGCCATCCTTAGATGCCCTGCTATCTCTGCTCCTCCTGCCTTGACTCGTAGGCAAATAGAGGAGATGTTTGTTGATTATGTGAGTCATCTGATTCCTGAGAAGGCATTGGATACCATCACCCTAAACGACTGGAGCTACATGGGGGTACACCAAATGGTTCTTCAGGGTGTCATATTCGTACATGGTGCAGACTGCTCCAAGAGATCCACCGAGACTAACTCATCAGGAGATACTAAAGGAAGAGCAGGCTCAGCTAGATCATGTTGATGATGTTTTGCCTAGGTATTGTCGAATAGTGGAGATTGTGTGGGCAGACATTGACGAGGGTATCTTCCCTAATGGGTCTGGTGTTAGGCGAGTCCTGGATGCCATCATATCGGAGGCACAGAGGGCACTATTGTACCGAAGACATCGTCGGAGGACAGGGGAATTGATGGTCGAGGAGGCAGAGCAGACATGGGAAGCATAGCAGTCATATGAGATAGAGGAGATGTTGTCGGACACACACGATAGTTATTTGTTATTGATCTGACCTGATCAGAAGGGGATCACGGGCCGGCCACACTCTATTGGACTGTTACGTGCTCACCGGTGCTGAGGAGAAAAAAGGGGGGTATGCCTGTAAAACACTTTGATGCCAAAGTAAGGAATTGGGCAGAGCGAGAGCAAAGTATAGAAATTGGGCAAGAAGTGAATTACCTGACCCTCTTGAGGAAGAGGGTATTTATAGAGAGACCCTAGCGCTGGGCCAACAGTCATTTGAGGTGGGCTGGATGACCAGGCCCAACCTTAATGACTGCTAGGGCTTACGTGGCGTAGTGAAGACCAGAACGTGGTCTTCGCCCTAGTCCAACTGTCCCGTGATCTCCGGAAAGTGGGTTTGACCTGCTCTTTCGGAGGTGGGCAGTTGAGAGATGACGTGTCCCCGCGGAGGGGAGCACGTGGAGAACGTGCGCCGGGCACGTTGTTCTCCTCGCGGAGGGGAGCTCGCGAGGTTGGGGAGGAACCAAGGCCGCGCTTTGACGCGCTGGGGTGTGTCATGTTCGGCTGATAAGAGGGGACGACGAGATGCTGTTGGACGCGCTGCTTGTATCCGGTGGCGTGCTCCGCCCGTCCTGCAGGACGCGCGTGCCCGGCGTGGCCAATTCGCTTATTGGGCCGTGCGCGGTATTGGGCTGGGCCGAGGTCGGGCCCAGACCGGAACAGGATCCCCCCAGGTCAAAGTTCTGGGAAAGAGCGAGGACTTAAGGTCGCTGTGTCGGGGGAAGAGATGGCGAAGCGGGAGGTTCGTCGGGGTTTATGCACGGTGGAACGGGCGCTTGCACGGGGGTCTCTCGTCGCCGGCGGAGCGGGGTGAAAGCAGGTGAAGGGGCGCGACTGTCAGGTTGCCGCCACGTGTCGCGCGTTAAGCGGTCGTAGGGGCGGCTACCCTATGTCATTAATGAGGCTAGTGTCGCTTCGAATCCCGCACCGGGTTATAAATATTGGGGTCCCCGCTCATTTTTCTACTTTTCACTTTGCTGTTTTACCTGCGACGCTCTGAGATCCTTGCCCGTCCGCCGTTTTCGTCGATCGCCGCCGCACCGTTCGGTTCTTCTTCCAGTTCGCCGCCGTTACAAGTAAGTTTTCTTTCTCTTTTCTTTTTACTTCCGCCTCTTGATTAGAGTGTGTGGTCGGGGCATGATGAATGCCCCGAGGAGGGACGCAAGATCCGCCGTATCTGGCGATTTTCTGGTGAATTTCCCGGGGAGAATCGGTTGTTCCGATGAATGTCCCGAGGACGGGGGCTTTCTCCGATGAATGCCCCGGGGACGCGTGCTTTTTCCGATGAATGCCCCGGGGACGCGCGCTTTTTCTGGTGACCATCCCGCGGAGGGATGGTGGGTTGGCTTTTGGACGCCCCGAGAAGGATCGACGGGGAGCGCCTGTTTGCTCGCCGTTCTCTGGCCTTTGTCGCCCTTTCACTTGACCTGCGGTGGAAGGCTGGATTTGATCTTGGCTATCGAATTCACCGTTGTCCTCTACTTTTCAGGTGTAGATGTCGGCCTTGGTACCGGGGACGATGGTCGAAGACAACGAGCCCGAGGTCCCGGACTTTGACGAGCGCGTCGCCCCGGTCGAAGAATGGGTGGCTGAAGAGCCGCTGTCTACCCCGTCCTGTTTCGTGGCCGATGCGTCCGACGTCTATGCCACCGTCGAGGATACGCCTATCGGGGAGCCATAACATTGGCAGGTGTACCGCCCGAAGGAGCACCATCGCATCTGCTCGCGATATGGGCGGCGGATGTTTCCTATGCACGAGTTCTACTTCAAAGAGGCTCGGCTCAGGTTACCGTTCTCCGCCTTTCATTTGGGGATCTTCGATTGGTTGTGCTTGGCCCCGTCCCAACTGCACCCCAACGCCTTGGCCTTCATCCGTGCCTTCGAGGTGGTGTGCTTCTACCTCGAGGTGGAGCCCACGGTACCGTTGTTTTTCCGTATCTTCCACTTACAGCGCCAGTCGGTGAATGGCCGCCAGGGATGGGTCTCATTTAAACAGTCGACCAAGCTTTTCAAGGCGTATAGTGATTCCGTCAAGGATTTCAAGGGTCGGTTCTTCCTCGTTAAACCGATCACACAGCAGGGCTCGGATACTCTCTTCACCGAGGGCGAGCGAATGGTAGACGACCAACGGTTCCTCGCGTGGCTTCCCAAGATACATCTGTTGTGGACCGCGGAGCATTTCAACCGAGGTACGGATAGGTATATCGTACGAGCGGGGACCCTCGACGAGAAAGATATGGCCACTTATTTGAAAATAGTCGCCTTTGTGCGGGCCCTTCCTCCGTCGAAGCTGGTGACGCCTGATGGTCGGTACATCCTCGACGCGCAGGGGAACGTGCGAACCAAGAAGCGGCTGATTAATACTAAGACCCTGCTCGGTTGCGCCACCGGGGCGGCCGCTCTGGATTATCTAGGTAGGGATGTTTCTTTTCTACCCGTGTTCGGGTGTTCTGGCTGTTGCTAACTCTTTCTTTGTTTTTGCAGCAAACATGTCTTCTATCGAGGAGCGGGTGAAGCAGTTGCGAGCTACCAGGAATGTCGTGGTCCCGAGGACGCGGGTGAGTCAGTTGGTCGGACAGGAGGTTGCGACGCCGGGAGGGCAGAGTTCGTCTTCTTCGCCTCAAGAGAGTCAGTCTCCCACGTCTCAGGGAGCAGCAAAAAGGCCGAGATCTGAGGAGCCCGGGGGTTTGATCGATCTGACGACCGGTTCGGCCGAGGAGGGTTACGTCGTCCCGCCTTGCCATCAGCATCCGGGCTATTTTCATGGTGCTCGATCTCCTACCGTCTCTGCTGGGGAGGTGAAGGTTGTCCGCGAGGCCGATCGAGAATCTCGTCGACGTATCCTGGCGGAGGATTTGGCTGCGATGATGCGGACGTTCACGACGGCCCTTGTACTGAACGAGGAAGGCTGCTCCGCCGACGAGTTGTCCAAATTGCAGGGGGACCTTATCTTTATGCAGTCGCGGTTGGCCAAGCTTACTGAGGAATTGGAGAAGAGTCAGAAGGATGTCGCTGATCAGCGCAAACGAGCAGATGGCGCTGAGGGGAAGGTGACCTCGCTGGAGGAGAAGTTGGGGGCGGCAACGGCCGAGGTGCAGGCGTTGAAAGTTCGTATGGAAGTTTTGGACAGCGCACTTTGTCCGGCCGAGGAAGAGACAGAGGGAGATCAACGGTTGATCACCTGTGCTGATCTGGTTGCCCGTATCTGGGAGCTGGAAGGTGATTGTTTGGAGGCTGTCGAGGTCGGGTTCAAGAACGCTGTAGAGCAGATCCAGGTTGTCAACCCCGGCGTCGCGCTGGTCGTGGATGGGATTGGGCCGTATCACGAGATTGTTTTTATGGCCTGCGTGCCGATATTTGTGACTTGTCTTTCTTTGGGCCTGCGTGCTCTGTTTGTGTAACATTAACTACTGGGCTGGTGCCCGCTTTTTGCTTAATATATTTTTTTGTGAATTTTCTAAGTGTGCGCTCGGTATTTGCATGATGTTTATGCTCGTTTTTCGTATTTATTTGTTTACTTGAATGCTTTTGACGTGTATGCCTCGATATGCTCTGGGTATGTTCGGGTGTTAGCTCGACCAACTTGTTACCGGTGGTGAAGGGAACCGGCCGGTTTGTCCGGCGACGTAGCCGGTCCGTTTCGGGGGTAGTTCTCCCCGTGGTGTGGACGTCCCATCGCGAGCTGGGTGTCCTGCCGATTTTGGTACGGCGGCGGGGGATCTCGGTCGAGGTGTTCCTTGCCGAGCAAGGTCGTCTGCTCGCGCACACAAGAGGCAGGGCTTGCTTTTCTTTGGTCGCTAGTGGACGCGGGGGTGTGCGGTGGTACCATGTCGCCCCCCAGTGGTCGGGACGATGGGTCGTCGCGGGCAGTGTTCTAACTGTAGTACCGCTTAAGCTTCGCGGCGTTCCAAGGTCGAGCTAGTTGTTTCCCGTGCAGGTTTTCGAGGTAATAGGTCTTGTGCTCCGTTTTGTCCCGGACTCGGTAAGGGCCTTCCCAATTCGCAGCCAGTTTGCCCTCGTGGGAGTCTTTCTGGTTTGTGCGGAGAACTAAGTCGCCTGTTTGAAAGTCGCGTTTTAGGACTTTGTTGTTGTGGCGAAGTGTGACTTGTTGCTTCAGTCGGGCTTCTCGGAGGGCTGCCCCTGACCGGATTTCCTCGACGAGGTCGAGCTCTTCTCGGAGGGCGCCGTCGTTGTCGTCGGTGCCCAGGGGAGCTTCCGTTCGTCGGGATGGTTCGCGTATTTCGACGGGTATCACGGCCTCGATTCCGTACGTGAGGCGAAATGGGGTTTCCCCCGTGGTTGAGTGGGGAGTGGTGCGGTATGCCCAGAGGACGCTGTGTAGCTCTTTGACCCATGCTCGTTTGGCGTCGCCGAGTCGTCGTCTGAGTCCCCTGCGATGATAGAATCTTTTTCAGGCTGATGAAAATGATCCCCAGCAGAGTCGCCAGCTGTCGCTACTGCGAAAATCGGCGCCGGCTGACAGAAGAGTCGCCACCGTGCGTTATTTATCCCAACGGGGGGAAAGGAAACGCTCGAAGTAAACCTCGCAAAAAACGGGAAAGGTATGGTCGTCGCAACCAAAACCTGGGTTCGGGAGTCGGTTACGCAAGGGGAAGGTATTAGCACCCCTCACGTCCGTCGTACTCGACGGGATCCACGCTTGCTTGGTTTGTCTAAAGGATGCAAAATAATCTATCTACGGTTGCTAAATCTCAACGGAAGGGAATTGACTCGATAGAGCGTCGCACTCTATGCCTGCGTATTCTCAAGAGAGAAAGTCAGAGTCAACGTAGTTCGGGAAACTACAGGGAATTGGCTCGCCAAGACTTCGCGTCTTGTGCCTACGTACTTCCACACTGCATGGAAGATCAGAGCTTTCGTAGTTCAGGCTAACTACGGCTAACTGGGTGTCCTCACACAGCAGTGAGAAATTAATCTGGTTTTTACAGGTACGGGAACCTATGGAAAAACTACGGTCTGGTCTCTAATGCACTCGGGCAAGAGAAAAGGGATAACAATCAGTCGTCAGCGGGAAAGTCTCGATCGCACAGCAGCGAGAGAACAAAAGGTTAGTTATTAGTGTGCTCGCTAGGATATCGCATCCTATGCCTACATATTCTCGTCTGGCACGAGAAATCAGAGCAGTTGTAGTTCGGCTACTTTCGAGACCACGGCTCAAATCTCGTTTTATTAACATTCTGAAAAATGATTACAATGATTGACTACGGGAAATAAACTCCTAGGAAATACTATCCTATCCATCTATCATGGAAAATTAATCAAATGGAAAATAGTCCCCTAACAAGTGGACTTCTAAAACTACCTCTAAAAGGCAAAATAAACTCTATGAAAAATGCACTCTAAAAAATATTAAATCTACAAACTAATATTTTTATACTATTTTTCCTTCTATTATTTTTATTATTTTTTTTTTGTCAATAATCTTTTCTCTTTCTTTTTTCCCAATATTATTTTTCAAATATTTTTCTCACATATTCTTTTTCAATATTTCCTTTTTTATCAATATTCTTTTTTTTGAATTTTTCTTTTATTCTCTCTTTTTTTTCAATATTCTCTTCTCTATTTTTTTCATATTTTCTTTTTCAATATTTTTTCACATTCTTTTCTTATTATTTTTTTTCATAAAGAAGACAATAAAAATGAAAAAGGCATACAAGGGGAGGGGGTACAGCAGTTACAAGGGGGGCATACAAGCAAAAAAAACTGAAGAAAATTGGGCCCAGCCCACAGCAAGAGAGAACAAAATAAAGAAACTGGGGCAGGGGTGCTGTCTGTTACAGGGGGATGTTATCAGAAATCTCGTTGGGCTCAAGCCCATCAGCCAAGAAAAACGGAAACGGGGGTGAATAAAAAAAACGGGGTGTGTCCACCAGCAGATATCACGTTGGGCTTAGCCCACCAAAGGCAACAAAAACGGAGGGTGCAATAACGACCAAAAAAAACCAATGGGCCTCTCGGCCCAGTCAACCATGGCCTTTCTCCTTCGTTCCAATCCCTCTCACCCTTTCCTCTTCCCTCTCTGAACCCTAGCTCTTCCTCACTCGGCCTCCGCCGCCGCCAACATCCTTCCTCCCCTACGATTCACCTCTTCTTCTCCTCAAATTCTACACAAAGACCTTCATCCCTCTCTGTTCAATCTCACTCCCCCAACTTCTCGTTCAGATGACTCCATTAGAGGTTGAAGATCTTGACTGAAGAATCTTACTCGTTGAAGAAAATAAAGAAGACTCGTGTGACGTTGATACGAAGACGATTGACGCTTGGATCCAGCTTCGGTGACGAAGAAGTTGAAGGTTGATGAATGTCTAGGGAGATCTCTGAAGGAAGACGAGGTTCTTGAAGCGTTTCTTGATGATCTGATCGTGAATGCATGATGACTATTCTTCGTTTCTGGAAGACTCTGGGAAGAACAACAACGAGTCTGGAGTTGAGAGTGAACGTTCTTGGTGAATCACTCATGGCGGAGAAGGAAGGTCCGTGATGAAGGTCGGATGCATGTTCGACGACAATTTGAACGTTGAAGATTGATGAACACGAAGAAGCTCGCGAATTCATTGTGTTGGATCAAAGGATCTTGAAGGCATTGATTCGTAATCTGAAGGCGTTAGCAGGAAATCTTGAAGGATCTTGAAGATTTGAAACGTTTGAAGATGAGGATCTTGATACTGGATCTGGAAATCTGATGATGAACGGTGATGATACTGATGAAGATCTTATGATAGTTTGACGAACATTGAAGATCTGTGACGACTCTGTTGAATTGGGACGGATGAACAAGGTTGAAGATTGCTGGAGGAGGTTTCTGGAGATTGATGAAGATGATGTTGACCGGAGGAGGAAGATGAAGATCGGAATAATTTCTGGAGTTTTTTCAGTTTCCGGCGAGGTAGTTGCGGTGGAGGGAGGAGGTTACGGCTGCCGGAGTTGGTTGGTGGTGGCCGGCGGTTGGTAGTTGCGGTGGTTACCGGCGTTTGCATGTCGGCCGGTGAGAGTAGGTGGTGAAGGATACGTGGCGGGCATGCATGCTGAGGGAGATGGGTGAGGACAAGTGTCTTGCAAGGTGGCAGTGAGAGAGAGAGGGAGAGGGACGTGTGGCAAGTTCTGAGGGTGAGTTGGAAAATGAAGTGTCCTCCCTTCTGCTGAACGCGTGGCTCATTTTATAGCTGACAAGTGGCATTTCCTTGGACCAAATGAACAAAAACGGACTGAATATATTTTGGGCCTCCAACCTGCACATTCTGGGCCCACGAAAAAATTAGCTCAATAACCCCAAAAAAACTGAATGAAAATGATTAAGAAATTCTGAATTAAAATGATTAAACCTAATTAAAAATTAATCAAAGATTAAACCTAATTAACTCTAAAAACAATTAACTAAATGAAACTCAATTAACTCTAATTAAAAGATTAAATCCTAATTAGATCTAAAAGATGATTAAAATCTAATTAAACCTATATTAAACTAATGTCTATTAAAACTATATTCTAAAAAATTAAAATCTATTAATTCTATTTAAAAGCAAATTTATCTATTATCTATATTAACCAAAATCTATTAAAAACTCTAGCAAGACAATCTATTATCTAAAAAACTATATTATAAAGGAAAATATTTTTTCTATTAAAACCCTAATATTCTAAAAAAAAAATGCTATTTAATATCTAATATATTCTAAAAATGATTTTAAAGCTATTAAAAATATTTAAAAAAATCTATTTAAATTCTAAAAAATCTATAAAGCCTATTTAAAATCTACAAGAAGCTATTAAATTTTAAAAAAATGCAGACAAAGGCAAATAACCAATATAAAAGAGAGTACGAGACCAGATAGAATCAAACGGTAAACCCAGACACCGAGAATCTCAAAAATCACTGCATAAACTGAAAACACCCAGGAAGCGCGCGACTTCCCAAAATAACCTCCGATTATCCGCACCGGCCTGAAATACCTGAAATGCGACAGCAGGGCTGTAATCCCGATAAAATCACCATGATTGAGAAAATGCACTATATGCAGTATGCAAATGCGAATGCGAGATGCGTCAAAACATCGAGCCAGATACGGGACCCGGTTGGTCAAATTTTAGGGTGCAACACCCAGAGGACGCTGTGTAGCTCTTCGACCCATGCTCATTTGGCGTCGCCGAGTCGTCGTCTGAGTCCCCTGAGTATGACTCTGTTCGCCGATTCTGCCTGGCCGTTTGTCTGAGGGTGTTCGACTGAGGCGAAGTGGTGTTTGGTTCCGAGTTTGGTGACGAAGTCGCGAAAGTTTTTGTCTGTGAATTGTGTGCCGTTGTCGGTGACGATGGCGAGTGGGACCCCGAATCTGGCGAGGATGTTGCGTTTGTAGAATCGGAGTATGTTGTGGGCGATGATTTTGGCCAAAGCTTCGGCCTCGATCCATTTGGTGAAGTAGTCCACTCCCAAGATGAGGTACTTGTTCTGGTAGGACCCTAAGGGGAAGGGCCCGAGGATGTCCAGCCCCCACCAGGCGAATGGCCATGGAGATGAGAGGGGCGTGAGGTCGGCTGGGGGGGAGAGGTGCATGTCCTCGTGTCGTTGACATTTGTCACATCGTTTGACGTATTCCTTCGCATCGGATTGCATTGATGGCCAGTAATAGCCTGCTCGTAGGGCCTTTCGTGCTAGGGATCTTCCGCCGAGGTGCTGCGCGTTGATGCCTTCGTGGATTTCCTCTAGAACGGCTGCGCTCTGGGACTTATCTATGCATTTGAGGAGTGGTATTGCGAAGCCTCGGTGGTACAGTCTTCCTTCGAGGAGAACGTACGAGCAGGCGCGTCGTCTGGTCGCGCTAGCCTCTCCAGGGTTGGCCGGAAGGTGGCCGGTGCTGAGATAGGTGTGGAGCGGGGTCATCCAGCAGTCAGTATCCCCGACGACGTTGATGTCGAGGGGGGGTGGTCGCGCTGGTACTTGGTTGCGACAAGATCTCTTGAATGACCGACTTGTGGCCGCTTCGCTTTTTGGTGCTTGCCAGTTTAGAGAGGATGTCGGCGCGGGTGTTCTGCTCGCGAGGGACGTGCTGAATCTCTGTTGTGTCGAAACCTCGAAGTTTTTCGGTGATGAGCGCGAGGTATTTGTTGCACCCTAAAATTTGCTCAACCTTATTCACTTGGTTTATGTTTCAATATCATTAGCATTTGCATATAGAGTCATGTACATAGCCTAACCATCTGCATAGCATAAGCATAGCAAGTCATTCAATAGGGGATCAAGCATTATTCTCATCTCTAGAGGCCTATCCAGAGGTTATTATCCTAATTCAATCTCATTTGAGTCATCAAGAAAGAATTTGAAAGCAGGGAGTTCAGTGGATCAAGCACTGAGTATATCTCTTAACTGAGGGTGTCTGAGGATCAACAAGGGAATTATGAGTTGTGAATTGAGAGCATGGGGAGTATCTAGACATCTTGGAGGACTTAGAAAGTCATTTGGAGAAGAAAACAAGTTGTTGATGGGATCACAAGAATTGCAGTTGAAGACAGTCAACTAGGGTTTCATCTGGGTCAACCCTAGGTCAACCCTAGGTCAATTGATTGATTTAAGGGCATTCAGGTCTATTGAAGGGATGTGGGGTTCATCATTTAACATGGAGAACAAGGATATGTTGTTATGCTAAGAAGAATTCAAGAGAAATCAAGGAGAAGAGGAGTCTCTAAATTAGGGTTTCTGTGTAAAATCCCCTAGTTTAGGTCAAGTTTCCAAGCAAGATAAGTCAAAATGCAAGCTTCAAATGGATCCTTGGCCAACATGAAACTTGTAAAGGATCTCAAGACCTTTAATTTGAGTGGTGGAAGACATCAAGGAGATTTATAGAACTCAAGTTATGGTCCTTGCAAGTTACAGGTCATCTGAGGTATCTGAAATTTTGTCTGTGAAAGTGACTTGACTTCCAAGCTAGTTTTACCCCTCAAGGAGATTTCAAATGAATTTCTGGCCAACATAAGAATTGTTCCTCATTGTCTTAGATTTATAGAATGGTATAGCATGCCTTCATATGATGTGTGGAACTCAACTTATGGTCTTGGCAAGCAAAGGGTATTTTGGTCATTTGTGAATTACAGGTCATTTTAACCTATGTCCAAAACTCATACAAGGAGGCCTCAAATGGAAAAACTTACAACATCAAACTTGCTCCAAATGACATTTTGAGTCTAGAAAAGTGACCATGAGAGATTGGAAAAGTTCATAGCACAAGGTTTCAAAATTGGTGAATTTAATGAAGAAAAATGGCTTAAAAAATGAGATTTTTCATATCTTGGTCAAATGATGCAAAATTATAGGTCATTTTGAATGGAAAAGACATTTCAAAGACAATGGTTCAAGCACTTTTTTGAGTTTAGAAGGAAAAAGAAAAGTTATTTGTGGTTACTTGCATTTGAAGGAACATAACCAAAATGGATTCAACTTGGAGTGCAAGGGAAGTTGCAAGATGGTTCTAGAAGATTCATTTGAGCACTATATATTCATGAAATCAGAATTGAGCAAGGGTTGAATCCTCATTTGTGCAAAAATCTCACAAATTCTCTCTATTCTTTCTCCTTGCAATTTCATCCAAATTTCTCAAAATCTCCATCAATCATCACCAATATTGATTCCACCATATTCAATCATCATCATGGATTAAAGATCAACAAAGATCTGATTGAAATTGATCCATTTTCGAGCACCATAATCATCAATATCCAAATTGCAATTTCAAGTGGACAGCAAGATCCAAGGCAAGAATCATCAAGGTTTTGCAAACAGAATCAAGCACTGAGATAGTTGATCAAGATCCAAGCATTAGAAGCCTCAGATCCACGAGTTCAACATCCATTTCCAAGCTTTCACACCAGGTTCAATTTCTCTCCCATAGCTTGATATAGATAGATTTACATGGTTTTATTAGTTTAGATGTGATCTAGGTTGTTAGTAGAACGATTAGGATGAGTTTGGTGCTGTTTGGTGATAGTTCGTGACAGGTGCTTGAAACTTTTTAGACTTAGAACTCATAGCATAGTGCATTATAATGTTAGTTTGATAGATCAGAATAATCACCATTAGGCATAGAGTAGATTAGTACAGGTTTGAGTGAGAATCTTGATGATGCATACCAGAGTATTTTCATGGTGGCCAGAACTTGTCTCGATCGGTTTGAGTGATACACTGAATTTCCGAATGAACTATGACCATAGGCTTGTAGAGGGAGAAATTCTGAATGATTTTCATGTTTGGATCGAGTTGAACCGTGGCCTGTAGAAGGAGAACAGAGAGCTTGAACAGGATACGTGCATGGTATTTCATGGAAGGTATAAAACCCTAGTTGTGACCAAGGTTGAAGACGAAATCCTGGTCGTCCATCGCGTGCAAGACCTTTGACCAAAGAAGCAATCCTGCGGCTCTCATTTAAAACAGAATTTTGGAGGGAGAGAATAGAAGCCAAAACGCACTGTTTCATTTAATGAAACGGGCGGGCTTAGTGTGTGTTTCGCTATTGACACCACCCAATATTGAGCCCAGCGAGATTTGAACGTGAAAACCATACTGAATACACCCCCTGCTTCCTATTCTTTTATTTTCATTAATTCTGACTTGTTCTGGGCCTAATACAAACTTGCTACACGCACCCCCGTTTGCTGGCCCACTGGAATATGAACTGAGCGTGTTTGCTTAATAAACCCCCCCCCCCCCCCTCTCATTTTAATTGATTTAGTTTTTAATTCCATTTTAATTTCTAGTAACTTTAGAAAATCATATAAAATAGGAAATTAAATCTTTTTTAGTGGTTGTTTTTTCTATATTTTCTTGGTTCTGTCTAGAAAATTATAAAAAAATAAAAATTGCATTTTATTTTTATTTGATATTTTTCCCATATTTTCTAAATAAATGACATTTTAAATAGTTTCATTTCATGCATGATTTTGTTAATTTTTGTTCTATTAGATGCTTTCATATTTTTTGTTCATTCTTTTTAGGTTGCTTAGATGAGATATTGAACTTGTAGAAACAATTTAGTTCCCATTTTTAGAAATTAATTTTAGGTGCTTAATGTAGGCTTGAACAACATGAACAAATTAGGGCTTTTAGGGGATGACTTAGGAGATTTGATTCTTTTCCCTTAGGACTTAGGGTTTGACTAGTTTAGTTATGTGACTATAAGGGCTATGGGTAGTTATTAGATCCCTTAGAAAAAGTCAGGATTCCCCTACTGCTATTAATACTCTGTGTATGTCTGATTGACTGGTGTGGTGTGCCCTCTGGGGATTATTGCTTGCTTGCTTGGGTATTGGGATTGTCTGGGAACTTGGGAGAGCTGAAGACTTGAGGAGATGAAGACCATTGGAGATTCAGAGATGGAAGATCAACTGCCAGAGTTGGAGAGGAGGTTCTTGCTAGCAGCTGCTGAGGAGACTAGGGTTTAGAAGCTAGGCAGAGCTCTAGATTAGAAAGCTTGTTTCTCAAACATGGAATGCCTTGTCTGCATCCATCCTTTCTCTATGATTCAAAGTCTCTTTCCAATATCCACCTCCTTCCTTTGGAAGGATCAGTGAATATATTGGAAAGATAGAACTTTTGAGAGGAAACTTTCTGTTTAATGTTAACAGTTGATGAACCACCCTTGGTAGGTAATTAACTGTCTAACATCCATTCACTTCACTCTTGTGACTGATTCCTCATCCTGGAGGTTTGAACTTGAAGAAAAGCCATTGCAGATAGAAGACTGATGATCAAAGCCCTTGCCTGAAGGCCATGAAGATGGAGATTGATGCTTGTTGAAGCCGGTAGCTGATTGGAGATTACTTGGAGTCAGATGTTGATTCAGAGCTGCTGATGTTGTTTCTTTTGCTGTTGTATTTCATTGCTGATGTATTGATTGGTTTTCCGGACTGTATTGTTTGCTGTTTACCCTGTTGGGTTGAAAGTGAAGTCTGTTCACTTTTGCCTATTGTTTTCTAGGTTCGAGGTTGAGTGGGACTCCCTTGCCTCGCTTGTACTGTTGCATCCATGCATTTTACCGCTTTATTATATCTGTTATTGTTTCTGTTTCTGCCTATCCCTTAGGATCTCTGTTTCTCTCTGTGCAAGAGAGGAGCATGATAGACACTAGGTCTTAACCCATGCATGATAACATTAGGTTAGTTTGATTCCCTTCGCAACCGTAGGTTAGAGTTCTGTCTCTTCTTTCTCAAAACAAACAGAAAAACACATAAAGATTTCAAACACAATAAAAGACACTTCTCTCGTAAAAGAAGGTGAACTCATCAAAGCGTCATTTTTGTCCACTTGGACCGCAAATCAGAAAACCTTTTTTCAGAAAGAATAAAATCAACCAAGACAAGCTTGTGTCTTCCGTGGCCCGAACTACGTTTGCTCTGATCTTTCATGCTGTATGAAAGTACGTAGGCATAGGATGCGATATCCTAGCGAGCAACCTTCCCCTCCTTTCCCGTAGGTAGGCGAACTACGTTGACTCTGATTTCTCGTTCCAGACGGGAATACGTAGGCATAAAGTGCGATACTTTGCCGAGTCATTTTTTATTTTCATTTTATTTTCTTTTTAACCCTTGACCTATAGTTTAGATAGAATAACAATCCATACCCGAAAACAAGCGTGGATCCCGTCGAGTACGACGGACGTGAGGGGTGCTAATACCTTCCCCTTGCGTAACCGACTCCCGAATCCAGGTTTTGGTTGCGATGACCATACCTTTCCCGTGTTGTGCGAGGTTTACTCTGAGCGTTTCCTTTCCCTCCCGTGGGATAAATAACGCGCGGTGGCGACTCTTCTGTTCAGCCGGCGCCGATTTTCGCAGTAGCGACAGCTGGCGACTCTGCTGGGGATCCAACGTCCCCTGGCTGCTAAGAACTGCGATGGTTCTTATGCATTTGGGATCCAACGTCCCTTTGAGCGAGTCAATCCTAGCGCTTGTTTTCCCGTCGAGGATTTTGTATGGATTTATATTTCTGACCTTTATTTTCAGCATTATATATATTGTTTATTATTGCTGTATTGGGGGTGACGGGTGTTCTGATATTGAGTGAGAAGCCGGACCTGGGCTTGAGTGCACCTAGAATTAGAGTAGAAAGTAGTGGGCGCGTGCCGGCTTTGCTTGCATTAGTGTCTCATGAAATCTACACTCGGACGAGGTTCTTCTGGTTGGCTTCTTTTTCTACCCTTTGGGTCGAAGGGGTTATTGGTCAGCTGAATTGTCGACTCCGGGAACCGATCACTTGGAAGTTGGCTAAGTGAGGCCTCTTCAGGATTTGATGATGCCACTCCTTCTGGGAATCGTATCATCAACCCTGAAAGTCTGTGACGCCGACGACCGCATAGGATGCCGTACCTTTGTCAGTTATAGGGCCACCCACCTGTGAGGGGATTTGGGGTTATGCAGGTAACCAGACCTTCAGACTACCGGTTTGTTCTCGATCAGAGATCCTGGGTATTTATGGAGAGTTATGAGGTCTGTCAGAGACCATTTGGAGATGTGTTCTGAGGTCTGTCAGAGACCAATTAGAGATGTGATTTGAGGTCTACCAGAGACCAGTGGGAGTTATGGTTTGAGGTCCATCAGAGACCAGCAATGGAGCTTTGTTTTAGGTCTATCTGAGACCAGGGTTTGAGGACTTCTGGATGGTCTATCTGAGACCTTTCTTGATTGGGTTCAGGCTATTCAGCTACAGCTTTGGTCCCTGTTGCATGTTACTTGCATTGCATTGACTGCATATCCATTACCATTTGCATTTCACTAATGTGTGTCTGTGCTGCAGGTGCATTTGCATTTCCCTAGTTCTAGTGCCCAGACTTCTGAGTATTGATTATGGCTAGTTTGAGGAAAACAGTTGCGTATAAGCTGCCTTCACCTGATATTACCCCTTTACTCGGTCTGATATCTCTTGCTGATGAAGAGGTTAGAAGGAGCTTTAGAATGAGTCATGGGAGATTACTGAGATTAGTCTGCAAGCCCACTGCTGATGAGATGAGCGGGCTATACACCTTAATGCAGTTCTATGACCCCGCATTGAGATGCTTTACTTTTGTTGACTTCATTCTAGGACCTACCATTGAGGAGTATGTGGAGTTTACTGAGCTTCCCGTGCAGAACAAGGTTCCCTTTATTCACTCTGCTGCTGAGCCCAAGCTGGAGGACTTAGCCAAAGCCTTGCATATGAACGCTGCTGAGTTGTTAGTGACTTCTTGGCTCGGGGTTCCCGGTTTCTCTCTAGATTTTCTGGTTGGCAAAGCTCAAGAGTACGCCAAGAACGGTTGTTGGGTGGTTTTCAATGCTATTTTGGCTTTGTGCATTTATGGAATTGTGCTGTTTCCAAACTTGCCCAACTTCGTAGACCTGGATGCTTTCCATCTATTTGCTGCAGGCAACCCAGTGCCAACGTTGATCGGAGACTTCTACCACTCATTGCACTACAAGAACGAAAACCGAAGGGGAAAAGTTGTTTACTGCTGTGCTCCTTTATTGAATATGTGGTTTAAAAGTCATCTTCCCATGAAGGGACCATTTGCAGACAGTGTAACCTCAGCCAGTTGGTCAGAGCGCCTGATGAGGCTATACTCCGAAGACGTTGTATGGTTTGATCGAGATTTGTTGGGATCCGAGCTCATCTTCAGCTGTTCTGGGTACCCTAATGTGCCGCTGATAGGAAGAAAAGGGTGTATCAATTACAACCCTTCTCTATTCATTCGCCAGTTCGGATATGCACTGAAGAATCCACCTCAGGAGGAAGAAGTACAGGAATCTCTGTACTTCACCGGTGACGTGAAGGGGGAGTTATTAGCCAAGTTGCAACATGCCTGGACACGTATTAACCGCAAAGGGAAGCCACTGTTAGGTAAGAACGATTGCCAGGCCTATGCACCTTACAGGGTTTGGATCCAGGAAAGAGCAAGTCAGTTGAAGATGCCATTTCCAGACGCACCAATCCTCGTTCTTATTCCGGCAGAAGAGCCAACTACTGTTTCTAGGGAGGCGTACGAGCAAGTTGTGAAGGAAAAAGAAGCCTTGATGAAGGTCAACGAAGGGTTAGAGCAAGAGCTAGCCCAGGCACGCAGCGAGAAAAACAAGGCCGTATATGCTTTCCAACAACAAATCGAGCTGCTAAACAGGTTAGGGGCTGAGTTGACTGAGGAAAAGAAAAAGCGTGAACGTCTGGGGCAAGAGTTCAGAAGCTCCCATGACATGCTGGAAGCCAAAAAGAAGGCGCTCGACGCAGCACACCGAGAAATCTCCTCTTGCAATAAGACTTGGAACGCCACACTCACCAACAATAAGAAGAGGGAAGATAAGCTGAAGCAGCAAATTTCCGACCTCGAAGAGAAGTTGAAGTCTAGCATCAAGAAGTGTGAGGAGGAAGTGATGACCCGGTATAGTGTCCAGCATGCACTGAACAAGGCAATCAAATCCAGAGATGAAGCAGTGTCTCAGAAGCGAAAGTTAGAAGATTGCTTCGGAGAAGCAACATGGGAAGAAACTGCTGAAGACGTACGCCGTGTCCTTAAGAAGAGAAACCAACTGGTTGAAGGGCTGCTTACCCAACCAAGTCATCCGGAGACCAAGAAGTTGCTAGAAGAGTACCAGACTTTTGGGAGGAATTGATCATTTCATGTAGTAACTTGTATGCTTTATTTGCATAGTGCTGACCATCACCAGGATTGTTGGTTGAGGTCATGCCTTCTTTGTACTCTCGGCTTATTGATTCTCCCTGCAATATATGAGGCTTTCTATGATTCAGCTCCGATATTCCTATTGTCAACACTGTCACTGCACTGGCACCTTCACACTAGAACTGGGGGAATGAATCACCCTAATGCACAGGCACACACATTGCATTGCATTCATATTCATATTGCATTACAGGTAATTATTAAATTGTATCTCATCTCCTGTATCCATCAGGTCCCCCAAGATTAGCGACCGAAGAATTCCCTGGCGTTCAACCAGAAGCAGCAGCAAGGAAGTCATGAGTCAGGATCCGACTGAGATGCAAGAGGTGCGCGACCACATAACGCGGATCATACAAGTAATGGAAACCATGGCCGAGAGTCAGAAGCAGTTGCAGGATACGGTGCAGCCTCTGATGGCACGGGCTAATGATAGAGCTGCCGGCTTTGCTCAGCTAGAGAATCAAGGTTTTCTCCCAGGCCGCATACGCCAACTTGTGGGGGTAGCCATCAAACAGGTTCAAGCAGAATTAACGGATGTTCGAGGCCAGCTGGGGCAGTTCACGAAAGATATGCAAGAGTTGCGCTCGAATCAAGAGACGCTAGAAGAAGAGAACTGCCGACTGAAGGCACAGATAGGGTTGATGGCTGAAGTATTAAGGAACGTACTCCGGAGAGAAGAAGGGCAAATGTCGGAAGACGCGGCTGGCTTATCTGTTCCTCAGGGGTCTGAAGAATCGGCACCCACGCATGATAGGCGTAAGAGACCCTCCCCACGATTCGAAGCTCAGAATTCTCCTCGTCAGCAGTCGCAATTGATTTTGCAGGATAACTCAAGAAGGTGTGGTAAGAGGATGAGGTCTTCTAACAGAGTATTTGATGAGATCCCTGTGGATTATGATCAGCTGGTGCAACTCTTGTTCCAACTTCAACTGGCTGAGCCCCGCATTTTGGTTCCACTGACAAGGCAGCCGCCACCAGACTATGACTTGAACGCCCATTGCGCCTTCCACTCCGGAGCACCGGGGCATAACATTGCAAACTGCAAAGCTTTTAAGCATAAGATTCAAGATTTGCTGGATGAGAAAATAATTGAGTTTGTACCGGGGGGCATAAAAGTTGCAGGGACTGATATTCCCATTTCTCCGCCAGAGGTTGCAGATGAATCGAGGTATATCCCAGAGCCACCGGAAGCTAAGTCTCCATGTCCACAACAGTTGCCAATGCCAGGGTTGAACTTAAGGATGATAACGCGTGAGCCCAAGGAATCGCTCGAGCAAAGCCAGCAGCATACAAGATGCCAGTATACGACTCAGCAAAGAATTCGGGGAAAGAAGCCGAGGAGGGCGTTTGAGAAGCCTCCCTCAACGTACGCAGATTTGTTACAGACACTACTAAGATTGAACTTGGTGGAGAAAAGAACTCTGGCGCCAATAACCGGCACTCTGCCGGATGGCTATGATGCAAGCAGGCACTGTGAATTCCACTCCGGGGCTCCCGGACATGATATTGAAGGTTGTCACGCGTTCAAGCATAACGTCCAAGATTTAATCGACAGCAGGGTCATTAATTTCTCTGACAGGGTTCCCAAGGCGGTGCAAGGCCATCGACAAGCAAAAACCGGGGTGATGAAAAAGTTTCCCAGATTTGATCGGGCCGGTGAAAGAAGATCGAGACAGCAGTAGGCTACCCCTGATGATAGCTTCTGAGGATGGTTGACTCGCCAATAAGTCAGAGTGCAGGAAGTCCAGTTCTGAGACACCGACATTTTTCATGTTATCTTGTTCATATCCGCGCATTCGTAGTTTCTTTTCTGTGTAATTGCAAATTTCGCTCTTAAAACTTGTTGTTTTTCAATTGATATTAATAAACGAAATGAATATGCATGTTTTGAATTAATCCAGTCGTGTTCACTCTTTGTTTTACTTTAATGCTTAATGCTTGTTTTAGCAGGAATCTGGGGAGGATGACGAAAACAGATGACGAATAATATTCCGATCGTATGCTTTTGGATAAAGAACCTGTTGATGAGATACAGGCATTGTTTCAATCCATAAACACCGGAGATATAAGGAAGATAATCCCTTGATAACCCCTTTGAGCCAGTAGTAGGAGTTTCTTTTGAAAATGAAAAAACCTAAATCTCAACCCGGGGCAGGGTAGGCGTCAGTTAGTTCGGCCCAGCGTTCGAATCGTGAAAAGAGTGTCCGGTTGAGGATAAATCACACTTGTATAAGTCGTGCCTAAAGAACCGCAATGGTTAAACCTTGCCGACAAAGAGTGAAACAGTCACATTACTCCACAAGAAGTCAGACAAACCAGTGCCACACGAATTGTTCAAAAAAAAAAACAAAAAAAAAGAGAACGAAAAGTGAAAAGAATCAAGAGCCCGCTAAGTCAAAACTTGAAAACAAATGACTTAGGCAAAAACAGGGGCATCCCGCTGGACTGGAAAATCAAAAGAATCTCAAAAGATACTCAGTCCAGGCAAAAGTTAGGGAACGGAAAAAAAAAACGAAAGACGAAAAGGATTGTCAAAGAAAAGAACAAATCCTCGAAAAGGACAAAAGTCGTGTGATTCTAGGTACCCAAAGACGAAAAGCAAATGACTGTCACTCAGAAACAAAAAATGTGTGGTATCCTGAACCATCACTCCTATCATTCCACCTCTAATAGGTGAACGCTGAAGTCAGATTAGCTGAACATAGGATTGGAGAACATCACGAAGAATGGGTGGGTCGAAATAAATTTTGAGCCTATATCTTTCCTTGTTAACCGTGAACCTGACCACGTTACAACCCGCAAAAGTCCTAATTGAAACAGGTTTTGTCCAAGGGCATACGTCAGTAAAGATCTCGTCGATTCTGACTCCTAAAAGGGTTCCTCTTACCAGTTTTCATATTGACATTTTGATAATTGATTCATTACATGTCACAAAATTTTCAGTGAACAGGCTTGGATTTTGAAACTGTCATATGTATTGCGTTTAATATATCTTTTATGCAGAACAACTTGTGTTACTTGCGAGTAAGCGCATGCCGACAGGAAAGATTCCTACAGTGGAAGGTATGATCGGGATAAAATGCAGAAATGCCCATATGTTTCGTGAACTGGGGCAAGCTATACTGATTAATTCAGGAAGAGTCAGTCATCCTAGAATCAGTAAATCTGGGGCAGTCAGGTCAAGGTGTGAAATGTAGAAGCCGTCCATGTCTGGTTGTCAGGATACGAAGACTGAAGGGTCCATTCCAAAATGGTCGCAGATTCAGGAGCAAGCTATACAAAATACAGACTGGGGGCATGTTAGTATCCCCGAAGCGGAGTTCTCTCTTTTCAGCAAGTGTTCTTTCCTTCCAGTGGAACTCGAAGATCAAGACTCTCCCCAGCAGAGTTGGTGGTGGGTCCTGGCATTTATTTTGTCAGGGATACTGTGTAATATCAGTTCACTCGCCAGCAGAAGTTCAATCATACCGGGCACATCCGCTGCTCCCCAGTAGAGTTATATTCCCCGGCAGGATGTTACTTCAACAAGGTGCTCGGTTTAAGTTCCTAATTTCCCAGCTGAGTCGACTTCACTCTTACAGCATTTATTTTGCTGGAATAATTCTGTAGCACCTGGCTATCCCCAGCGGAGTTGGCATTATCTTCAGCATTTATTTTGCTGAAGCGGTTCCTGTATCCCAGCAGGTGGGGAGAGCACTTGCTCAAATGAACTACCAAACACTCAAGATCTCGGCATGAGATATTCAATGATAATGTCAGTTTCGGCAGTATTCCCCACAGAGTTACCAGGATAAGTCTCTCTTTATTCCCAAGCAGAGTTATTTGTCATCAAAAGGTTTCATGAACCAGAAGTTCAGAAGTGGCCTCCGGGCATCAGAACAGGCATCCGGTAATTTGGTTTCCAGATAATCCCCAGTAGAGTCCGCCTCAAAGTCGCTATCACGTCAGTGCTAAGAAGTTTGTGGGTTGGGACCAATGAAGAAGTGAGTCCTGACGTGGACAAGTTGTATTTCCCCAGCGGGTCGAAGATGCCTGAGTCCTGACGTGGACAAATCAAGACGAAACATGGGTCCTGACGTGGAACGAAGTTGTTTCCTTACGTGGAAAGATTGAGTCCTTACGTGGACATATCAAGCCAGAGTCTTTACATGGACAGATTGATAACGTATTCATTACGTGGAAAAAAAATCATATTCCTTACGTGGAAAGATTAGAGTCCTTACGCGGACATATCAAGAGGAGATTCCTAACGTGGAAAGATGGAGATTCCTTACGTGGAAAGATTTGAGTCCTCACGCGGACATATCAAGATTGATTCCTTACGTGGAAAGATTAGAGTCCTTACGCGGACATATCAAGAGGAGATTCCTAACGTGGAAAGAAGGTAGATTCCTTACGTGGAAAGTTTAGTCCTAACGTGGACAGATTCAGATCAAGATCATTCCTTACGTGGAAAGATTGGAGTCCTTACGTGGACAGATTAAGATGGTGTTCCTGACGTGGAAAGGTGGGTCCTAACATGGACGATGTTCTCCTTACGTGGAAAGACAATGTTTCCTTACGTGGAAAGAAGTTGGTATTCCTTACGCGGAAAGATGTAGTCCTTACGCGGACATATCGAAATGGATTCCTTACGGGGAAACAAGTGCATTCCTAACGTGGAAGAGTTTAGTCCTGACGCGGGCAGATCCAGACGAAGTCTTATTCCTTACGTGGAAAAATGGTGATTCCTTACGTGGAAAATAGATTGATTCCTTACGTGGACAGATCAAAGTTCGATCAGAGTCCTTACGTGGACATATCAAGAGCATTCCTTACGTGGAAGAAAAATGATTCCTTACGTGGAAAGACGAGTTTATTCCTTACGTGGAAAGATTGAGTCCTTACGCGGACATATCAAGAATGATTCCTGACGTGGAAAGAAAGTGATGACTCCTTACGTGGAAAGATTGAGTCCATACGCGGACATATCAAAAGTTATTCCTTACGTGGATAAGAGCATTCCTTACGTGGAAAAGAAGTTATTCCTAACGTGGAAAAATGGTGATTCCTTACGTGGAAAAATGGTGATTCCTTACGTGGAAAAATGGTGATTCCTTACGTGGAAAGATTGGAGTCCTTACGGGGACAGAGAAAGAGTGCATTCCTAACATGGAAGAGCTGAGTCCTTACGTGGACAAATCAGAAAAATGGTTCCTTACGGGGAAAGGAGATCGCGTTCCTTACGTGGAAAAGATTGAGTCCTTACGCGGACACATAGGAGGAGGATTCCTTACGTGGAAAGAGCGGAGTCCTTACGTGGACAGATTAAGATGGCATTCCTTACGTGGAAAAATGTAGTCCTGACGCGGACAAATCGGAAGGAATTAGTTGCCTTATGTGGAAAAGTTATGTTTCCTTGCGTGGAAAACGGATAGCATTCCTTATGTGGAAAGAAGATTGCTTCCTGACGTGGAAAGATGAAAGGGTTAGTCCTGACGTGGACAGATACAGAAGAAATGATTCCTAACGTGGACAGGTGTTATTCCTAACGTGGAAGAGTCTATTCCTAACGTGGACGATTTATTGGAATATCCCCCAGCGGAGTTGCCGAGATTTTTCTGGGTTAACAGCAAGTGGAGTCCTAACGTGGACAGGTTCTAGTTGAGATTTCTTCGTATTGATGACAGACAGAGTCCTAATGTGGACAAGCAAGCAATCTGTTATCCCCAGCGTGGTCGTTACGAGATCAGTGAGCGGCTGCAAACAGTCAGATCCAGGCAGTGGATGTCGTTACCCAAACAGGGGTACAGTTTATTTCTGCGGTTGGCAAATTTCCGGGTTTCTTAGTATTCAACCGTCTCGTACCTCGAATGTTTGAAGGTCGTTCGCTCTTCACCCAATCGGGTCCAAGTCGCTTGAATAGGGGCAGCTGTTGCACCCTAAAATTTGCTAAACCTTATTCACTTGGTTTATGTTTCAATATCATTAGCATTTGCATATAGAGTCATGTACATAGCCTAACCATCTGCATAGCATAAGCATAGCAAGTCATTCAACAGGGGATCAAGCATTATTCTCATCTCTAGAGGCCTATCCAGAGGTTATTATCCTAATTCAATCTCATTTGAGTCATCAAGAAAGAATTTGAAAGCAGGGAGTTCAGTGGATCAAGCACTGAGTATATCTCTTAACTGAGGGTGTCTGAGGATCAACAAGGGAATTATGAGTTGTGAATTGAGAGCATGGGGAGTATCTAGACATCTTGGAGGACTTAGAAAGTCATTTGGAGAAGAAAACAAGTTGTTGATGGGATCACAAGAATTGCAGTTGAAGACAGTCAACTAGGGTTTCATCTGGGTCAACCCTAGGTCAACCCTAGGTCAATTGATTGATTTAAGGGCATTCAGGTCTATTGAAGGGATGTGGGGTTCATCATTTAACATGGAGAACAAGGATATGTTGTTATGCTAAGAAGAATTCAAGAGAAATCAAGGAGAAGAGGAGTCTCTAAATTAGGGTTTCTGTGTAAAATCCCCTAGTTTAGGTCAAGTTTCCAAGCAAGATAAGTCAAAATGCAAGCTTCAAATGGATCCTTGGCCAACATGAAACTTGTAAAGGATCTCAAGACCTTTAATTTGAGTGGTGGAAGACATCAAGGAGATTTATAGAACTCAAGTTATGGTCCTTGCAAGTTACAGGTCATCTGAGGTATCTGAAATTTTGTCTGTGAAAGTGACTTGACTTCCAAGCTAGTTTTACCCCTCAAGGAGATTTCAAATGAATTTCTGGCCAACATAAGAATTGTTCCTCATTGTCTTAGATTTCTAGAATGGTATAGCATGCCTTCATATGATGTGTGGAACTCAACTTATGGTCTTGGCAAGCAAAGGGTATTTTGGTCATTTGTGAATTACAGGTCATTTTAACCTATGTCCAAAACTCATACAAGGAGGCCTCAAATGGAAAAACTTACAACATCAAACTTGCTCCAAATGACATTTTGAGTCTAGAAAAGTGACCATGAGAGATTGGAAAAGTTCATAGCACAAGGTTTCAAAATTGGTGAATTTAATGAAGAAAAATGGCTTAAAAAATGAGATTTTTCATATCTTGGTCAAATGATGCAAAATTATAGGTCATTTTGAATGGAAAAGACATTTCAAAGACAATGGTTCAAGCACTTTTTTGAGTTTAGAAGGAAAAAGAAAAGTTATTTGTGGTTACTTGCATTTGAAGGAACATAACCAAAATGGATTCAACTTGGAGTGCAAGGGAAGTTGCAAGATGGTTCTAGAAGATTCATTTGAGCACTATATATTCATGAAATCAGAATTGAGCAAGGGTTGAATCCTCATTTGTGCAAAAATCTCACAAATTCTCTCTATTCTTTCTCCTTGCAATTTCATCCAAATTTCTCAAAATCTCCATCAATCATCACCAATATTGATTCCACCATATTCAATCATCATCATGGATTAAAGATCAACAAAGATCTGATTGAAATTGATCCATTTTCGAGCACCATAATCATCAATATCCAAATTGCAATTTCAAGTGGACAGCAAGATCCAAGGCAAGAATCATCAAGGTTTTGCAAACAGAATCAAGCACTGAGATAGTTGATCAAGATCCAAGCATTAGAAGCCTCAGATCCACGAGTTCAACATCCATTTCCAAGCTTTCACACCAGGTTCAATTTCTCTCCCATAGCTTGATATAGATAGATTTACATGGTTTTATTAGTTTAGATGTGATCTAGGTTGTTAGTAGAACGATTAGGATGAGTTTGGTGTTGTTTGGTGATAGTTCGTGACAGGTGCTTGAAACTTTTTAGACTTAGAACTCATAGCATAGTGCATTATAATGTTAGTTTGATAGATCAGAATAATCACCATTAGGCATAGAGTAGATTAGTACAGGTTTGAGTGAGAATCTTGATGATGCATACCAGAGTATTTTCATGGTGGCCAGAACTTGTCTCGATCGGTTTGAGTGATACACTG
This sequence comes from Lathyrus sativus, assembly GCA_963859935.3. Taxonomy (NCBI): domain Eukaryota; kingdom Viridiplantae; phylum Streptophyta; class Magnoliopsida; order Fabales; family Fabaceae; genus Lathyrus; species Lathyrus sativus. The sequence goes on along the minus strand of OZ012737.1, from coordinate 633,207,348 downwards.
AATTTCCGAATGAACTATGACCATAGGCTTGTAGAGGGAGAAATTCTGAATGATTTTCATGTTTGGATCGAGTTGAACCGTGGCCTGTAGAAGGAGAACAGAGAGCTTGAACAGGATACGTGCATGGTATTTCATGGAAGGTATAAAACCCTAGTTGTGACCAAGGTTGAAGACGAAATCCTGGTCGTCCATCGCGTGCAAGACCTTTGACCAAAGAAGCAATCCTGCGGCTCTCATTTAAAACAGAATTTTGGAGGGAGAGAATAGAAGCCAAAACGCACCGTTTCATTTAATGAAACGGGCGGGCTTAGTGTGTGTTTCGCTATTGACACCACCCAATATTGAGCCCAGCGAGATTTGAACGTGAAAACCATACTGAATACACCCCCTGCTTCCTATTCTTTTATTTTCATTAATTCTGACTTGTTCTGGGCCTAATACAAACTTGCTACGCGCACCCCCGTTTGCTGGCCCACTGGAATATGAACTGAGCGTGTTTGCTTAATAAACCCCCCCCCCCCCCCCCTCTCATTTTAATTGATTTAGTTTTTAATTCCATTTTAATTTCTAGTAACTTTAGAAAATCATATAAAATAGGAAATTAAATCTTTTTTAGTGGTTGTTTTTTCTATATTTTCTTGGTTCTGTCTAGAAAATTATAAAAAAATAAAAATTGCATTTTATTTTTATTTGATATTTTTCCCATATTTTCTAAATAAATGACATTTTAAATAGTTTCATTTCATGCATGATTTTGTTAATTTTTGTTCTATTAGATGCTTTCATATTTTTTGTTCATTCTTTTTAGGTTGCTTAGATGAGATATTGAACTTGTAGAAACAATTTAGTTCCCATTTTTAGAAATTAATTTTAGGTGCTTAATGTAGGCTTGAACAACATGAACAAATTAGGGCTTTTAGGGGATGACTTAGGAGATTTGATTCTTTTCCCTTAGGACTTAGGGTTTGACTAGTTTAGTTATGTGACTATAAGGGCTATGGGTAGTTATTAGATCCCTTAGAAAAAGTCAGGATTCCCCTACTGCTATTAATACTCTGTGTATGTCTGATTGACTGGTGTGGTGTGCCCTCTGGAGATTATTGCTTGCTTGCTTGGGTATTGGGATTGTCTGGGAACTTGGGAGAGCTGAAGACTTGAGGAGATGAAGACCATTGGAGATTCAGAGATGGAAGATCAACTGCCAGAGTTGGAGAGGAGGTTCTTGCTAGCAGCTGCTGAGGAGACTAGGGTTTAGAAGCTAGGCAGAGCTCTAGATTAGAAAGCTTGTTTCTCAAACATGGAATGCCTTGTCTGCATCCATCCTTTCTCTATGATTCAAAGTCTCTTTCCAATATCCACCTCCTTCCTTTGGAAGGATCAGTGAATATATTGGAAAGATAGAACTTTTGAGAGGAAACTTTCTGTTTAATGTTAACAGTTGATGAACCACCCTTGGTAGGTAATTAACTGTCTAACATCCATTCACTTCACTCTTGTGACTGATTCCTCATCCTGGAGGTTTGAACTTGAAGAAAAGCCATTGCAGATAGAAGACTGATGATCAAAGCCCTTGCCTGAAGGCCATGAAGATGGAGATTGATGCTTGTTGAAGCCGGTAGCTGATTGGAGATTACTTGGAGTCAGATGTTGATTCAGAGCTGCTGATGTTGTTTCTTTTGCTGTTGTATTTCATTGCTGATGTATTGATTGGTTTTCCGGACTGTATTGTTTGCTGTTTACCCTGTTGGGTTGAAAGTGAAGTCTGTTCACTTTTGCCTATTGTTTTCTAGGTTCGAGGTTGAGTGGGACTCCCTTGCCTCGCTTGTACTGTTGCATCCATGCATTTTACCGCTTTATTATATCTGTTATTGTTTCTGTTTCTGCCTATCCCTTAGGATCTCTGTTTCTCTCTGTGCAAGAGAGGAGCATGATAGACACTAGGTCTTAACCCATGCATGATAACATTAGGTTAGTTTGATTCCCTTCGCAACCGTAGGTTAGAGTTCTGTCTCTTCTTTCTCAAAACAAACAGAAAAACACATAAAGATTTCAAACACAATAAAAGACACTTCTCTCGTAAAAGAAGGTGAACTCATCAAAGCGTCATTTTTGTCCACTTGGACCGCAAATCAGAAAACCTTTTTTCAGAAAGAATAAAATCAACCAAGACAAGCTTGTGTCTTCCGTGGCCCGAACTACGTTTGCTCTGATCTTTCATGCTGTATGAAAGTACGTAGGCATAGGATGCGATATCCTAGCGAGCAACCTTCCCCTCCTTTCCCGTAGGTAGGCGAACTACGTTGACTCTGATTTCTCGTTCCAGACGGGAATACGTAGGCATAAAGTGCGATACTTTGCCGAGTCATTTTTTATTTTCATTTTATTTTCTTTTTAACCCTTGACCTATAGTTTAGATAGAATAACAATCCATACCCGAAAACAAGCGTGGATCCCGTCGAGTACGACGGACGTGAGGGGTGCTAATACCTTCCCCTTGCGTAACCGACTCCCGAATCCAGGTTTTGGTTGCGATGACCATACCTTTCCCGTGTTGTGCGAGGTTTACTCTGAGCGTTTCCTTTCCCTCCCGTGGGATAAATAACGCGCGGTGGCGACTCTTCTGTTCAGCCGGCGCCGATTTTCGCAGTAGCGACAGCTGGCGACTCTGCTGGGGATCCAACGTCCCCTGGCTGCTAAGAACTGCGATGGTTCTTATGCATTTGGGATCCAACGTCCCTTTGAGCGAGTCAATCCTAGCGCTTGTTTTCCCGTCGAGGATTTTGTATGGATTTATATTTCTGACCTTTATTTTCAGCATTATATATATTGTTTATTATTGCTGTATTGGGGGTGACGGGTGTTCTGATATTGAGTGAGAAGCCGGACCTGGGCTTGAGTGCACCTAGAATTAGAGTAGAAAGTAGTGGGCGCGTGCCGGCTTTGCTTGCATTAGTGTCTCATGAAATCTACACTCGGACGAGGTTCTTCTGGTTGGCTTCTTTTTCTACCCTTTGGGTCGAAGGGGTTGTTGGTCAGCTGAATTGTCGACTCCGGGAACCGATCACTTGGAAGTTGGCTAAGTGAGGCCTCTTCAGGATTTGATGATGCCACTCCTTCTGGGAATCGTATCATCAACCCTGAAAGTCTGTGACGCCGACGACCGCATAGGATGCCGTACCTTTGTCAGTTATAGGGCCACCCACCTGTGAGGGGATTTGGGGTTATGCAGGTAACCAGACCTTCAGACTACCGGTTTGTTCTCGATCAGAGATCCTGGGTATTTATGGAGAGTTATGAGGTCTGTCAGAGACCATTTGGAGATGTGTTCTGAGGTCTGTCAGAGACCAATTAGAGATGTGATTTGAGGTCTACCAGAGACCAGTGGGAGTTATGGTTTGAGGTCCATCAGAGACCAGCAATGGAGCTTTGTTTTAGGTCTATCTGAGACCAGGGTTTGAGGACTTCTGGATGGTATATCTGAGACCTTTCTTGATTGGGTTCAGGCTATTCAGCTACAGCTTTGGTCCCTGTTGCATGTTACTTGCATTGCATTGACTGCATATCCATTACCATTTGCATTTCACTAATGTGTGTCTGTGCTGCAGGTGCATTTGCATTTCCCTAGTTCTAGTGCCCAGACTTCTGAGTATTGATTATGGCTAGTTTGAGGAAAACAGTTGCGTATAAGCTGCCTTCACCTGATATTACCCCTTTACTCGGTCTGATATCTCTTGCTGATGAAGAGGTTAGAAGGAGCTTTAGAATGAGTCATGGGAGATTACTGAGATTAGTCTGCAAGCCCACTGCTGATGAGATGAGCGGGCTATACACCTTAATGCAGTTCTATGACCCCGCATTGAGATGCTTTACTTTTGCTGACTTCATTCTAGGACCTACCATTGAGGAGTATGTGGAGTTTACTGAGCTTCCCGTGCAGAACAAGGTTCCCTTTATTCACTCTGCTGTTGAGCCCAAGCTGGAGGACTTAGCCAAAGCCTTGCATATGAACGCTGCTGAGTTGTTAGTGACTTCTTGGCTCGGGGTTCCCGGTTTCTCTCTAGATTTTCTGGTTGGCAAAGCTCAAGAGTACGCCAAGAACGGTTGTTGGGTGGTTTTCAATGCTATTTTGGCTTTGTGCATTTATGGAATTGTGCTGTTTCCAAACTTGCCCAACTTCGTAGACCTGGATGCTTTCCATCTATTTGCTGCAGGCAACCCAGTGCCAACGTTGATCGGAGACTTCTACCACTCATTGCACTACAAGAACGAAAACCGAAGGGGAAAAGTTGTTTACTGCTGTGCTCCTTTATTGAATATGTGGTTTAAAAGTCATCTTCCCATGAAGGGACCATTTGCAGACAGTGTAACCTCAGCCAGTTGGTCAGAGCGCCTGATGAGGCTATACTCCGAAGACGTTGTATGGTTTGATCGAGATTTGTTGGGATCCGAGCTCATCTTCAGCTGTTCTGGGTACCCTAATGTGCCGCTGATAGAAAGAAAAGGGTGTATCAATTACAACCCTTCTCTATTCATTCGCCAGTTCGGATATGCACTGAAGAATCCACCTCAGGAGGAAGAAGTACAGGAATCTCTGTACTTCACCGGTGACGTGAAGGGGGAGTTATTAGCCAAGTTGCAACATGCCTGGACACGTATTAACCGCAAAGGGAAGCCACTGTTAGGTAAGAACGATTGCCAGGCCTATGCACCTTACAGGGTTTGGATCCAGGAAAGAGCAAGTCAGTTGAAGATGCCATTTCCAGACGCACCAATCCTCGTTCTTATTCCGGCAGAAGAGCCAACTACTGTTTCTAGGGAGGCGTACGAGCAAGTTGTGAAGGAAAAAGAAGCCTTGATGAAGGTCAACGAAGGGTTAGAGCAAGAGCTAGCCCAGGCACGCAGCGAGAAAAACAAGGTCGTATATGCTTTCCAACAACAAATCGAGCTGCTAAACAGGTTAGGGGCTGAGTTGACTGAGGAAAAGAAAAAGCGTGAACGTCTGGGGCAAGAGTTCAGAAGCTCCCATGACATGCTGGAAGCCAAAAAGAAGGCGCTCGACGCAGCACACCGAGAAATCTCCTCTTGCAATAAGACTTGGAACGCCACACTCACCAACAATAAGAAGAGGGAAGATAAGCTGAAGCAGCAAATTTCCGACCTCGAAGAGAAGTTGAAGTCTAGCATCAAGAAGTGTGAGGAGGAAGTGATGACCCGGTATAGTGTCCAGCATGCACTGAACAAGGCAATCAAATCCAGAGATGAAGCAGTGTCTCAGAAGCGAAAGTTAGAAGATTGCTTCGGAGAAGCAACATGGGAAGAAACTGCTGAAGACGTACGCCGTGTCCTTAAGAAGAGAAACCAACTGGTTGAAGGGCTGCTTACCCAACCAAGTCATCCGGAGACCAAGAAGTTGCTAGAAGAGTACCAGACTTTTGGGAGGAATTGATCATTTCATGTAGTAACTTGTATGCTTTATTTGCATAGTGCTGACCATCACCAGGATTGTTGGTTGAGGTCATGCCTTCTTTGTACTCTCGGCTTATTGATTCTCCCTGCAATATATGAGGCTTTCTATGATTCAGCTCCGATATTCCTATTGTCAACACTGTCACTGCACTGGCACCTTCACACTAGAACTGGGGGAATGAATCACCCTAATGCACAGGCACACACATTGCATTGCATTCATATTCATATTGCATTACAGGTAATTATTAAATTGTATCTCATCTCCTGTATCCATCAGGTCCCCCAAGATTAGCGACCGAAGAATTCCCTGGCGTTCAACCAGAAGCAGCAGCAAGGAAGTCATGAGTCAGGATCCGACTGAGATGCAAGAGGTGCGCGACCACATAACGCGGATCATACAAGTAATGGAAACCATGGCCGAGAGTCAGAAGCAGTTGCAGGATACGGTGCAGCCTCTGATGGCACGGGCTAATGATAGAGCTGCCGGCTTTGCTCAGCTAGAGAATCAAGGTTTTCTCCCAGGCCGCATACGCCAACTTGTGGGGGTAGCCATCAAACAGGTTCAAGCAGAATTAACGGATGTTCGAGGCCAGCTGGGGCAGTTCACGAAAGATATGCAAGAGTTGCGCTCGAATCAAGAGACGCTAGAAGAAGAGAACTGCCGACTGAAGGCACAGATAGGGTTGATGGCTGAAGTATTAAGGAACGTACTCCGGAGAGAAGAAGGGCAAATGTCGGAAGACGCGGCTGGCTTATCTGTTCCTCAGGGGTCTGAAGAATCGGCACCCACGCATGATAGGCGTAAGAGACCCTCCCCACGATTCGAAGCTCAGAATTCTCCTCGTCAGCAGTCGCAATTGATTTTGCAGGATAACTCAAGAAGGTGTGGTAAGAGGATGAGGTCTTCTAACAGAGTATTTGATGAGATCCCTGTGGATTATGATCAGCTGGTGCAACTCTTGTTCCAACTTCAACTGGCTGAGCCCCGCATTTTGGTTCCACTGACAAGGCAGCCGCCACCAGACTATGACTTGAACGCCCATTGCGCCTTCCACTCCGGAGCACCGGGGCATAACATTGCAAACTGCAAAGCTTTTAAGCATAAGATTCAAGATTTGCTGGATGAGAAAATAATTGAGTTTGTACCGGGGGGCATAAAAGTTGCAGGGACTGATATTCCCATTTCTCCGCCAGAGGTTGCAGATGAATCGAGGTATATCCCAGAGCCACCGGAAGCTAAGTCTCCATGTCCACAACAGTTGCCAATGCCAGGGTTGAACTTAAGGATGATAACGCGTGAGCCCAAGGAATCGCTCGAGCAAAGCCAGCAGCATACAAGATGCCAGTATACGACTCAGCAAAGAATTCGGGGAAAGAAGCCGAGGAGGGCGTTTGAGAAGCCTCCCTCAACGTACGCAGATTTGTTACAGACACTACTAAGATTGAACTTGGTGGAGAAAAGAACTCTGGCGCCAATAACCGGCACTCTGCCGGATGGCTATGATGCAAGCAGGCACTGTGAATTCCACTCCGGGGCTCCCGGACATGATATTGAAGGTTGTCACGCGTTCAAGCATAACGTCCAAGATTTAATCGACAGCAGGGTCATTAATTTCTCTGACAGGGTTCCCAAGGCGGTGCAAGGCCATCGACAAGCAAAAACCGGGGTGATGAAAAAGTTTCCCAGATTTGATCGGGCCGGTGAAAGAAGATCGAGACAGCAGTAGGCTACCCCTGATGATAGCTTCTGAGGATGGTTGACTCGCCAATAAGTCAGAGTGCAGGAAGTCCAGTTCTGAGACACCGACATTTTTCATGTTATCTTGTTCATATCCGCGCATTCGTAGTTTCTTTTCTGTGTAATTGCAAATTTCGCTCTTAAAACTTGTTGTTTTTCAATTGATATTAATAAACGAAATGAATATGCATGTTTTGAATTAATCCAGTCGTGTTCACTCTTTGTTTTACTTTAATGCTTAATGCTTGTTTTAGCAGGAATCTGGGGAGGATGACGAAAACAGATGACGAATAATATTCCGATCGTATGCTTTTGGATAAAGAACCTGTTGATGAGATACAGGCATTGTTTCAATCCATAAACACCGGAGATATAAGGAAGATAATCCCTTGATAACCCCTTTGAGCCAGTAGTAGGAGTTTCTTTTGAAAATGAAAAAACCTAAATCTCAACCCGGGGCAGGGTAGGCGTCAGTTAGTTCGGCCCAGCGTTCGAATCGTGAAAAGAGTGTCCGGTTGAGGATAAATCACACTTGTATAAGTCGTGCCTAAAGAACCGCAATGGTTAAACCTTGCCGACAAAGAGTGAAACAGTCACATTACTCCACAAGAAGTCAGACAAACCAGTGCCACACGAATTGTTCAAAAAAAAAAACAAAAAAAAAGAGAACGAAAAGTGAAAAGAATCAAGAGTCCGCTAAGTCAAAACTTGAAAACAAATGACTTAGGCAAAAACAGGGGCATCCCGCTGGACTGGAAAATCAAAAGAATCTCAAAAGATACTCAGTCCAGGCAAAAGTTAGGGAACGGAAAAAAAAAACGAAAGACGAAAAGGATTGTCAAAGAAAAGAACAAATCCTCGAAAAGGACAAAAGTCGTGTGATTCTAGGTACCCAAAGACGAAAAGCAAATGACTGTCACTCAGAAACAAAAAATGTGTGGTATCCTGAACCATCACTCCTATCATTCCACCTCTAATAGGTGAACGCTGAAGTCAGATTAGCTGAACATAGGATTGGAGAACATCACGAAGAATGGGTGGGTCGAAATAAATTTTGAGCCTATATCTTTCCTTGTTAACCGTGAACCTGACCACGTTACAACCCGCAAAAGTCCTAATTGAAACAGGTTTTGTCCAAGGGCATACGTCAGTAAAGATCTCGTCGATTCTGACTCCTAAAAGGGTTCCTCTTACCAGTTTTCATATTGACATTTTGATAATTGATTCATTACATGTCACAAAATTTTCAGTGAACAGGCTTGGATTTTGAAACTGTCATATGTATTGCGTTTAATATATCTTTTATGCAGAACAACTTGTGTTACTTGCGAGTAAGCGCATGCCGACAGGAAAGATTCCTACAGTGGAAGGTATGATCGGGATAAAATGCAGAAATGCCCATATGTTTCGTGAACTGGGGCAAGCTATACTGATTAATTCAGGAAGAGTCAGTCATCCTAGAATCAGTAAATCTGGGGCAGTCAGGTCAAGGTGTGAAATGTAGAAGCCGTCCATGTCTGGTTGTCAGGATACGAAGACTGAAGGGTCCATTCCAAAATGGTCGCAGATTCAGGAGCAAGCTATACAAAATACAGACTGGGGGCATGTTAGTATCCCCGAAGCGGAGTTCTCTCTTTTCAGCAAGTGTTCTTTCCTTCCAGTGGAACTCGAAGATCAAGACTCTCCCCAGCAGAGTTGGTGGTGGGTCCTGGCATTTATTTTGTCAGGGATACTGTGTAATATCAGTTCACTCGCCAGCAGAAGTTCAATCATACCGGGCACATCCGCTGCTCCCCAGTAGAGTTATATTCCCCGGCAGGATGTTACTTCAACAAGGTGCTCGGTTTAAGTTCCTAATTTCCCAGCTGAGTCGACTTCACTCTTACAGCATTTATTTTGCTGGAATAATTCTGTAGCACCTGGCTATCCCCAGCGGAGTTGGCATTATCTTCAGCATTTATTTTGCTGAAGCGGTTCCTGTATCCCAGCAGGTGGGGAGAGCACTTGCTCAAATGAACTACCAAACACTCAAGATCTCGGCATGAGATATTCAATGATAATGTCAGTTTCGGCAGTATTCCCCACAGAGTTACCAGGATAAGTCTCTCTTTATTCCCAAGCAGAGTTATTTGTCATCAAAAGGTTTCATGAACCAGAAGTTCAGAAGTGGCCTCCGGGCATCAGAACAGGCATCCGGTAGTTTGGTTTCCAGATAATCCCCAGTAGAGTCCGCCTCAAAGTCGCTATCACGTCAGTGCTAAGAAGTTTGTGGGTTGGGACCAATGAAGAAGTGAGTCCTGACGTGGACAAGTTGTATTTCCCCAGCGGGTCGAAGATGCCTGAGTCCTGACGTGGACAAATCAAGACGAAACATGGGTCCTGACGTGGAACGAAGTTGTTTCCTTACGTGGAAAGATTGAGTCCTTACGTGGACATATCAAGCCAGAGTCTTTACATGGACAGATTGATAACGTATTCATTACGTGGAAAAAAAATCATATTCCTTACGTGGAAAGATTAGAGTCCTTACGCGGACATATCAAGAGGAGATTCCTAACGTGGAAAGATGGAGATTCCTTACGTGGAAAGATTTGAGTCCTCACGCGGACATATCAAGATTGATTCCTTACGCGGAAAGATTAGAGTCCTTACGCGGACATATCAAGAGGAGATTCCTAACGTGGAAAGAAGGTAGATTCCTTACGTGGAAAGTTTAGTCCTAACGTGGACAGATTCAGATCAAGATCATTCCTTACGTGGAAAGATTGGAGTCCTTACGTGGACAGATTAAGATGGTGTTCCTGACGTGGAAAGGTGGGTCCTAACGTGGACGATGTTCTCCTTACGTGGAAAGACAATGTTTCCTTACGTGGAAAGAAGTTGGTATTCCTTACGCGGAAAGATGTAGTCCTTACGCGGACATATCGAAATGGATTCCTTACGGGGAAACAAGTGCATTCCTAACGTGGAAGAGTTTAGTCCTGACGCGGGCAGATCCAGACGAAGTCTTATTCCTTACGTGGAAAAATGGTGATTCCTTACGTGGAAAATAGATTGATTCCTTACGTGGACAGATCAAAGTTCGATCAGAGTCCTTACGTGGACATATCAAGAGCATTCCTTACGTGGAAGAAAAATGATTCCTTACGTGGAAAGACGAGTTTATTCCTTACGTGGAAAGATTGAGTCCTTACGCGGACATATCAAGAATGATTCCTGACGTGGAAAGAAAGTGATGACTCCTTACGTGGAAAGATTGAGTCCATACGCGGACATATCAAAAGTTATTCCTTACGTGGATAAGAGCATTCCTTACGTGGAAAAGAAGTTATTCCTAACGTGGAAAAATGGTGATTCCTTACGTGGAAAAATGGTGATTCCTTACGTGGAAAAATGGTGATTCCTTACGTGGAAAGATTGGAGTCCTTACGGGGACAGAGAAAGAGTGCATTCCTAACATGGAAGAGCTGAGTCCTTACGTGGACAAATCAGAAAAATGGTTCCTTACGGGGAAAGGAGATCGCGTTCCTTACGTGGAAAAGATTGAGTTCTTACGCGGACACATAGGAGGAGGATTCCTTACGTGGAAAGAGCGGAGTCCTTACGTGGACAGATTAAGATGGCATTCCTTACGTGGAAAAATGTAGTCCTGACGCGGACAAATCGGAAGGAATTGGTTGCCTTATGTGGAAAAGTTATGTTTCCTTGCGTGGAAAACGGATAGCATTCCTTATGTGGAAAGAAGATTGCTTCCTGACGTGGAAAGATGAAAGGGTTAGTCCTGACGTGGACAGATACAGAAGAAATGATTCCTAACGTGGACAGGTGTTATTCCTAACGTGGAAGAGTCTATTCCTAACGTGGACGATTTATTGGAATATCCCCCAGCGGAGTTGCCGAGATTTTTCTGGGTTAACAGCAAGTGGAGTCCTAACGTGGACAGGTTCTAGTTGAGATTTCTTCGTATTGATGACAGACAGAGTCCTAATGTGGACAAGCAAGCAATCTGTTATCCCCAGCGTGGTCGTTACGAGATCAGTGAGCGGCTGCAAACAGTCAGATCCAGGCAGTGGATGTCGTTACCCAAACAGGGGTACAGTTTATTTCTGCGGTTGGCAAATTTCCGGGTTTCTTAGTATTCAACCGTCTCGTACCTCGAATGTTTGAAGGTCGTTCGCTCTTCACCCAATCGGGTCCAAGTCGCTTGAATAGGGGCAGCTGTTGCACCCTAAAATTTGCTAATCCTTATTCACTTGGTTTATGTTTCAATATCATTAGCATTTGCATATAGAGTCATGTACATAGCCTAACCATCTGCATAGCATAAGCATAGCAAGTCATTCAACAGGGGATCAAGCATTATTCTCATCTCTAGAGGCCTATCCAGAGGTTATTATCCTAATTCAATCTCATTTGAGTCATCAAGAAAGAATTTGAAAGCAGGGAGTTCAGTGGATCAAGCACTGAGTATATCTCTTAACTGAGGGTGTCTGAGGATCAACAAGGGAATTATGAGTTGTGAATTGAGAGCATGGGGAGTATCTAGACATCTTGGAGGACTTAGAAAGTCATTTGGAGAAGAAAACAAGTTGTTGATGGGATCACAAGAATTGCAGTTGAAGACAGTCAACTAGGGTTTCATCTGGGTCAACCCTAGGTCAACCCTAGGTCAATTGATTGATTTAAGGGCATTCAGGTCTATTGAAGGGATGTGGGGTTCATCATTTAACATGGAGAACAAGGATATGTTGTTATGCTAAGAAGAATTCAAGAGAAATCAAGGAGAAGAGGAGTCTCTAAATTAGGGTTTCTGTGTAAAATCCCCTAGTTTAGGTCAAGTTTCCAAGCAAGATAAGTCAAAATGCAAGCTTCAAATGGATCCTTGGCCAACATGAAACTTGTAAAGGATCTCAAGACCTTTAATTTGAGTGGTGGAAGACATCAAGGAGATTTATAGAACTCAAGTTATGGTCCTTGCAAGTTACAGGTCATCTGAGGTATCTGAAATTTTGTCTGTGAAAGTGACTTGACTTCCAAGCTAGTTTTACCCCTCAAGGAGATTTCAAATGAATTTCTGGCCAACATAAGAATTGTTCCTCATTGTCTTAGCTTTCTAGAATGGTATAGCATGCCTTCATATGATGTGTGGAACTCAACTTATGGTCTTGGCAAGCAAAGGGTATTTTGGTCATTTGTGAATTACAGGTCATTTTAACCTATGTCCAAAACTCATACAAGGAGGCCTCAAATGGAAAAACTTACAACATCAAACTTGCTCCAAATGACATTTTGAGTCTAGAAAAGTGACCATGAGAGATTGGAAAAGTTCATAGCACAAGGTTTCAAAATTGGTGAATTTAATGAAGAAAAATGGCTTAAAAAATGAGATTTTTCATATCTTGGTCAAATGATGCAAAATTATAGGTCATTTTGAATGGAAAAGACATTTCAAAGACAATGGTTCAAGCACTTTTTTGAGTTTAGAAGGAAAAAGAAAAGTTATTTGTGGTTACTTGCATTTGAAGGAACATAACCAAAATGGATTCAACTTGGAGTGCAAGGGAAGTTGCAAGATGGTTCTAGAAGATTCATTTGAGCACTATATATTCATGAAATCAGAATTGAGCAAGGGTTGAATCCTCATTTGTGCAAAAATCTCACAAATTCTCTCTATTCTTTCTCCTTGCAATTTCATCCAAATTTCTCAAAATCTCCATCAATCATCACCAATATTGATTCCACCATATTCAATCATCATCATGGATTAAAGATCAACAAAGATCTGATTGAAATTGATCCATTTTCGAGCACCATAATCATCAATATCCAAATTGCAATTTCAAGTGGACAGCAAGATCCAAGGCAAGAATCATCAAGGTTTTGCAAACAGAATCAAGCACTGAGATAGTTGATCAAGATCCAAGCATTAGAAGCCTCAGATCCACGAGTTCAACATCCATTTCCAAGCTTTCACACCAGGTTCAATTTCTCTCCCATAGCTTGATATAGATAGATTTACATGGTTTTATTAGTTTAGATGTGATCTAGGTTGTTAGTAGAACGATTAGGATGAGTTTGGTGCTGTTTGGTGATAGTTCGTGACAGGTGCTTGAAACTTTTTAGACTTAGAACTCATAGCATAGTGCATTATAATGTTAGTTTGATAGATCAGAATAATCACCATTAGGCATAGAGTAGATTAGTACAGGTTTGAGTGAGAATCTTGATGATGCATACCAGAGTATTTTCATGGTGGCCAGAACTTGTCTCGATCGGTTTGAGTGATACACTGAATTTCCGAATGAACTATGACCATAGGCTTGTAGAGGGAGAAATTCTGAATGATTTTCATGTTTGGATCGAGTTGAACCGTGGCCTGTAGAAGGAGAACAGAGAGCTTGAACAGGATACGTGCATGGTATTTCATGGAAGGTATAAAACCCTAGTTGTGACCAAGGTTGAAGACGAAATCCTGGTCGTCCATCGCGTGCAAGACCTTTGACCAAAGAAGCAATCCTGCGGCTCTCATTTAAAACAGAATTTTGGAGGGAGAGAATAGAAGCCAAAACGCACCGTTTCATTTAATGAAACGGGCGGGCTTAGTGTGTGTTTCGCTATTGACACCACCCAATATTGAGCCCAGCGAGATTTGAACGTGAAAACCATACTGAATACACCCCCTGCTTCCTATTCTTTTATTTTCATTAATTCTGACTTGTTCTGGGCCTAATACAAACTTGCTACGCGCACCCCCGTTTGCTGGCCCATTGGAATATGAACTGAGCGTGTTTGCTTAATAAACCCCCCCCCCTCTCATTTTAATTGATTTAGTTTTTAATTCCATTTTAATTTCTAGTAACTTTAGAAAATCATATAAAATAGGAAATTAACTCTTTTTTAGTGGTTGTTTTTTCTATATTTTCTTGGTTCTGTCTAGAAAATTATAAAAAAATAAAAATTGCATTTTATTTTTATTTGATATTTTTCCCATATTTTCTAAATAAATGACATTTTAAATAGTTTCATTTCATGCATGATTTTGTTAATTTTTGTTCTATTAGATGCTTTCATATTTTTTGTTCATTCTTTTTAGGTTGCTTAGATGAGATATTGAACTTGTAGAAACAATTTAGTTCCCATTTTTAGAAATTAATTTTAGGTGCTTAATGTAGGCTTGAACAACATGAACAAATTAGGGCTTTTAGGGGATGACTTAGGAGATTTGATTCTTTTCCCTTAGGACTTAGGGTTTGACTAGTTTAGTTATGTGACTATAAGGGCTATGGGTAGTTATTAGATCCCTTAGAAAAAGTCAGGATTCCCCTACTGCTATTAATACTCTGTGTATGTCTGATTGACTGGTGTGGTGTGCCCTCTGGGGATTATTGCTTGCTTGCTTGGGTATTGGGATTGTCTGGGAACTTGGGAGAGCTGAAGACTTGAGGAGATGAAGACCATTGGAGATTCAGAGATGGAAGATCAACTGCCAGAGTTGGAGAGGAGGTTCTTGCTAGCAGCTGCTGAGGAGACTAGGGTTTAGAAGCTAGGCAGAGCTCTAGATTAGAAAGCTTGTTTCTCAAACATGGAATGCCTTGTCTGCATCCATCCTTTCTCTATGATTCAAAGTCTCTTTCCAATATCCACCTCCTTCCTTTGGAAGGATCAGTGAATATATTGGAAAGATAGAACTTTTGAGAGGAAACTTTCTGTTTAATGTTAACAGTTGATGAACCACCCTTGGTAGGTAATTAACTGTCTAACATCCATTCACTTCACTCTTGTGACTGATTCCTCATCCTGGAGGTTTGAACTTGAAGAAAAGCCATTGCAGATAGAAGACTGATGATCAAAGCCCTTGCCTGAAGGCCATGAAGATGGAGATTGATGCTTGTTGAAGCCGGTAGCTGATTGGAGATTACTTGGAGTCAGATGTTGATTCAGAGCTGCTGATGTTGTTTCTTTTGCTGTTGTATTTCATTGCTGATGTATTGATTGGTTTTCCGGACTGTATTGTTTGCTGTTTACCCTGTTGGGTTGAAAGTGAAGTCTGTTCACTTTTGCCTATTGTTTTCTAGGTTCGAGGTTGAGTGGGACTCCCTTGCCTCGCTTGTACTGTTGCATCCATGCATTTTACCGCTTTATTATATCTGTTATTGTTTCTGTTTCTGCCTATCCCTTAGGATCTCTGTTTCTCTCTGTGCAAGAGAGGAGCATGATAGACACTAGGTCTTAACCCATGCATGATAACATTAGGTTAGTTTGATTCCCTTCGCAACCGTAGGTTAGAGTTCTGTCTCTTCTTTCTCAAAACAAACAGAAAAACACATAAAGATTTCAAACACAATAAAAGACACTTCTCTCGTAAAAGAAGGTGAACTCATCAAAGCGTCATTTTTGTCCACTTGGACCGCAAATCAGAAAACCTTTTTTCAGAAAGAATAAAATCAACCAAGACAAGCTTGTGTCTTCTGTGGCCCGAACTACGTTTGCTCTGATCTTTCATGCTGTATGAAAGTACGTAGGCATAGGATGCGATATCCTAGCGAGCAACCTTCCCCTCCTTTCCCGTAGGTAGGCGAACTACGTTGACTCTGATTTCTCGTTCCAGACGGGAATACGTAGGCATAAAGTGCGATACTTTGCCGAGTCATTTTTTATTTTCATTTTATTTTCTTTTTAACCCTTGACCTATAGTTTAGATAGAATAACAATCCATACCCGAAAACAAGCGTGGATCCCGTCGAGTACGACGGACGTGAGGGGTGCTAATACCTTCCCCTTGCGTAACCGACTCCCGAATCCAGGTTTTGGTTGCGATGACCATACCTTTCCCGTGTTGTGCGAGGTTTACTCTGAGCGTTTCCTTTCCCTCCCGTGGGATAAATAACGCGCGGTGGCGACTCTTCTGTTCAGCCGGCGCCGATTTTCGCAGTAGCGACAGTATTCGGCAAGGTTGTCGTTCTTTGCTTGATATTCGCCTCGGACTTGCGAAGCGACTAGTTGGGAATCTGTGTAGATTCGGATGTCCCTGGCTCCCAGGTCGGATGCCAGGCGAAGGCCGGCCAGAAACGCTTCGTACTCGGCCTGGTTGTTGGTCGTCGGGAAGGCTAGCGTGAGGGAGACTTCGATGACCGTACCTTCGTCGTTGTCGAGGACGATGCCGGCGCCGCTCCCCGTGGAGTTGGAGGAGCCATCCACAAAAATGATCCAGATGTGGTTCCTGGAGGTGGGGTCGGGCGGTGGGGTCATCTCGGCGATGAAATCGGCCAAGGCTTGAGCCTTGATGGCGTGCCGGCCCTCGTAGGTGATGTCGAACTTAGAGAGTTCTAGCGACCATTTCAGCATGCGTCCGGCCATGTCGGGACGGCCGAGGAGCTGGCGGATGGGCTGATCGGTGCGGAGCACGATGGCGTGTGAGAGAAAATAATGTCGGAGTCGGCGTGCTGCTGTTATGAGGGCTAGGGCGACCTTCTCGATCAGCTGGTATCGGATTTCTGGGCCGTGGAGAGCTTTGCTAATAAAGTAGATGGGCTTATGGCCCTCCCCGGATTCGCTGACGAGGACGGCGCTGACGGCTTCGTTGGCCACGGTCAGATATAAGTATAGGGTTTCGCCCGTCACGGGACGCGTCAGCACTGGTGGTTCGGATAAGACGCGTTTGAGGTGGCAAAGGGCTTTCTCGCATTCGTCCGTCCATTCGAACTTGGTCTCCTTCCTGAGCAGTTTGAAGAATGGGAGGGCGTGCTGGGCCGACTTGGCAATGAATCGTGAAAGGGAGGCAAGCACGCTGTTGAGGGACTAGATGGCCTTCTTCGTGGTGGGTGTGGTGATATTGGAGAAGGCGTGGCATTTGTCCGGATTTGCTTCGATCCCCCGTTCGGTCAAGTAGTAGCCGAGGAATTTACTGGCGCAGACGCCGAAGGTGCACTTTTCCGGGTTGAAGCGCATGCGGCACGACCTTGCGGTCTCGAAGACCTTCCGGAGGTGTGCCGTGTGGTCGTCCTCCGTGCCAGATTTGACGATCATGTCGTCCATGTATACTTCGAGCATGTCTCCGATTTCGTCGTGGAAGACACGGTTCATCATCCACTGGTACGTGGCCCCGGCGTTTTTTAGGCCGAAGGGCATCACGTTATAATAGTAATTGCCCGACGCCGTCATGAAGGCCGTGGCCTGTTTATCGTGTTCGGCCATCGGGATCTGATTGTATCCCGAGTACGCGTCCATGAAGGACAAGAGCTTGAAGCCCGCGGAGTTGTCGACGAGCTTGTCGATGTTGGGGAGGGGGTAGGCGTCCTTAGGACATGCCCGATTGAGATCAGTATAGTCAACACACATGCGCCATTTTCCATTATTCTTTTTAACGAGTACAACATTGGACAGCCAGGTTGAATACCGGGCTTCCGAAATAAAGTTTGCCTCTAGGAGGTCTTTTACAGCTTTTTTGGCCGCTGCCGATTTTTCGGGGGATTGGCGACGCCGGCGTTGCACAACGGCCTTTGCGGTCGGGTTGATGGACAGCTGGTGGCAGGCGACCCGGGGTCGAGTCCGGGCATTTCTGCGGCGCTCCAGGCGAAGAGGTCGGCGTTCTCGCGGAGGCAGGCTTGGAGCTGTCGTTTCGTGAGGTCTGGGAGTCCGGCGCCTATCCTCACGGTTCTGCTCGTGTCTTCCCCGAGGGGGATGAGTTCGAATTCTCCGTCCGGGATGGGGCGGGTTGGGTGTGAGGGCTGCCCGTTGACTTCGCTGGTCTTCGTTTCATGGTCGAGCTCGCCGGTGAAGCGACTGTCGAGTTCAACGGATCCGACCAGCTCCGTTGGTTCGCCCTTTGGCGTTGTGTTTGAAGTTTTCTTCTTGGTCGCTGGAGCGATGGAGTCTAGGCCTTTCAGCGCAGTCTCAAAACATCTTCGGGCGGCCTCAATGTCTCCGTTAAGGGTCACCACGGCCCCCCGTCTTGTGTAGTATTTCATCTTCAGGTGGACGGTGGAGGGTACCGCGGTGAGTTCTGCTATCGTCGTCCTGCCCAGGATGCAGTTATAGAGGGATGGGTATTCGATGACTAAGAAGCGGATGTTGATGTCCCTAGTTGTTTCCTCTTCTCCGAAGGTGACTTTCAATTCCACGTATCCCCAAGGTCTCGTCGTCGTCCCGTTGAACCCCTGAAGGTCGGAGCCTACGTAGGGGGAAAGGTTGGATTCGTCGAGCTGGAGAGTTGTGAACAGGTGTGAGTACATGATGTCAACCGAGCTTCCGCCGTCGACGAGGAGGCGCCTGACGTCGAAGTTTGCCATCCTTGCACGTATGAGTAAGGGTATGTTGGAGTTGGGGGATCCCCCGGGGAGTTCTTCGAGGTAAAATGTGATCGGGTTGGAGTGGCCTCGGAATTTGTCGAGCGTGCTCATTTTGCCGGAGTTGTTCGCGATGAGTTCGTCGAATTTTCTTTTCACGGATCCTATGGACAGGCTCCTCGTGGCTCCATCAGAGATGACCATGGCTCTGGGGAAGTACTCCCACCGGCTGGTTGGTCAGATTGGCTCGTCGATTAGGTCGGGTCCTTCAGGGAGACCGAATTCTCTTCCCGCGAACCAATCCTCGGGGCGGCTGACACACAGCGCGACCTGGAGCCTGCTGTTGTCCTCTGGAGAGGGAAATTCCTCGAGTTTCTTGGCTTCTGGAGCCTCTTGCCTAGGTGGTTCGCCTCCTCGGGTGTATCTCTTCAGGTGACCGTCTTTGATCAAAATTTCGATCGCGTCTTTGAGATGAATGCAGTCTTCTGTCACGTGCCCGTGGCTCCTGTGGAATCGGCAGTATTTCGATTTGTCCACGTTGGGTTTGGGGGGTGTTGGTCGCGGAAAACGGACACCTCCCTGCACGAGTTCGGTTTTAGCGCATTCGGCCAGTATGCGCTCGCGTGAAGCGACTAAGGCCGTGTACTCTGTGAATCTGCCGGCCGGGCCGCGCGGTTCGCGTTGTTCGCGTGGCTCGCGTGGGAGGTCTTCTCGACGGCGGTCTCCTCCTCGTCGATGGCTCGAGGCTCCGTCGTCTCGGTGCCCGCGGGGGGCCTCCCTGTATCTAGTGTCTCGAGCGGATTTGGCCGCTTGTGTTTCTTCTAATCGGATGTAATGCGCGACTCTGTCGAGGAAATCTTGGAGGGACGTTGGTCGGTGTATGCCTACGGCCTCGTAGAACTTGGAGTCGTGGCGCAGACCTTGTTCCATTAAGTAGCGTTTCATCTCGTCTGACGTCGTCACCTGCACTGCTTCCCGAGTGAATCTCTCGATGTACTTTCGGAGAGGTTCGTCGGGGCCCTGGATGATCTCCCCGAGGACTGCTTCCGTCTTCGGGTGGCGTCGGGACGCCGTGAAGTGTTTGGAGAACAGGTCCTTCAAGACCCTCCATGATGTAACTGATTCGGGCTCCAGACTTTTATACCAGGTCATAGCGCCCTTCCTCAGAGTCGTCGGGAAGAGTCTGCACTTGATGGCTCCCCGGACGTTTCGGTAATCGAGCATGGCCTCGATGTCTTCCAGGTGGTCGTCCGGGTCGGATGTGCCGTCGTACGTCGACAGCGTCGGGGGCTTCTCCATCCCTTGGGGTATGGGGGCAGCCATGATCTCTCGGGACAGCGGGGTGCGGTAATCGTCCTCGTCGCTGGGTGCCGGGGATCGATGGGGGGACGAGCCGTTCAAAACAGGGCCCTGGTTTCGGGTTCTCGACCTCCTGCCTGAGTTTTCGCCTCGGGGATCCCCGGTCGGGATCGCCGCGGTGCTTTGGTTCCGCTCGCGAACCTGTCTTGCTGGGGACCTGGTGCGTTCTCGCGCTACCTGTTTGCGGTGCCTCTCCAGCCGTGGCCGGCGATTTGTGGGTCGAGGTGAGGGACTCCTCGAACCTCCGTTCTGGTCTTCCCGCGGGGGGTACCTCGGAGGGTCGACGCGTTCCAACGCTCCAATTCTCGCGTTTTGCTGGGCCAGCAGCTGGTTCGTCTGGTTGACGGTCGCGAAGAGGGCGGCCACCGTCGGGTCTGCTCCCGCCGGAATGGGAACGGGTTGGAATGCTGGCGGACCTGGGGGCCGGTGGTCGGCCTGGAGGGGTCGCTCTGCGGATGAAGGTGAGGCAGTTTGGCCGTCCCTCTCATCGGTTTCCGCCGGACGCGTCATTTCCATCTGCTTGTTTCCGTTGGTGGCGACGTTGAGCGCGAGGTCGTGCGGAGTGTCGTCGCGGTGTGGGATAGCCATGACCGTGGAGTATTGGTGAAACTTTGGTTTTCTGCTCGGAGTAACGGGGAAGTTTTCGTTCCCACAGACGGCGCCACTGATCTGACCTGATCAGAAGGGGATCACGGGCCGGCCACACTCTATTGGACTGTTGCGTGCTCACCGGTGCTGAGGAGAAAAAAGGGGGGTATACCTGCAAAACACTCTGATGCCAAAGTAAGGAATTGGGCAGAGCGAGAGCAAAGTATAGAAATTGGGCAAGAAGTGAATTACCTGACCCTCTTGAGGAAGAGGGTATTTATAGAGAGACCTCAGCGATGGGCCAACGGTCATTTGAGGTGGGCTGGATGACCAGGCCCAACCCTAATGACTGCTAGGGCTTACGTGGCGTAGTGAAGACCAGAACGTGGTCTTCGCCCTAGTCCAACTGTCTCGTGATCTCCGGAAAGTGGGTTTGACCTGCTCTTTCGGAGGTGGGCAGTTGGGAGATGACGTGTCCCCGCGGAAGGGAGCACGTGGAGAACGTGCGCCAGGCACGTTGTTCTCCTCGCGGAGGGGAGCTCGCGAGGTTGGGGAGGAACCAAGGCCGCGCTTTGACGCGCCGGAGTGTGTCATGTTCGGCTGATAAGAGGGGACGACGAGATGCTGTTGGACACGCTGCTTGTGTCCTGTGGCGTGCTCCGCCCGTCCTGTGGGACGCGCGTGCCCGGCGTGGCCAATTCGCTTATTGGGCCGTGCGCGGTATTAGGCTGGGCCGAGGTCGGGCCCAGACCGGAACAGTTATTATTTTGTTGCAATACTATACTTTCTACTTTATTTTTACGATTTTATTACATTTTAGATCTCAATTGTACGACATTTTTTACATATATTGTTATATTATTTTCGACACACTCGGTATTAGTCTCTTATTATTTTGTACGTTTATTTTTTTTATTCGCGATCGTGCATCATACTTCGTCTGAAAACAAATACACAGCTTCTAGTGAAAAAAAGTTGTTCTGATACACTTTGAAAATGTATCTCTGGAATATTACTGGATATACATCTTCGGAACAATTCAAATGTAAATGGCTTTTAAGTAACATGTTTTAAATGTTTAAAATGGTTTCGGAGATATATCTCTAAAATATGTCAACGTTTATTCAAAAATATGTGCGTCCGAAGATGCATCTCCGAAATGTATAAGCATTTAAAAAATTTGTTGGTGCCTAAGAACAACCTAGAGTGCCATAAGAAATTCTCAAAATATATGGAGAGTTTGAAAGAAATGGCAGTTTTGTTTTAGTTTTACAAAAATAATTTTTTTCTTTTATATTTTCAAAAATGGATTTTATAAAATCGTTTTTTAAAATATTATAATTTTTTTTTCTTTTTTTTAATTGAAAGATTAATTTCGACATTCTATAATACATATATTATTAAAGATTAAAACACAGATGAAATTACAGTTTTTTCAAAAAATTATATATTTTTTATTTTTATAAAAAATTATTTAAAATAACTTCAAAATTAATTAATTTTTAAAAATTTAGATATTCAAAAAAGGTTTCAATATAATAGTAAAATATCTAAAATATTTAAAAATAATTATTTAAACTAAATATTCATTTGAAGTTTTTATAAAAAAAATATTTATAAATTTTTTTTACACAATTATATTACACTAATTTAAAAAAAAAAAAAAAAAAAAAAAGCAATCAGACCCAAAGTGTGTTTGAAATTTGTATGGTCAAAAAATAACAAACTTCTGATTAGTTTGTTACTGACACAGACCGTAACTGATAGTAATTTAATTCAGTTAGTGCACTAACTGATAGTGATTTAATTCAGTTTGTTTTAATTTTGAGTCAGTTAACTTTCATGGTACACCATGGTAAGTCTCTTTAGGAATTTATATGTTAAATGGCGGAAAAATGTAAAAGCTTCGTAATCAAATACGTCACCTAATAAAATAATAAAGTAGATGAATGCCACCGGGATTTCGTTTTGGTTGTGGCACTTAAATCAAATGGAGCCACGAGATACAATTCAAGGCATTTTACAACATTGTTAGTGTTACATTTCCTCCTTGTATAATAATGAATTAATATTTCAAAATTAGTCAATATCCTGTTTCTCTCCAACCTTTTAACATGAAAACTGCAGAAATTTGAGATGCCTAAGCTAAACAGTCACTCAATCAATTGTTCGGATTCCTTTAGGAACTGTACATTTCAAATACACTAAAAATACACCAAACCTTAAGCCCGGTAACCATCATACCCAACTTCGCTTAGAAGAACGCTCCCCATGCTCACTTCGACTTCCTGAAAATCTATATAAAGATAACTTGCTTCGGATTGTTCTTAAGGGACCTGATCTATTCCCATGCCTAATTGGTAAAGATATCTCATCTCCATTAAAGCTTGAAGTTGAAAACGGTCTGTTTTCCATATCTTCCAGTGGACCAGAACTGTATTCCATTGTGATGAAGGAAGATGCTTGTCCATAAGTTAATCGAGGTGTTAATCCTCCACCATTCCACCAACTGCTATCAGAAGGGGCAAGCTCACCTCTAAAATCAGATTCCTGAGCAGAGGAGTCCTTCTGACTACAATAATCTCCACAAGTCTCATCTGTGTCATTGTATATCAGTTTAAGAGCCTGCACAACTTCACCCATAAAAGGTCTCTGTGTGACCTCGGAGTGAACACACATTGACGCAATAGCTGCTACCTTTGCCATGTCATCAAAGTTGTAACTTCCAGCCAAAGATGGATCCACTAGCTGTTCTAAACCTTCTCTACTGGTCAACAGTGCCCGCGCCCAAGTTACAAGATTCTCCTGTCCCTGAGGTTGAGACATATCCACTGGTTTTCTGCCAGTGAGAAGTTCAAGAAGCACAACTCCGTAACTATAAACATCACTTTTAACTAGTAAATGGCCTGTCATTGCATATTCTGGGGCAACGTACCTGTAAAAGGAATAGATAGAAGTGTATCAGGTTAAGGCTTGGAATTTGCATTGTACAAATTACACCTCGCAATCGTAGAGCAGAATGCATTTATAAAGATAAAATCTTCACATGAGAGAAGAGACCATTTGAATAAAACTGATGGTTAATGGGCAGTTTGTAAAAAAAATGTATTAACCTATCACAATCTTTCTTAGGTTAATCAAAGTAAAATATGCAAGTTACCTAGATGCCAAGAGTTTGATACATTCCAAAACTTTATTGACCAACTTATATATGCAGCAGATAAAGTCTATTTACACTTACCCAAAAGTCCCCATCACCCGTGTAGAAATATGATTACTTCCTTCAGTTGCTTCTCGTGCCAAACCGAAATCAGAAACTTTAGGGGTAAAGTCGTCTTCTAATAGTACATTGCTAGCTTTGAAGTCTCGATGAATTACACGGGGATTGGAATCCTCGTGAAGATAAGCCAATCCTCTTGCAGCTCCAAGGGCAATTTTCATCCGTGCTTCCCAATCTAGAGGTCCCCTATTCTTGTCATCACCTGTAGGATCAATAATGAGCATTTAAATAATTTAATTTTGCAGATAGCAAAGACATATAAAGTGACGGAGGCTCCCGAGCTGGTGAAAATATATTACCATGCAAATGGGACTCAACGCTGCCATTCGGAACTAGCTCATACACCAGACAACGCCTGCGCCCTTCAATGCAAATACCAATAAGTTTCACTAGATTGCGATGATGCAAACGGCTTAACATTTCAACTTCTGCAATAAATTCACGGTCTCCATTTTGATTATCCTTTGTAAGGAGCTTCACTGCAACCTCAGCCCCATCTTCTAATGTCCCACTATACACACGTCCAAATCCTCCTTCCCCTAATACTCTCTTTGAATTAAACTTATGTGTTGCTTTCTCAATCTCAGACAGTGAAAATGTTTTAACAGAGAGAATGGAAGTAGGCATTGTAGACATGAGGGACACTGATGTCGAGCTCGTAATACTGCTTGACAGCATAGACCCCAAGCCTGCATTATAAGTATCAATCCATTTACATACTTCCAACTGTTATATAATTGACTTTTTACGGATAACCAAGAAAGATTACACGTGAAAATAACTGAAAACTAATTGAAGTGTGGCACAAAAGCAACATCAACTAGTAACAGTAGGTAAAACTTCAAAGCCAAACAGATCAACACGATGCAAATTCCCACGAAACAGAGCTTAATTAGACAAAAACAGCATAGTAGACTGAAAGAAACTACACTCAGAGACACAACCAAACTAAGGAATAATGTACAATAAATAATTAGCAATCAGACTGTCATAAACAAATTATCCGGAAAGCTTAAGCTTGTTGTAGGTGAAAATGACATGTTTTTATATCTAACATACCCTCACACAAAACCTCTCTTTGGGCTTGAAGCATGACAATTACATGTTTAACCCAACCTTTTGCTGATATTTAAATTTTACTTAGAAGAAAGAAGAATGTGGACAACAAAGATTGAACAGTCCCCGTGGCCATAGAGGCTCTAATGGTGTGTTATGAATAACTCTGCCAAAAGTTTGAGCAGATAAAGTGACACTTATTTGAATGGTTTTTACATCCAGCACTAACAAAATGAAGACCAATTTAAACACCATAATACATGGTTGCTAAATGTCAAAAAGAGGTTCAAAATAATACCAGATCTCTTGTTCAGGGAAGATGTAAATGCTGGGCCAACTGCACTTGATGGTCTCCTAGTCTTCCTCCATTTCAGAGCAA
The DNA here is from genome assembly GCA_963859935.3 of Lathyrus sativus. Classification (NCBI taxonomy): domain Eukaryota; kingdom Viridiplantae; phylum Streptophyta; class Magnoliopsida; order Fabales; family Fabaceae; genus Lathyrus; species Lathyrus sativus. Next base: position 633,182,194 of record OZ012737.1, on the reverse strand, counting down.
CAGAAAATGCTCCAACCAAAACCAGCAAGAGAACAAACGAAGACAAAGCAATGATGATTATAGTTCTAAGATTTGTTTTCTGGTTCTTGCTAGCAAAATTGGCACTCACTGGCAAACTACCATCAGCATTTTCACTAGGACCGCTCCCGATTGAAGTTCCATATGGTGGTGAAGATGGAATTCCTGATACAAACAGCTTCAGTCTCAAACAGTAACATGGTATCGGTAAAGTAAGATGTTATTAGGAGAAAACAACTACCTGGATATGTAATGTACACAACAGCATAATCACCAAAAAGGCTCTTATTTAGAGGAACTTTTTTATGCCATAACCTCTCGTATGTCAGGGCTGCAGTTGTGTTGTCAAATTTCTCTCCCAATGGAACCAAGTTTATATCAACAATAGTTCTTCCCTGATTTTGACCGTCAGCAGTTGCACCCATTATCTTCACCTGACTCTGTTCTAAATATGTGCCTAGTGCAACTTCATACTCTAACTCGTTCATTACTGGAAAAACAGCATAAGGAGCTACATCCAGTGTAAGTTTGACTTTCATAGGAAATACACAACCACAAGGTGAACCAAAGGGAGTTGACGTGAGAGGATCCGTACATATTTGATCGCAAGCTGCAGCATTACATTATAATTATGTATATGGTATGAGATATTGACAAGGAGGGCCAAAAACAAATGTTGGGTTCACAAATCCAATCAATAAGTTAAAGGCCTCATTCTGAGAAAACATTAATTTGACCAGTGCATGTAAACAAAAAAATTTAGTTCTACTGTATTATTTAAACAAACTACACCTTATCTTAACTTTAAAAAGTAGGAAATAATTTAAAGATACTATGGGCTGCGAAAGATACAAATTTAGTTTAAAATTATTCATACCATGAATTAAAGACAAAAAATCATTATCAGAGGCAAATTTAGTCTCAAATAAATAAACATTGGTGATCAAGGAAGACAACTGATTACATTAAGAATTTTTCTTCCAAATATTTCTGTTTTTGACATTATTTCTGTTAATATCATTGTAACATGGTTAATAGTAATCAATACAACACACTAATAGACTAAGAAAGAAGCGGAATCATAATTTCGTAATACTATTTTACAAAGCAGTCATGGTCATGACTTCATTGCCAATCTTACAACAAAATAGAGATTTAGAGAAACATAGTTTTCTTTAAAGAATGAACTAGAATATGAAAAGAGCAATAACTGTTGAGATATTACAATTACAACCCCCTACCTCAAGAAAGAGTATGATGGAATGATGGATACCTAAATTCAAAAAACAAAATTTACCTTGCTCTTTGGAAGGTGGTGGAGCCCCTACATAAGGTCTCATGCTATGATGGCGCTGGTGACGATGATGATGTTTGTGTTTTGGAGTTGCACTAGGACCTATAAGATAAGATTAGTTGTTAGACTCAAAGCTAATATTAACTTTTCAACCGGCTATCAAAACGTATATACACTATACTATACCTTGGAAAGATGGAGATGACACGGGTGGATAAGATGGTGCATAAGATGGCTTAACTAACCACAACTTAGCTTGTTCCAATGAAGCAAATGGCACACTCAGAGAAAATGACTCCACTGCACACAAAGAGCCTACATGTCATACATAATGGCGCAGTATATCTAGGGAAGACCTCAAAGGAATCATTCTAAATAAAATACCATACCATACCGTATTTTTTCCCAATAACAACAAAAACTGATCTCAAGTTTGGAACAATTTTCTATGAAAGCAATCAGTTAGTGGATTTTCCGGCTAAATACAAATGAGATGCTCAACTTAGTATAGTGAGTCATTAAGAAGTCTACCGTTTAGGAACTTGTCCATGTTTGGCTGGTTCTACATTTACTATGCTTTAGTTTTCTTTCCTTATAATTAATTTGTATCCCAAAAAAGTAAAAGAGAATAGTATCCAATATGGACAGGAGCCCAAGAGCAAATAATTATTACACTGAACTCTATAAAGCCCGTCAACGAGGAGAAGGGTTTTCAACTTCCATCAAGCTGTCAACCCAAGACAACCAATATCCAATAAATAAACTGGTTGGTTACTAGTAAAAAATTATTTTCGAGGTGATTTTTTGGTTGAAGTTTACTACAACAACTGAGTACATACTAACCAGTTTAGTCTCAAACTAGTAAATTGGTGGAATCCAATGATGTAGTAGTGATAAACAGGAAGTAAATTTTCGTGTATATTCTTTAAGAGGTAAGTAAAATATGTTCCTAAATCAGGCAATGCTCTTTCTAGTAGCTGAAGCCGACAATATAGAATCAAATTGACATTGTTCTGATTTAATAGAATGCAACCACTAGATTAAAAAACTACATCAATTGAACTCTTACGACAATCCACTGAAAAATAAATTAAATTAAATTAGAGAACCAGATAAGTGAAATTCCGAACACACGCAATGTTGAAGTAACAAGATCAGAAAACCAGCTATGTGAAATTCTTCCATAATTCTGCATTTACTTGAATAAACATCCATACCTTGGGAAGAGAAAAGCAAGTTAAGTAGAGCAAAGAGGAAGATAACCGACGGCAGCATTCTCTGTCGCCGACAAAAAATCCGACGAAAAGCATGATCAAACGAAAGCAGCTTGGAGCTCAACGACGTGACGGCAGCAAGTGAAAGAAAGCATAGCTGAGAAGCGCGAAGAAGAAAACCCTAGGAGAGAGAAAGCGAAAAAGGAAATGAAGGAAGGTTCGTTTGCGGATCCATGAAATGCGGTAGAAGATCTAGAAAAAGAAAGGAATATGGATATGAAGAAAGTTAGAGAGAGAAAGGATATTGATGAGAGAGAGAGTGTGTGTGATGTTGTTGAGAGAGGAAGAGTGAGTGTGAGGAAGAGAGAAAAAAGGGAAGAAAGTTTAGTTGAGAGAATTTAATGCTGGTGGAGTGTTGTTGACAGTGATGATGAATTCAAGTCATGACGATGCATTCTGTTTTTTTTTTTTTTTGTGGTGCGTTGAATCATGATCGCTGTTCGCCACTAACACTGTCTACTACTGCTCTAGTCTAGTGTATAAGAGCGTGAGGTAAACGGGTTTCCAAAACGACTTTGTATAAGAGTCGTTTCGTTACTTTTAAAGTTAAAACGCGCCTTTGTGATGGGGCCTAACAGGGGTCATAATATGTCGGATAAATAAAAGTTTTCTTGTTTTATTGTATAGATAGAATGTATAGATAGATACAGTTTAATAAGTTTTTTAAAATAAATTTTATATTAATATAATGCTAATTGTTATCATCTATTAAATTGCAATTGCTAAACAAATGTATCCAAGGACAATTCTATGTATGGTTGTCTAAGACTTAGGATTTATGGTGTCTTAAGAGTCCGTTTCTGTAAAGAAAGTGGAGAATTTTTTTTAATTTTGTAAACGGGGCATATATAGGAGAGGCTTTTGCCTTGATTAGAGGTTAAAAAACAGTGGTTTTTCTTTATTTTGTACGAAGGTATGGGATTGAAAAGACTTGACTATTTTCACCGTTGTTGGAAAAATTGTTATTCCTCATCCATTGACTGATTTATGCATTTCATGTATCCCATCAGTTGAATTAATAGTAAACATGGTTTAATTAGTGTGACTAGGCCCAAGCCCAATATAATGACTAGCTTTGGGTGCCTAAAATGTTTGTTCGATTCGGGCGACTTATGGCATGATGTTGGGCATTCGCCTAATATTAGTGCAATTGACTTGACTTGTATCCTTTTAACTATTCCTCTCATAGCCCAGTAAAGTCATCTCAGTCCACAGCCTTTAAAGTACAAGATCTTGGAAATGGTGAAGTGATTGACGAGTATGGCTTCAGCCTTTATCATGGGGCGCTAGAAAAACTCTTCGGCTAGGTACTTGGGATGGTTTACCCAAATGGGATTGGGGTAAGTCCCTTAAGCAAATTTTGAGGCGAGTTGTCTTAAGATACTTGAATATCTTCGTAGTTTGTCCATTAACTTCGAGCTTTATATTGTTTCAGTCACACACCCTTGTTGTAACAACTTGTATAATATATATCTAGAATAATAGCATATAAAAGTTATTATTTGATACTGACACAATCATAAGCGCATATTGTCGTCATTTACATATTTGACCAATTATAAAAATAAAAATAAAAAGAAATATAACATATGGTACAAGATATGGAAAGTGGCAAAAATAAAATCTAAAATCTAAGTACAGTATTTGTCATTGTACAAGATACACAACGAAAGATCACAATAAACTGCATCCCTTGAAACATCAATGCACAACTCCTCTTGTATACTAAACCTGCAAACAATACTTGAAAGATAACAATAATATTGGGGTGAGATAATAATCTCAGTGAGTTCTCATATCCTATGGGTTCACTCGACTCTACAGGGATCTAATCAAATCATAACTCAAGTCCAAAGGGGGAAAAGAACTTGAGTTCACAAAACTCGCAATGTATAGAAACATGTCCCTTTAGTCCATTAACTCAAACAATCACTAATCAGAAATCATACCAAGGTATCTTTTCCTGGCAAGCCCTACGTCTAGGGTTATCGACTTGGGTCACGGATCTTTGTATCATACTTCAACTTTCTTGGGCACTTCAAATTCTTCAATGGGACTATAACCCATTTTGTTGCACTATGGAACTCTAACCCATTTGGTTGAATATATGAGATTCTGACTCATTTGGTTGCACATATGGGACTCTAACCCATTTGGTTGATGTGAAGTATCGGCGCATTCATCTCAATCTTACTCTATATAAGTATCATGACTTGGGACAACACAATCAAGGGGTTGTTTTCGACTACGTGATTAAAATAAAACACAACATGACTGTATTTGATAATCACAAGGTGATCACATTCATCTTAATTACACAACGACACAATATGTTCCATACAAAGCATATTATTTCATGACTAAACTATAATTCTAACGACTACCTGTCTACGGCGCATACCAAGGTACCTTGCGTCCAAGTTGTTTGTGTAAGCCCTAGAGGCCAATACTTTTGGTACTTGTGTCGAATTATTTATTAATAGTAAAAGGAATTTCTTTATTATGGTTGTTTTTCCAAAGTAATAGAGTCCCTATAATAGCTAGTTCGTTTAACTAAATATTAAGTGTGACTTAATCATGAGATCCCATTAAACATAAGGACATTATTCTTAAAGTATTTGTAGTCGAGTTTTACTGTCAAGTGGGATAACCTTAAAGCATTAAGACTATTATGTAGATAGACTGATGATCACATCTCATGGATCATAGATAAGGAGTTATCAAGTCTTAATATATGTATGAATATTATGAGTAATATTTATATTAGATTGACCCGCTATGAGAGTGCTACATAAAATGTTATGCAAAGTGTCATAAGTTACTTTCATGGTGATAATGGTGTATACCACCATTCGACCTGATACAACTATGGACCCTAGATGTATAGTTGAGTACTTTATTATTGATCTAATATTATTTGTAACTGGATGACCATAAAGACAATTGATGGGTACTCCACAAAGCATGTTGAGGGACATGAGTGGCCTAGATGGAACTTTCCCATCCTACATAATAGGATAAATGTCTAAAGACCCAATGTTGAACTGGACAAGGATGACATGGTATATGCCTTATGTTCAATATAAACATAAAGGTAAAAGGGTAATTATACACACAAGTACTATCACAAAAGATTTTTTCAGATCACATGATATTTTCGTGACTTGGGTAGCAATGATGTGTTGCTAGATACCGCTCACTCTTTATTATATTAAATATATAATTGAATATAATTGTCAATGTAACGAGAACCTACAGGGTCACTGTTGGCTGAAAAGAGCCAACTAAAAACATCGACAACAAAGGGTCAACATTGACAGGAAATAGGAAGAAACGTCCCAAATCGACAGTATTTGTTGGCTGGGAAAAGCCAGTAAAAGTTATTTGCAGCAAAGTGTCAAAGTCGACGAGACTTAAGGGGACGCATCCTAAGTCGACAGCACAGGGAAAGTTGTGTGATCGACAGAGACATGGGCTAATTGACCAAGACGACAAAAGGGGCAGCTGACAAAAGGGTTTTATTGTCTGGCGGGAAATATATTTGAAAAAGAGAACATGGGGGAAGTTACAAAAGTAGTGGCCCGACACGTGGCGGCGCCAGAGGCGATTTGACGGTTATTCCACTTGCCTATATAAAGCAAAGCTTGGCTTGAAGAAAATAAGCATTTTTATCAGCATTTTAAGAAAAACACTCTGAGTACCGCACACTAAAAGAAAAGAGTTCTCTTTTCCTTACAAAACGTACGAACACGCCCATTTGTATTTTCCTTTTTTACATTGAATTTACCAAGTTTTTATGTTATGAAAACAATGCCTTTACTGTGATGTCATTCTTCTAATATTTCTTTGTTTTACTAAAATCATCGTTTTGTCCTTACTTGCTTAAATTTCATCATATACACTTTCAAAAAATTGTCAAGTGTATCACAAATCCCAAGTAATCAACACACCTAGAACCAGAGTCATGGGACTAGTTTGGCCGGTCCCGCAAGCAAACCCGCATCGGGAGGTCAGAGGTGGTCCGTGCGAAAAACCCGTGCAAACAAATTGGAACACCCAGTGGGACCCGAAGGTCTGGGTATATGTGTTTACATAATGGAAAGATGGTAACACCATGACAAAACGAAGAACCGTCTTCGTAGGAAAATTTGGTCTTACTGCCGATGACGGTTGTGAGCACTGAATCCACAATAATAACTTTGACCGCTCATAGCAGACCATTCACGACTCCGCGTTGACCTGAGGCAAGACCGGCGACGACAGGAGTCGAGGGGAAATACTTGCCCAATTTTACTATGTTGGCACCCTAACACTTAGGATTGCCGATAGAGTTCATGTCAACATTACGCTATAGTGGGCTAGGCACGGGAGAAAATTCCTCATCAGCATTCTCGCCATATCGAAAACTAGGGCCTGTAACCCAGCAAGGGGGAAAGCCATCTGGTTTCGGTTCATTCTCCATCGTAATACCGGCTTTTACCACCAGTTCCGTCGCGGTTATGCGCCAGCAGATGGACGAAAGCAATCACGAGATGGCGCATATGTTTACCCAACAAATAGGCACTATTTTGAGACCATTAATACAAGATTCGACTCATAGTTACCAACAACTGGAAACTCAGATGACATGAATAGGAGACTTCTTAGAGGCCCCCAGGGCTTCAGAAAAACAAACACCTCTCAATCGTCCCGACACGCATGTCCGACAGAATGATCCTGTCAAAGAAACAAATGACCTACATGGGCCTGAGTATGAACATATACCCAGGGTGGCCCAAAGGCCCCCCATTATGATGGTTCACAAGAACCAAGACCCAGACTACATGGTCAGACAAGTTAGTAATGATAATCCAGGAGGTGAAGCTAATCTAGAGGTCATGGTCGAGCGCATAATGGTTTGCAACGGTGTGAACCCAAGCCTTCGATGTCCCACATACACGTCCCCTCTACCAGACTTTGTTTTGTAAACAGAGTTTCCAATGGGATGGAAGGTTCCAAAATTCACCAAATTTGCAGGAGAAACGGAGGAATCCACCGTCGAACACATCGCTAGGTATCAGACTGAACTGGGGACATAGCAAATAATGAAGACCTAAAAATGAAATATTTCCCTAGTTCCCTAACCAATAACGTGTTCACGTGGTTCACCTCGTTGCCCCCACAGTCATTTCATACGTGGACACAATTAGAAAGATTGTTCCACAAGCAGTTTTACATGGGACAATCAAAGATCAGTTTGAAAAAACTAGCCAGCGTCAAATGAAAGGCAGCGAAGTCCATAGACCAGTATCTAAACAGGTTCAGACTATTGAAGGCGCGATGCTTTACACAAGTTCCTGAGCACGAGTTGGTCGAAATGGCTACAGGAGGTTTAGATTATTCTATTAGGAAAAAGCTAGACACACAATACCTTAGGGATATGGCACAGCTGGCCGACCGCGTCCGGCAAGTCGAACGTTTAAGGAGCGAGAAATCCCAGGCTAGTTGATATCGTAAGAAAGAAAAGGTTGTGTTTGTGGCCAATGAGGATATTCATCTGACGACGAGGATCTCATCGAAGAAAATGCTATCAACATGGCCGAATTAAAACCTGGGCCCCCATATGCATGCAGATTCCTAAAGCCGTCGAATGGAAAGAATCCGGTCGATACGGAAAAGACAGACAAATATGTTGCAAAAATATACTCTTTCGATGTATCCAAATGCGACGAGATATTTGATTTGTTGGTCAAATTGTCGTCCCGATTGGGACAAAAGATCCCCCTCTAGAGCAAAAGAAAAAGAAGGGATTTTGCAAATTTCATAACTTCCTTGGTCATAAACAGCTCAATATATTCTTTTCAGAGATTTGATGCAGAAAGCTTTGAAAGAATGACGATTTTAGTTTGGTGAAAGACCAAAGATGCAAGTGGACACACACCCTTTGAAGATGGAAGAAGCACTATACGCTGAAGTGGAAGAATGCATGATGATCAAGGCTACTAAAGGCCTTACAGAACAGGTGACAACCCTGACGCTCAAGTGCATGATGATCGAGGCCATTGAGGGCCTCGACAAAAAAGCAGAAAGGGAATTTGAAGGGGTCTACTCTTAAGCTGGAGAAAGCTTAGCTGAGTTTCAGGAGAAATGCAGAGTTAGCGGCTCTAAAGCGGCCATTTGTCCCAGATGCCATGTTGTGTTCGACCAGAAAGCAGCAGACAGATTTGAGTCTGGAAAACCGACAGCCCTAAGGTTTATGTTCGACAAAGATGAGGCTCATCGACGAAACCAGGAATACAAGAAGTTGTTCCAACAGGAAAGGACCAGGACTTTTGTGCTCCAGTTGGATACCCCGCAAGATAAGTGGATGGCTCCCGTAACCCAGTAAGAGAGCAAGAGGCCAAAATGGAGAGTGTTGGATCTGGAAAGAGAGGCAAAAGCCTTCGAAAAGAATGTTGAGCCTAAGGGATATGTGGTGTACCCCAAATAAAAAGGCAAGAACCCAATGACAAGGACCCAGTGGAGGCGCCATCAGCGGAACAAAAAGGCTGCCAGAGAAGCATGGACTTTGCACCTATGGCCTATTGGGAATCCCAGATCGAATAATCAACCCCCGAAAACCAGATGGGTTGAAAAAGAGAAGATATTGGCAAACCAAATCACGGCAGTAACCATGGAAGTCTCTGGGGAAAGGGCGGTGGTGCCGACCCAGAATTCAAAGTTTATCACTGGAACAAAAAGCAAGAAGGAGCCAGAATACACCCCTCAGTCGGATGAAGAGGAACCCGAGTATACACCTCAATCAGACGAGGAATACACCCCACTCCGGAAGAGGATTTGGATGTAGACATGTACGACGAGACAAATGATGACACCTGTGGTGAAGACTTTGTGGTAAACTGCGGGATTGTGTCAATATTGCCGACAGAATATGATAGGGCATCTGAAGTCTCAGAGTCAGAGGATGATTTCTTGCCAGACGAAGCTGCAGAAGACAAGCCCTTATGTTATTGTGTGATGAACAATGGCGTGGTAGAAGAGCAAACTGCCATGTTCGGAAGACCTAGCCCAGGGATGGTGTATCATTTGAAACCATTATTCATAAAGGAAAAGGTCGACAATGTGGCAATGAATAAGGTATTCGTGGATGGAGGGGCAACGGTTAATTTGATGCCTCACACCTTATTTAGGAGGATCGGGAAGACTGAATCTGACCTCAAGCAACACAACATGGTTTTATCCAACTATGAGGGTAAAACCAGTAATATTATAGGCATGGTTCAAGTGGACTTGGCAGTCAGAACCACCACTAGGTCGACGCTCTTCATGGTCATAAATTCAAAAGCCAATTTTAACCTCTTATTGGGACGAGAACGGATCCATGGAATCAGGGCAGTTCCTCCGACTCTACACCAAAGACTAACTATTTGGAGGAATGACGGCGCCATTGAGAATGTCGAGGCCGACCAGAGTTGCTATAGGATCGATGAAGCCAAGGGGACGAAAAAGTCTTTCGACCAACACCTGGCGCACGTAGCACCATGTGACGACGAGTCGGGATCTTATACCTCCGCCAACACCGGTCGAATCTTGAATTTGGACCCAGATTATGGTTTTATTTGGGACTCATCTGATACCCCAGCGAAGTCATCATAGAGTTGCCCACCCACGGGTTAGCCCCTCATAGATAAAGATGGTTGCTGAGTCAGAAAGTCTAAATCGTATTTCAGCCTATTTGGCTGAGAACAAATGAAAAGCGGTACTCGAAAAGGAAAAATACGGAAGTACCACCAATAATACATGTACAAATGGCCGACAAGGCCAAACAACAGCTTCAGAAAGCCAGAGGCTCGACTGCATTTACGACGACGAGCCTTTGGGGTTTGAGAAAAACCCAACCTACGACGTGTAGAAAATATAGGCGCAAGATCCACTCGAAGAGGTCGATTTAGGGGAAGGAACCACAAAGAGACCTACATATGTAAGTACCAAAATTGGCTCAAGGATGAGAGCCAAGCTGATTGAGATATTGAAAGAGTACAAGGATTGCTTCGCCTGGGATTATGCCGAAATGTCAGGGATAAGTCAGAAGGTTGTAGAGCACCGTTTGCCCATCCAACCAGGGAGGAAACCAGTTAAGCAACAGCCACGTAGATTCACCCTAGAAGTTACACTGAAAATCAATAGGGAAATTAAAAGGTTACTATAAAGTCGCTTCATCCGCACATCAAGATATGTTGAGTGGTTGGCGAACATAGTCCCGGTTGTAAAGAAAAATGACACTCTGAGAGTTTGCATCGACTTCAGAGACTTAAATAGTGTCACCCATAAAGATGAGTATTCAATGCTCATGGCAGAGATGTTGGTCAATTCAGCCGTTGGTTTTGAGTATCTAAGCATGCTCGACGGATATTTTGGATATAACCAGATCTTCATAGTTGAGGAAGATGTTCCCTAAACGGCATTTCGATGCCTAGGGGAATTAGGAACCTATGAATGGGTGGTAATGCCATTCGGTTTAAAGAGCGCTAGAGCAACATACCAAAGGGCTATGAATTCTATTTTCCATAATTTCATTGAAAAATTCATGCAGGTATATATTGACGACATAGTCATAAAATCATCATCAGAGGTCGGCCATTTAGACCACCTTCGACGCTCACTCGAGAGGATGAGGAAATATGGATTAAAAATTAATCCACTAAAATGTGCTTTTTGCGTACATGCAGGAGATTTTCTGGGTTTTGTGGTTCATAAGAAGGGCATCGAGATAAATCAGAATAAAACAAAGGCAATTCTAGAACTCAAGCCTCCTTCAACGAAAAAGTAGCTCTAGTCATTAATGGGGAAGGTTAACTTCTTGCGAAGATTCATATCAAATCTAAGTGGCAAGACGAAAGCATTCTCACCATTATTGAAAGTCAAGAAGGAAAGCGAATTCTGTTGGGGACGGGAGCAACAAGAGGTTTTCGACACCATTAAAGAATATCTCATAAAGCCTCCGATTTTGTTGCCACCAAGTCCAAATAAAAACATGAAATTATACATTGCAGCGTCCGACATAACTCTAGGAAGCATGTTAGCTCATGAGGATGATAATGGTGTCGAAAGGCCCATTTATTACCTTAGTCGAATGTTAGTTGATGCTGAAACTAGGTATTCCATGATTGAGAAGTTATGCTTATGTTTATATTTTTCATGTACTAAATTAAAACAATGTATTAAACTAGTCAAAGTTCACGTTTGATCATATTTTGATGTTGTCAAAACCCATTTTTCACAGTCGAGTTTGAAAGTGGGCCCTGGCACTAACTGAATTCTCCCTTACCTATGTCCCTCTAAGGGACATGAAGGGCAGATAGTGGCATACTTTATGGTCGACCATGCAATGGTCGAACAACCGCTTTACACGGTCAACACCGACCCTTGGAAGCTATACTTCGACGGGTCGAGCCACAAAAATGGAGTCGGAACAGGCGTCCTAATAATTTCCCCTCAGGGTCATCCGACCAAGTTTAAGTGTAGAGTTGAAGAAATATGCTCCAATAACGGGGGGAAATACGAATCCTTGATCTCCGGATTGAGAATTATCAAAAGACTAGGCGCCAAGAGCATCGAAATTAAGGGTGACTCCGAACTGGTCATTAAACAACTCACCAAAGAATATAAATGCGTCAAGGAACATCTGGTGATGTATCTCACAATGGAGAAAAGATTGTTGGAATGCTTTGAGGTGGTCAATATTTTGCATGTGCTCAAGATAGACAACCAAGAAGCTAACGAGCTGGCACAATTTGCCTTTGGGTATAAAGTCTTAGAAGACAGGTTGAAACAATTCATCGAAGTTAAAGAAAAAGTAATATCCAAATCGTTTGGTATGCAGGGAGGATTGAGAAATGGGTGATCCAACAGAAATTTGGAGCAATCATTGGGTGAGTGGCGTAGTTTGTGTGATGGACGACTTATCCCCGACGGATTGGCGAATGCCACTTGTCGAATATCTAAAAGAACCAATGATGACTATTGATAGAAAGACCAAGTATCAAGCGTTAAGTTATGTTCTAATAGGGAACGAGTTATTCAAAAAGACACCAGAAGGGGTGTTACTTAAGTGTTTAGGGGAAGCAGACGCATACTTGGAAATATCAGAGGTGCATGGTGGGGCATGCGGAGCCCACTAAGCTGGACAAAAAATGAAGTGGGTACTTATCCGACAAGGAGTCTACTGGTCAAGGATGCTCAAAGACTACATAGACTTCGCAAAAGGCTTCCAAGATTGTCAAAAGCACGCTGGCTTACAATGGATTCCAGCTGACGAACTACATGATGTAGTCGAGCCATGGACTTTTCGAGGATGGGCACTGGATGTAATCGGAAAGATTCGACCAACCTCCACCAGACAACACAAGTTCATCCTTGTTGGAATAAATTATTTCATAAAATGGATTGAGGTGGTGCCATTGTTAAAAGTAGACCAAGAGGTTGTCATCAACTTCATCCAGAAACATATTTTGTATAGGTTTGGCACCCCTGGGACGATCACTATGGGATCAAGGCTCAGTGTTTATTGGCCAAAAAATGCAAGAATTTGCAGTAGAGGAAGGGTTTAAACTTGTTACCTCCACCCCCTATTATGCACAGGCGAACGGCCAAGTCGAGGCAGCCAACAAGGTGATAATTGGACTCATTAAGAAATACATTGCCCAAAAACCCAAGAACTGGCACCAGACGTTGGACCAGATATTGTGGGCTTGTCGAACGTCTCCTGAAGAGTCTACCGGTTCGCCTCCAGTCAATGCGCATTCAGCGTCAATATGACATCCCGTCGGAGCAATATTGGAGTATAATGATGGACGAGATAATGGACCTAGATGAAGAAAGGATGGAGTAACTCGAAACGTTGTTGCACCAGAAAGCTCGAGTAGCCCAAACATACAACAAGAAGGTCAAGAAGAAGGCCTTCATAGTCAGTGACTATGTTTGGAAGGCCATGCTTCTTACGGATCAAAAGGACTAAAGGTTAGGGAAATGGTACCCAAACTGAGAAGGACTGTTAGTTCCATGGTTCTATGATTGTCTAAATTTGGTAAAACATGATTTTGCACTGATGTTAAGCAAGACGTTATAACATCTTCATCTACTGTTATGACAGAACTGTTGTCATGTGTTTCAAATAAGATGTCGAGACAGATGTCAGGGCATCTTTGTTTGGTACAGCAGGAGCTGCTATTTTATATCTCTTGACAGAGGTGTTTTGGTTTGATGATATCCTGTTGGATATACCTCATCAGTATGCGCAGGTCAAAGAGATTTATTAGGAATAAAATGCATATTTAATTGGATTTCATAAAAAGGATCTTTGAGACTTTTTAGGAAACTATAAAATATTTGTTTATATTTTTATGAAGAAGATTCTGCAGAAGATTTGGAGTTTGACTTGATTGGTAGGCATCTTGGTAAAACTAGGTGTAATCACAAGATGTCATACAGGATGTTGTGACATCTGTCTGTCATGAATATGTTTGTGTGTCCATATCTTTATGTGCAGGCTTACTACACTATTATGGTGTAGAACCTGCGTGTTTTTTGTGGTTTTCTAAAGGTGTTTCTGATACACTTTTATGGATCAGATTTGATTTGATATAAAGTTATTATCAGAAGATCGATTGAAGATTGTGTTGTACCCCAAAATTTGCTCAACCTTTTCTTTACTTGGTTTATGTTTCATTTCATCTTCTAGCATTTTGCATTTGCATATCATTGTTCATTTGCAGGGGATCAATAGAGGTGTGCCTAGAAAGAGAAGATTACCAAGGGTTTTCAGCCAGAGCAAGAGGTTTTATTCAAGCATGAGTGCTCATCAAATCACCAAGAAGTGGTCAGAGCTCTTTGAAAGAGCAGATGGATGAATGTGGTTCACCTCCTATCCTAGAGGCCATTGAAGATCATCAGAGGATTTTGAATCCATGGTTATGGATGGACAATGTAGTGGAAGCTCATTGAGTGCCTTGAGGGCCATTGTGGAGCTTACCCAAGCTGTTACATCATATGCAAGAAGCCACAATCAAAGGTGGTGTATCTAGGGTTTTCACTTGGTCAACCTTAAGTCAACTGTGGATTTGAAGGAGATTAAGACTTACTTCTAAGTCATTGTAATCATGGAAGGTTGTTTTGAGACATATGAGATATTATTCCAAGATAAAATCAAGGAGAATCAAGAGTGTGAGAAGTTGCTAAACTAGGGTTTATAAGCTTGTCAGTGTAAAATCCCTTATTTAATGCCTAACTTCAATATCACATATCTCAAGATACAAGTTTCATCTCATCTTGATGCAAACATGAGACTTGTAGAGCATGTTTCTAGATTTCTTTTGAGTACTAGAACTCATCCATTGGGTTTCTAGAACTCAAGTTATGATGCTGACAAGTTGTGGGTCCTCAGATGAATGTGATTTTGGTCAACAAAAGTCAACCAACTTCCAAGGTATTTTTGACCTAGAATCAAGTTTTTCCTCACTTTGACCCAAACATGAAAGTTGTTCCTCGTGATTTTAGCTTTCCAAAAAGTCCTAGAAGTCCTTCATATGATTTGTAGAACTCAAGTTATGAGGCTTGCAAGGAAGGGGTATTTGGGGAAAGTGAGATTATAGGCCATTTTCATTATAGGTCCATTTCATGACTTTGTGCACTTCAAATGAAAATTTCTCCAACATGAAACTTGCATCAAATGACATCAATTTCATCATGGAACATCAATTTGTCATATTTTTGGCATGTATGTGAAAACTGATGAAGGAATTCCATGGAAAAGGCCTTTAATGATCATGAATTGAACTGAATTGATTTAAATCATTTTCATACCATATTTGTGCATATTTTGATTAACTTTACCATAATAAGAACAATGCAAAAATTGGATTTGATATATGATGTACAAAACATGAGCAATTTCAAGTAACTTCAAGTGTAAGTTACACATTCAATATCCATCATTGGATCATTTCAAGGGTTGATTCTCATCCATTTGATCAGAGTGAATCACCAGCAAGCCATTTGAATCAAAACCAAGGCCTTTGGAGCCATTTTTCACGTGTAATTTGAAGTTTCACTTCCAAGTTTGGATTTTTCCAATTCAACAAATCCAGGCCAAATTGGGCCTCCAATTGATCATAGATCTAAAATATATAAACTTTTGATGAAGAACAAACTTTCATTAGTGCAATTTGGTGAAGGTTGGAGAAAATACAGTTGAGAAAATTCAAGAAGCAAGTGAGAATCGTGAACTCAGTTTGAGACCAATTCAAGCCAAATCAAGACTACCAATCTCTTCCTTGAAGTCCAATGATTGGTTCTGCAAGGTTTTGTGCAAGCTTGACACCATTACAAGACCCAACGGAGGGGCTCCGTTAGGTAACTTCCTTTTAAAAAATTCTCACTCTTTATGCATTTATTCAATGCCAATTTCATTGCATACTGAAGCCCTACTCACGTAGGCAAAATCTAGATTAGTTAGGACCATGTTCTTGACAATTTGTGTTATGTGTTCATTTCTTGATTGCTTCGATTCTCTCTATTCTTGAGTGTAAAATTAAAACAAACCCTAGAATCTTGATGTACTCAACGATAGGATCAGTTTGGTATAAGATTGCACATGTTTTGATGAAGTTTTTAGTCATCAACTCCAGCCAGGTACGCTGGAGAAGACGACCGGAGCACAGTGCTCCGACGTCTGGTTCTTCCCCTTCGTTGCCAGTATGTAATGCCATGTGTAAGCCTTGACCTTTTGACTAGAATAGATTAACGGTTGTGATCTCACTTTGACTTGCCACATAATTGCTAACCTTCCACGTAATAAATGAAACGACTCGTTTCATGTTAGTTCAGATTTTGTTTTGGTCTTGGGCCTACATCACTATCCACACCCCCTCCAAAACCAAGCCCAATGAAATGAACTATGATTTCTGCTATTTACCACGCTTGGCTTTTTCTTTTATTTTTCTTTTCTTTTCATTTTCTGTTTTGATTTTAAATCAAGAAAAATAATTCTAAGTGTTGTAAAATCCCTAAAAAAATACTTTTAGATATTTTAGGATATTAACTAATTTTTGGAAATTTTTATTTCCATTTCCATACTTTTTTTCAATTAAATTGGGATTTTCCATTGTGAAGTGTTTTTAATTAATTTAAAATTGTTCCTCTTTGTTCTTGATTTTCTTTCTTGGGCAATTTTCCTATCCAATGGCTGATTTTTGTTCCTCACATCCATGATGAATTTAAGGATTTTTTAGGACCATTTTTCCCCTAGTTTAGGGCATTTTTGTTGGATTTTTAGGGCACTTTTGATCACCCTCGATTAATCCCTTTCAAGATGAGGCACCTTAGGGTTTATTTTCTTTTGATGATGTTTTGATAGGACCCTACCCTTGTGTTTTTGGACCCTGGTTTCCAACACCTCTAGGGGAATTTGAGATTTTATTTGGGAATTTTTGGACATGTTTTCTATTTTTGGGGTAATTTTCAAGTTAGGTTACCTCTAGATGATGTTCACACAAGTGCTTGAATTAGTGTGCTTTGGAATTGATTTTCGTGGATTCATTAAGTCACTAACTCTTGATGTTTCATACTTCTAACATGTTGAGGTGTTTGAATGTTCATTTGTAGGTCTTAATTTTGTTTATATCTTGTTAAAGTTTTCACTTTCTTTAGGCTTTCCCTTAGGGTTCTAAATGTTGCATATGTTGCATAACTTAGGCTTTCTCCCATGCTTTTGCTTGCTTTCTCTTTTGTGATTTTCTTCCTTTGATTTATGCACCTTTTCTCCTTATCTCTACCTCTATCCAATGATTTAGGGAACCTATCTGTGATGGCTTAGTCCCTCCTTTGGAGGTACTTGAAGCATGTCATAAATGGTGCTTCCTTGAGGACTTCTTTTGTTTGTTTTTCTTGCATATTGATTATGGGATTGCATTTGGTTGAGTGCCCATGTGAGTTCCTTTGGTTCTAATATTGCCTCCCATCCTCTCATTCAATTATGTCCTCTTTCCTTTTCATTTTGTGTGCCTTTAGGCATTATGGTTGATGGTTATGGTTATAAGATTCATTCTCCCTTTTCATCCCATTTTTGTACATTAGTTTGATTTCATTTGTGTGATTTCTTTCTCTTTCTATCTTTCATTTTCTCATATGCAAGATTGAGTTTGATATGTGCTTGTGGAGGCTCATGCCCCACACTTTTTTCCTCCCTCACTATCATTCTACTTGCATATTGCATTTTATTTCATGTTTTCTTCCTCTTCTTTACCATGTACCCTTAGGACCTCTAATATCTTGAGATTATGATAGACCCTAGGACTTAAACCATGTATGATAACATTAGGTAGAATCCCCCTAACCTCAATCATAGGATCATTGTGCATGACAACTACTAGGTTTGAATTAGTCTCCCTATAGTTTGTCATCTCTCCTTCTCATCTTCAAATCATTTCAAAAACACTTAATAAAGGTTAACGAAGGTTGTGCGTTACGAGCCTTAAGTACTTGGGAAATGGTGATTGGGGGGCTTCCTCTCAATGGCCTAGAGTGTTTAGTGTACACCCTTTGGGTGATATGCGACGCATTCGCTCCTAGGTCATACTTTAGTGCAACATGAGTTATAAATTAAATTCTAAACACTTCTTCTCTAAAAGACTTCAAAAACAATTTCAAACTTCATTTTGTCCTTTGGGACCCTTAATATGGAAAACCTTTTCATAAAAAGAGTTTCGTTAACTCTTAGTTCTACCACAAACAGGTAACGCCTAAGTCTCCAATGGTCGAGCTGCATACACCTAACTGCTAGAACTAGTTGTTAACCCTACTCGGGTAAAAAACTGTTGAACCAACCGGTGTTCTTATTAGCCCGAACTATGTTTGCTCTGATTTCTTGTACCATTCAAGGATACGTAGGTACAAGACGACGATGTCTGGGCGAGCAACCTTTCCCCACTTTCACCCGTAGATTTCCGAACTACGTTGACTCTAATTTCTCGTACTAGACGGGAATGCGTAGGCACGGAGCGGTGATGCTCTGCCGAGTCACTTTTCTTTTCCTTTGTCCCTGAGACCTTTAGCATAGATAGATTTAATCACCCTTTTAAGATAGACAACAAAGCGTGGATCCCATCGAGTACGACGAACGTGAGGGGTGCTAATACCTTCCCCTTGCATAACCGACTCCCGAACCCGAGATTTGGTTGCGATGACCAATCTTTTCCCGTTTTTGTTAGGTTTACTCTGATCGTTTCCTTTCCCTCTTTTGGGATAAATAACGAACGGTGGCGACTCTTCTGTCTTTGCCGGCCTCCTTTTTCGCAGTAGCGACAGTTGGCGACTTTGCTGGGGACAGACATATCCCCTATGCGAGTCAATCCTAGCGCTTGTTTATTTATCTTTTGGGTGTGTACATACGTGTTGTACTTTATTTACTTTTGCTTTTTTACTTTCCGCATTATATCATTATTGTTGTGCTGTGAGGAGGGAATGTTCTATTGAGTGATAAGTCAGACCCAAGCTTGAGTACAAACCTAGCATTAGTAGTGGAGAGTAGTGGTGGACTTGCTTGCTTAGCAGGCACAAGTTCCCATGAAATTCGCGCTTAGACAAGATTCTCTTTGATGATTTCCTTTCCGATCCTTAGGATCTGACGGGATTTTGGATTTGAGAATTGTCGACTCTGGGGACCGATCATTTGTGATTCAGCTAAGTGAGGCCTTTTCGGGAGATTATGATGCCAAACCAGAAATGGTGAACGTATCATCGTTTCTTGAAAGTTTGTGACGCTGATGAACACATAGGATGTCGAACCTTATCAGTGGATAGGTCCATACCTGTGAGAGGGATTGGGTTATATAGGAAACCTTGGCTTTCAGATTACCCGGTTTTCTTTGCAGTGTGAATATGTGCTCTTGATATCAGTGGTTCCTATTATCAGAGCTATGCTATTGTTCTTGCCAAAGCGAAGCGTTGGTTCTTCTCGATCAACATCACAACA
Source organism: Lathyrus sativus (assembly GCA_963859935.3). Classification (NCBI taxonomy): domain Eukaryota; kingdom Viridiplantae; phylum Streptophyta; class Magnoliopsida; order Fabales; family Fabaceae; genus Lathyrus; species Lathyrus sativus. The sequence goes on along the minus strand of OZ012737.1, from coordinate 633,162,600 downwards.
ATCTTGATCCCATGTTTGCATTTGCATTCGCATTTTCACTTGCATTTCATTAACATGTATTTATGTTGCAGGTGCATATTTCTTCCTTGATTCTAGTGATCTTGTTCATTATTTCCAACATGGAACCCTTGAAGAAGACAGTGGCCTACATGTTTTTGGCTCCAGATATCAGTTCTTTGTTGATTTTGATTGCCATGGCCGATAGGAAGGTGATGGAAGACTTCAGGTAATCTTATCGGAGACTGTTGAGATGTGTCTGCAAGCCTTCAGTATATGAGATAGGTGGTGTTTATACTCTTCTACAGTTCTATGATGCCCGACTGAGGTGTTTTATCTTCCCTAATTATGTTCTGGCTCCTACCCTGGAGGAGTATTCTGTACTGTTAGATGTGCCTATTCTTGATCAGGTGTCGTTCTTCCATACTGACGCTGAGCCTAATCTTGCTAAGCTCGCTACTACTCTGCATTTGGATGCTTCAGAGTTAGAGGGGAAGATGATCAATAGGAGTGGGATGTTTGGTTTTCCTTTGCCTTTTTTTAGTTGAGAAAGCTCAGCAATGTTCCAAGGATGGTTGTTGGATCGTGTTTAGCGCCATTCTGGCTCTCTGTATCTATGGTATTTTATTGTTCCCTAATCTTCCAGATTTTGTGGATACATATGCTTTCTACATATTGGCTTCAGGGAACCTAGTACCTATGCTGCTAGGCAACGTTTATCATTCTGTTCACTACAAGAATGAGAACCGAAGGGGAAAGAATGTATCCTGCTGTGTTCCGTTGTTATACAGGTAGTTGATGAGTCATATGCCCAAGACCGGTTCGTTTGTGGATACTGCTGGTACTTCAAAGTGGTCGGAAAGGTTGATGGGTTTGTCTGCAGAGAACATTACCTGGTTTGACAAGAATATGCTTGGTACAGAGATCATTTATAGTTGTGGTGGATTTCCTAACGTCCCTTTGGTCGGAAGGAAAGGATGCATCAACTATAACCCATCCTTGTTGGTTAGGAAATTTGGATACACACTAAGAGATCCTCCCAAGGAAGAGGAGATACAGGAATCTCTGTATCTCACCGGATTGCTGAAGAGTGATACATTAGCCAGACTTGAGCATGCTTGAAGCAGTATTCACAGGAGAGGGAAAGCATTATTGGGGAAGAGTAACAGTCGAGCCTATGATCCTTACCTGACTTGGATTCGTGAGAGAGCCGCTAAGTTTCTGATGTCGTTTCCTTCAGTTGCACCTTCGTATCCTCTCATGATTAAGGATCCTACCACTGTCGACATTCAGAAATACAACCAGTTGTGGTTTGAGAAGGAAGAGTTGCGGAAGACAAACGAAGAGTTGGAGAAAGAAATTATTCAACTCCGGGGAGAGAAGAATGAAGTTGGACACTCTTTCAAGAGGCAAACTGAGCTTGTGAACATATTGGGTACGAACTTGACTAAGCAGACTAATGCTTTTGAGCGCTTAGGTTTGGATTTGAAGGCCATTAGTAGTGTTCTTGCTTCTAAAAAGAAGGACTTGGATAAAGCTTATCTGGAGATTTCAAAGTTCAATACTCAGTGGAACGCTACCCTTTCCAACAACAAGGAGCGCGAGGATAAGTTGAAACAACAGATCACCAGATTGAAGACTAAGTTAAGGGTCAAACATGAGAATATTGCAGTAGAGGCATCACTCAGGCGTGACAGTGAGTATAGACTGAATGAAGCTATTGCAAACTTGGAGGATTGCAGGTTAAGAGCTGACTCCAAGAGGTGCAAGCTTGAGGAGTGCTTTAGGGAAGGAGCCTAGGAAGACTACGGCGAGGGTCTACAACATACTATTAGCCAGCGAGAGCTGCTTATCCAGGGGCTACTCAGCAGACCAGATCATCCTGAGACGCAGGAATTGCTAGAGGACTTCCGGTCTCGTCATCCAGCTTGATTATTTTTCTATCTATCTGTAGTTGTTGCTTATGCTTGTTGTATTGACCATCATCAGACCTGTTGGTGGAGGTCCTTTCTGATTGTACTCAGTTGATATGCTTGTACACTGGTTATGTGGCTTTTCATTTATATATGAGAAGTTTCTATTATATGCTTGTCTATGGGGTTTTCCATTGTCGTGCTTTTCTCCCGAAACTAGAATCAAGGGGGAAATTTCCCTGTTGCATACATACATGTCTGCATTTTGCATTTTTTGCATTTCAGGTGCATCGGAACTGTAATCTTATTTCTTGTGCTTCATTAGCGTGCTTCAGGATTGCTAATCGAACAACTCACCGGCACGCTACCAGAGGAAATCAGAGAATAGTGATGGAGCAAATACAGACAGAGATGCAAGAGATGAGGGATAGGATGACCCAGTACATGGAGTTAATGCAGGGTGTTGCTAACGGCCAGGAGTAGCTCCGGACTTTAGTGCAACCTTTGATTGCACGTGTTGACAGCAACGGTGTGTTGCATGGTGGGAATGCTACCAACCCTCCACATGTTGAGACTCCGCGGGCTGATAATTCTATGCCTGTTGTGGTCATCCCTAATGCTGAGGGAATGGCAATGGCAATGGTGTTGGTAATATTGGAGGAAAAGGGAATGCCACTGGAACAGACAATGACAACATTGAAACCAATGGTAATGTTGGTGGGGGTAATGGCAATACTGGTGGAAATGGTAATACTGGAAATGCTGATGTCGGTAATGTGTATGGTCATGATGCTACTGGTGCTATCCATGGTAATCTGCATCAGTCATGGAATGAGGATCGACAGGATGATATTTTCTCAGTAAGGGATGTCGGAGCTGAAATGACATCTGAAGCTAGTAGAAGGTTCAAGTTGTTGGAAGACAAGATGAAGAACTTTGAGAATCAAAATGCCATGGGCCTTGACATGGGTAACCTAGGACTTATCCCCGATCTAAAGGTACTGCTAAAATTCAAAGTCCCTGACTTTGACAAATATAAGGGTACCACCTTCCCAAGAGTTCATCTGCACTCTTACTGCCGGAAGATGTCTGCCTATTCGGACGACGAGAAACTGCTTATGCACTTCTTCCAGGACAGCTTGTCCGGGCCTTCACTTGAATGGTATATGGGGCTGGAGCCTGTCAATATCCGTAGCTGGAGGGACCTAACTGAGGCCTTTGTGAAACATTACCAGTATAACAGCGACCTTGCTCCAAACAGGATCCAATTGCAGAATCTTTCCCAAAATAACAACGAGTGCTTCAAAGAATACGCCCAGAGGTGGCGCGAGCTAGCCGCAAGGGTGCAGCCTCCAATGGTGGAGCGTGAGTTAATCGATATGTCCGTTGCTACTCTACCTGGTGTTTATTATGAAAAGCTCATCAGTAGCATGTCGGTGAGCTTCTCTAATTTGATAATCATTGGAGAAAGGGTGGAGAACTGCATAAAGCTAGGAAAGATCCAAGCAGGTGAGATGCCCTTAGCTGGAGGAGGTAAGAAGGTATTCGATAATAAGAAACATGAAGGTGATACCAGTTCAATGTCTAGTTCTCGTGGTAGAGGTAAAGATCAGCATCAGAATCAGTATCGCCAGCAACAGGTTGCTAGCGTCATAATTCCAGTACCACCTCAACAACAACAACAGTAGCAGCAGCAGAATCAAAATTAGAATTATGCTCAACGGTAATTCCAGAATTGGGGCCAGGTAGTGAACATAGTATTTGACGCGTCGCCGATGTCGTACTCTCAACTTCTTCAAGCTTTGTTACAATTGCAGCTTATTCAAAAGAGGACTATGGCTCCTCTGACAGGTACGCCCCCACCTGGCTACGACGCGAATGATATTTGTGAGTTCCATTCCGGGGCACCTGGTCACAACATCGATAATTGCAAGGCGTTCAAACATAAATTACAGGACATGATTGATAACAAGGCAATCAACTTTTCTCACGACGCTCCCAATGTCGTGCAAAACCCCATGCCGAATCATGGGGCAGCCGGAGTTAGCGCAATCGTTGAGGATGATGGTTTATACTTGGTAACCGATGTCAATGATCTGAAGACACCTCTAAGCTTTATGAAGGTTAAGTTGCTGAGACAAGAGTTTTCCCGGGTTGTGCTGAATGTGTGAGTCATCCTGAGGGATGTGTGCAATTGAAGAGTTGTAATCAGGGTATGATAGACGACGGGGTATTGCAGTTTGATCGGGTTTCCGCAAGCAAATCTGAGGAGGTTGTGGCTGAGAAGAGGAATGAGGTTGCAGCGATCTCTATTCCATACAAAACCATCACTATTTATGCACCTAGGCCACCAACAATAATCATAACTAAAGCAGGTCCCGTGCCGTTTGAGAGCACCAAGGCTATTTCGTGGAACTACAAAGCTGAGGTATATTGCAACGGGCAGAAGCTATATCTGAAGGGTCCACCTGTTGACTCAATGGACAATCTTGTGGGAGCCGGAGGTATTACCCGTAGTGGTCGAGTCTTTTCATCACCCGAAGTGGTGGCTGATAAAGTGGACAAAGGAAAGGGTAAGGCTATTGTGGAAGAGACTTCTCAGGCTGGTGAGAAGGAATATCTGACGAAGGACGTAGAAGAGTTTATGAGGCTGATCCGTAAAAGTTACTACAAGATTGTAGATCACCTGCAGCAAACTCCTTCTAAAATGTCTATATTGTCGTTGTTGCTATGTTCTGAGGCGCATCGGAATGCATTGTTGAGGATATTGAATACTGCTTACATGCCTCAAGAAATATCGACAAACCAACTCGAAGGAGTTATAGCGCACGTAAACGCAGGGAATGGTCTTGGGTTCACAGATTTAGATTTGACGCCGAAGGGCAGAAACCACAATAGTGCGTTGCACATTTCGATTGAATGTCGTGGAGCTATTATGTCGCACGTACTCATTGACACGGGATCATCTTTGAATGTGCTTCTAGAGAAAGCATTAATGAAACTGGACACTCGGGGCCTTTTGTGTACGCCTAGTGATCTAGTGGTGAGAGCTTTCGACGGAACTCGGCGATCGGTGCTTGGAGAGGTGACACTGCCTATTCAGGTGGGACCAGAAGTCTTTGATGCAGTGTTCTACATTATGGACATCCAACCTGCCTATAGATGTTTATTAGGTCGTCTATGGATTCACTCAGCGGGAGCTGTGACCTCCACGCAGCATCAGAAACTCAAGTACATGGTTGATGGCAGCATTGTCACAGTATGTGGAGAAGAGGATATAATGATTAGTTATTTATCTTCGTTTAAATATGTTGAGGTGGACGGGGAAATCCACGAAACTCTTTGTCAAGCGTTCAAAACGGTCCAGGTTAAGGAAAAATCTCCTGCAACGAGCAAAGCGCCCAAGGTGGCCATATCGTCTTTCAGGGAGGCCCAAGCAGCAATGCAGGCTAGGGCAGCACAAGGTTGGGGCCAGGTGCTAGACATTACCAACAAACAGGATAAGTTTGGTCTGGGGTACCACCCATCTGCTTCGTCATCTTCTCAGAGTGCACCACGCTATAAGGGGCCAGTACAATTCACCAAAGGCGGTGTTATCTTTGAACGCATCAACGTTGTTTCCGATGAAGAAGGGGATAACGACTACGACATGGACGCTTGGATCAAGCCGTGCACACCAGGACAGAGCCACAACTGGTCTATCCAGGAAGTCATTCAAGTGACGCGTGAAGAGTAATACTTTTTTTCTCGATTATTGTACAACCCTATGTTCTACCCAGAGCATAGTGGTTTTGTCTTAAGGGCCTTACTTGGTTATGTTTGAACATTTTTTTCAATAAATCGAAGGGCGTTTTTTCGCATTCAAATTTTGCGATCCTTGTTATTCTTGTTTTATGTTTAACAATAAAATGGCAATGTGGTTTGTGCTGATTTGCATATCATTTTAAGCATTTAACCATTTTTATCGCAGGATTCACATTGCAGATGACACCGATCCAGAACCTTCTATGACTCGCTTCGACTTTGATCACCCGATATATCAAGCTGAAGAAGAGATTGATGAGGATGAAGGTCTGCCAGAAGAGCTAGTCAGGCTTTTGAGACAGGAAGAAAGGGTTATTCTGCCTCATTAGAAAGAGATTGAGGTCATCAATTTGGGTTCTGAAGAAGTTGTCAGAAATGTCAGAATAGGGGTTGCGCTGCAGAGTGACATCAAGCAAAGACTGATCGAGATGCTTCGAGATTACAGTGACATTTTTTCTTGGTCCTACGAAGATACGTCCGGGCTTGACACTGACATAGTGGTTCATCGCTTGTCGTTGCGCGAAGAGTGTTCGCCGGTCAAGCATAAGCTCAGAAGGACAAGACCAGACATGGTTGTAAAAATCAAAGAAGAGGTCCAGAAGCAGTTGGACGCAGGATTCTTAGCCGTGACAACTTACCCTCTGCGGTTCGCCAACATCGTGCCTGTACCGAAGAAAGACGATAAGGTACGGATGTGCGTGGATTACAAAGATTTGAATAAGGCGAGCCGAAAGGATGATTTCCCGCTCCCTCACATTGACGTACTGGTCGACAATACCGCTCAGTTTTCTGTGTTTTCCTTCATGGACGGTTTTTCGGGCTATAATCAGATTAAATTGGCACAGGAGGATATGAAGAAAATGACGCTTATCACGTCGTGAGGGACGTTCTGTTACAAGGTAATGCCTTTTGGGTTGAAAAATGCAGGGGCAACCTACTAGTGGGAAATGGTAACTCTCTTTCATGATATGATTCATCATGAGATTGAAGTATATGTTGATGACATGATCGCAAAGTCCCAAACGGAGGAGGGGCATCTGGTCAACTTGTTGAAGCTGTTTGAGAGGCTCAGGAAGTTCAAATTGAGGTTGAATCCTAACAAGTGTACTTTCGGGGTACGGTCCGGAAAGCTATTGGGGTTCATTGTTAGTGAAAAAGGAATCGAGGTCGATCCTGCAAAGATAAAAGCCATACAGAGTATGCCAGCACCGAAGATAGAAAAAGAGGTTCGTGGTTTTTTGGGGAAGTTGAATTACATTGCTCGGTTCATATCTCATCTTACGGCCACGTGCGAACCAATGTTCAAATTGTTGAAGAAAGATCAGGCGGTCGTCTGGAATGAAAATTGTCAAAAGGCATTCGATAAAATCAAAGAATATTTGCAGGAACCTCTGATATTGATACCTCCAGTAGCTGGAAGACCACTAATCATGTACTTAACAGTTCTTGAGAACAACATGGGTTGCATTCTCGGACAACACGACGAGACGGGCAGAAAAGAGCACGCAATATACTATCTGAGTAAAAAGTTCACAGATTGTGAGTCCCGTTACTCAATGCTTGAGAAAACATGTTGCGCACTCGCGTGGGCTGCCAAACGTTTGAGACAGTATATGCTGAGTCATACAACCATGCTGATTTTGAAGATGGATCTGATCAAGTATGTCTTCGAAAAGCAAGCGCTTTCAGGTAGAATTGCCAGGTGGCAGATGGTACTGATGGAGTACGATATCCAATATGTTTCCCAAAAGGCTATCAAGGGAAGTGTTCTGTCAAAGTACCTTGCTGAACAGCCTATTAAAGACTATCAACCGATGAAATTTGAATTTCCAAATGAAGACATCATGTTTCTTAAGATGAAAGATTGTGATGAACCGTTGCCCGACGAAGGTCCTGAGCTTGGCTCCCAGTGGCAAATGATATTTGATGGTGCTGTTAACTCGTACGGAAGTGGAATTGGGGAAATCATCACGACTCCCCATGGGTCTCATATCCCATTCACTGCCAGGTTGACATTCCTGTGCACCAACAACGAAGCGGAGTATGAAGCGTGCATCATGGGTTTAGAAGAAGCCATTGATCTGAGGATCAAGAATCTTGATGTGTACTTGTTAATCAAATCAAAGGAAAGTGGGTGTCTCGTCAGCCTAATCTGATTCCTTACATGAATTAAGCAAGGAGGTTGCTGCCGTTCTTTGATCGTGTAGAGTTCCATCATGTGCCTAGAGCGGAGAATCAGATGGCAGACGCTTTCGTGATGCTATCTTCGATGTATAAGGTGAACTATTGGAATGATTCTCCAAGAACAATCATCTTTCGCCTTGATAGGCCCACTTTCGTATTCGCCATTGAGGAAGCCTCTAACGGCAAGCTGTGGTTTTACGACATCCAGAATTTCCTTAAGAACCAAGAGTATCCGTCAGGGGCGTCGACTCGGGATAAGAAGACTCTAAGGAGATTGTCTAGTAATTTTTATCTGAACCAGGATGGTGTACTTTACAGAAGGAACCATGACTTGGTGTTATTGAGATGCGTGGATGAAAAAGAAGCAAGCCTGCTTATGGAAGAGGTCAACGAGGGTACTTTTGGTACACATGCCGGCGGGCATGCCATGTCTCAGAAGTTGTTGCAAGCAGGGTATTATTGGCCGACGATGGAATCAGACTGTTTCAAATTTGCGAAGAAGTTCCATAAATGCCAGATTTATGCAGACAAAATTCATGTGTCGTCGAGCCCGTTGAATGTTATGGTGTTCCCGTGGCCTTTCTCCATGTGGGGCATTGATATGATTGGCAAGATTGAGCCAACCGCATCCAATGGTTATCGTTTCATCCTGGTATCAATTGATTACTTCACCCAATGGGTAAAAGCAGCTTCGTATGCCAATGTCACGGAGCAGGTCGTAGCTCGATTCATAAAGAAGGACATCATCTATAGATACGGAGTGCCCGAACAAATCATTACTGACAATGGTTTGAATCTGAACAATAAGATGATGAAGGAATTGTGCCAGAATTTCAAAATCAAACATCACAGCTCATCGCCCTATCGGCCGAAGATGAACGACGTTGTTGAAGCGGCCAACAAGAACATCAAGAAGATAGTGCAGAAGATGGTGGTTACCTACAAGGATTGGCATGAGATGTTTCCCTTCGCCTTGCACGGTTATCGTACGACGGTACACACATTAAACGGGCAACACCTTTCTCGCTAGTGTCTGGTGTAACACCCCACTTCCCAAAATAACATAAAATACAATTAAATCAAGTAAAGATCAGAGTTTCCACCTCACAAGTGGGATATCACATCAACGTCTTAACATAACTCTTTATAAAAGGTTTTCAAAATAAAACAGCAGAAAATATCCATTAGTTCATCATCCTCGGCCATCCGCCAAATTCATAAAATTATTCATTAAAAGTTCACCAACAGTGATACGTTCACAGGAAAAATAAACAATTTCAACTAAAGAAACATAAAAACACCCAAGTCTCGTGCTACGTATCAGAGCATCCTAAGACTCGACAGTACACCACTATCCAAGCTAGCTAAGTACCTAGATTATCTGTACTTCCGAAGAAGCACAGACCACAACAACAACAAAGGGGTGAGAAAACATGATCGAAATTTTAGGTAATAAGATACATGAATAAAATATAGCAATTACATCATTCATCACCCATTCAACACCAATCACGACCTACTGTCCAAATATCAACACAACACATAATAATGCAATTATGCAACTCAACACCATGCATGCGGTACCGACTCCATGGTTCATTCAATCGAACCCCGAATAGATCACATACACCCCTACTTGGCAATGATTTATCCCCACCATTCTCCACAAAGGAGTACGGGTGAATCACTTACGCTCCTCCTGAGACATGATTCGACCCCACCAAAACACCATGATATGCAAGACACCAAATGCATACTAATCAACCCAAGCACACTAAGTGCACACGATCCTCCTGATCACATCATCATATACCATATATATATTACACACCACTTACATTAATTAAATTCCATATTTTCACACCAAATGCACACCCATCATCATAAAACAACATCCCTACACCTATCATGACCAAGGGGATACTACAGCCTGAGAGAACAGAGCACAACAGCAAAATTCCTATTTTTGGCTCCCCTGACTGTCCATACGCGTATTGGCCTGTGCCATACACGTATGCCACACACATGCGCCAAGGCCATACGCGTATCACCTCCTCATACGCGTATGCACAAATACAATTCCATGCACATTTCTACCCTTCAGATCTCCATACGCGTACTACCCATCTCATACGCGTATCGCCCAGCCCTGTACGCGTACCATACGCGTTTGGGCAGAGGGTCGTGTCACAACTCCCCTCCTCGCCCACTCATACGCGTAACGCCTCCCTATCCACATTACCATACGCGTATGGACTAGCCCCATACGCGTATGACCATATCCCATACGCGAATACCCATAATTCCTCTTTTGCGTTTCTGCTACGAATTCTGCTATTTCCACACTTCTAATCAGTTTATTATGTTACTAAGATCGATTCTAGGCTTACTATTTTCATCTATCTTGTATCCTAACATTATTACCTCAATTCTACACTACTCTATTCGTCATTCTATCAATTTTCTCTCCAGAAACCCACACCTATGTTCATCACCATTATCATAAACAAATACATACAAATTTCACCAAAATCACACCAATGTGTGTACGAATTTCATCATCATCAACAACAACATACAACATATCATCATATAAATCATACTCATACAAATCCTACGGGGTTAAGGAATCCCCTATACCCAATTCATGCATAATACTAATTAATACCAGTTTCTCCCCCTTACGTCGATTACGGAACAAATTTCCGAAGAATTCCTACACAAATTGCTCTTCCTTGCTTCTCTTCCATTTTGCCCTTGTTCCTTAATCTTTTTCCCAAAACTAGTTTATCGTGTAATTTCTTCTTATTATCTAAAACCTCCTAATATTCCCTTAATCCCAATTATAATTACTAAACTAATAATAATAATAATAAAATAACAATATTACTATTAATTATTAAATTACTATTGTTGCACCCCAAAATTTGACCAACATTAATTTACCCATCAAGTGTTTGAAGATTGATACCTTCATCAGAAAGTTCAAGAGATCCTCAGAGAAATTGGTTGAAACCAGAGTTGTGTGCCTCCTAACTTGAGAGTTGTGGGTGCTCCTCAGATGATTCTGAGACTTTGAGAATGAACTTGATGCTTTTAGAAAGTTTATGAGATGTTTTGAAAGTCATCATGAAGCCCAGAGAGGTCATTGTGCAAGAATTCAGAAGATTCAACCATGAATGGTAGAATTAGGGTTTTGACTGGGTCAATCCTAGGTCAACTGAAGATTTGGAGAAGGTTGAGACCTAATCCAAGGGCCATGAGATCATGGAATGATGTATGGAGATGTTATAAAGATGATTCCTAGACCAACTCATCATGATTGAGGAGTTTGAGAAGTTTTAAGTCGGGGTTTCTAAGGATGGACAGTGTAAAAACCCTAATTTGATCCCCATCTTCCAGGCAGTTTTAGCTCAAGATGTGATTGATATCTCATCTTCCCCAAAACATGAATGTTGTATAGCTTGTTCTTAGCTTTAATTTGAGTGGTAGAAGTCCTTGATAGGATGTGCAGAGCTCAAGTTATGGTTTTGACAAATTACAGGTCATCTGAGGTATGTGAATCTGGGTCCTTGAAAGTCACCCAACTTGTAGACAACTTTTGCCCTAGTAGGATGATTCCTATGATCTCTTGGTCAACATGAATGTTGAAGATTATCTTCTTATATTTCTAGATAGTACTATAAGTCCTTGATAGGATTTGTAGAACTCAACTTATGGTTTGAACAAGACAGGGGTATTTTGGTCATTTGGAAGTTATAGGTCATTTTAAGCAAAGGCCATATCTCCTATTTCCAAGCCTCAAATGAAAAAACTCAAAACATCAAAGTTGTTCAAAATGACATTTTAAGCCTAGAAAAGTGGTCATGAGTTGTTGGAAAAGCTTGTAGCAAGGATTGACATGAATGGGTGAAAATGACCTAAAAATGATACATAACTTAAATAAATCCAAGTTGGAAATTGGTTTGGGAGATGTACAAATCCAAAATAGGTCATCCAATATGTCACTTTGAATCCAAACATCATTTTAAAAACAATGGTTCAAACACATTTTTGATTTGAAGCTTAAAAATGGAGGTTGCTTTGTAATGTTCTTTCTTGCATCTTAAGGCAACTTTGTTAAACTTCACATAAGGCAAGGCTGAGCTTGTTTCTTCACACATTCCATCTCAATATATCACAAGGGGAGATTTTGACACAAATTAAGGGCTTAATACATGAGATATGAGATGTTACCATATGTCACTACATGATACTTTCCATAACATTCTAGCTCTTTCTAGATGAATCTAGAGTCTTCCATTGGTTGTTATATATTGAGGGGATCATGATGAAGAAAAAGGTTGGTGAAATCAGTGGTGAAGAGTGAAGGAGAAAGTGATATTCAAGGTTTCTTCAAAATCAAGCAAGATTCCATTTCTCCATCTACAAGCTTTCTTCCTCAAAATTCTTGCAAACAGAACCATCTCCATCATTAGAGGAGTGTTTGGCATCAATTACAAGACTTGAAGCCATCTGTTCACACCTCTACCATCACCATTTGACAGGTTGGTAAGTTGCTCCATACCTCCTTATTTATGTGCTTTCTGTTAGATTTCTAGGTGTAGAATTAGCATGCTAAGATAGATGAGGGTTTTCTGAGAATTAGAGAAGGTTTCAGGGAGTTTCATGGCAGGGTGTTGATTCTTTGAGTTTCAAGAACAAGCTGTTCAGTGAGTGTTAGCACGCATGGTATAGCATAGTTTGGTTAAGGTAATGTGTAGAACAAGCTCATACCATTAGAGTTGAGTTTTAACAGAGTTGATCACAGAGAAAAGAGGTTGAACCCAGGACTTTGAGTTATCGGGTTAGGAGTTACAGGAGGTTTCAGTGGAAAATATGAGTATGGTTAGATTCCTGGTAAAGCGTAGAGCAGTTTTGGTTCTTAAAGTTTTGGATTTCATGGAGAAATGGAGGAGAACGAATGAGTTAAAGTTCTGGCATGGAGTTAGGGTTTTCTGAAACCCTAATGGCATTTTGGAGAAGACAACTCAAGGGCCGTTAGATCTTTCTTTCTATTTGACTTGTTCATCTAATCCAACGGCCACGGTTAAAAACAGAAAACGGAGGGAAACTTAAGCTGCAACGCAGCGTTTTAATTAAATGGAAATCCTGGGCTCAGCGAATCAATGATATTCCCACCCCCTCGCGCGGCCCAAATCATTTTTGAACTAAAATCCAATGCTATTTACACCGCAGCTTTAACATTTTTCTTTTAATTTTCACTTTAATTTTCTGATGGTACATGGGCCTACCAAAATTGCTACGCGCACCACCATCTCCTGGGCCCATCTGAATATGAACTGGGCGCCTATTCTTGTTACACCCCCCATCCCATTTATTTCAATTCTTTTACTTTTAATTTCCTTTTATTTTCTTGTTTGTAAATAATTCATAGAAAATAGAAAAATTAATATTTTTTAATTCTTGTTTTTTCTCTAGGTTTATAATTTTGTCTAGAAAATTAATAAAAATAAAAATTCCATTTTATTTTTAGTTTTATATTTTTAGAATATTATTCTTTCAAATAGTTTTTAAATAGGTTTAGTTTGATACTCAATTTTGTAGAATTTCTTTTAGGACCTTCCCTTAGTCTTTTTGATTCATTCTTTTTGGTGTGATTAGATATTGAATCATAGTTTCCCATAGGATTTAATTCATGATTTTTAGATTAAAATTTGATTAGTTTAATTAGGTTAGCATTAGGGTACCAAATTAGGGTTTAAGAATGCATAGGTGAGGTAATTCATTTTCTTTGGAGAGTTTGGAATTGATTTTTGGGTATGGGCATATAGGGATGTTATGGGTAGGTGTTGTAGACCCTTGTGAATAAATGTTAGATTTTTCCCTCGTGCTTTAGTATTTTTAGGTATTTTCTGAAGTTGACTGATTGTATTGACTGTCTGTGTGATGTTTGTCTATCTCTGGGGTTTATCTTTGGGAAATTGTTGCGGGGTTTGGTTTGTCTTGAAGACCTCGTTGAAGGAGCATGATGAAGGAGAAGATTGAAGATCAAGACCCTGAGGTTGAGAGGTTGGAGCTTGTCCTTTGTTTGTGAGGTTTGAGATCCTGAAGTTTGAGGGAAATTTATGGTACTTTCCTGAGGAAGGCACTATGAATGTCTTTCATTCTTTCTTCTCACCTCTTTCTTAAGTATCCAATGATGTTGGAGCCTTCATGTGAGTTTAATTTCTCCTGAGGAGGAATGTAAACTGATCACAGTTGTTGAGCCACATGGGATACGATTCCTAAGTGGAAGCCTCCTAGTACTTTCCTGAGGAAGGCACTATGGGTCTATTCACTTAGTTCCCTTAGTTCATCTAGGATTTCTTAAGTATCCAATGATGTTGGAGCCTTCATGTGAGTTTAATTTCTCCTGAGGAGGAATGTAAACTGATCACAGTTGTTGAGCCACGTAGGATATGATTCCTGAGTACAAGCCTCCTAGTGCTTTCCTGAGGAGGGCACTATGAGTCTGCCTACTTAGCTCCCTTTCTTTGGTAAGCTTGTTTTGAAGCTTGAAGACTGGGATTGATTTCTCTTGTTCAGAGTGTTGCTTTAGGGATTTGCTTAGATCTGATTAGGGTTTTGTTTTAGGGTTAGGATTAGAGCTTAGATATGGATAATTCCTTTCTCAAGCATATGGTTTGTTTGCCTGATGGCACTTCATTTCTTTTATCTGTTTATTGCTTGATAGCATGTTGATTATTTTTCAGTATGAGTACTGTTATTTCATGACTGGCTTGAGGTCGAGATGAGCTTGTGGAGGCTGAAGCCCCACACACATTTCCTCCCTCACTTGCATTGCATGCATTTTACTGTTAAGCTGATGCCTTGTCTGTTTTGGTGTATCATTGACATGATCCCTTAGGACTCTCATTTCCTTTGATAAGGATTTGATGATAGACTTTTAGGTTGAAACCTATGCATGACAACTTCTAGGAGTTCCCTGTTCAAACCTCAACCATAGGATGAATCCATGGCATGATAACAGTAGGACTTGATAGTCTCCCTCCTAGTTGGGCCTGTTCTATTCTCATCTCAAAACAGTTTAAGATACAGTAATCATGAATGATTTCTTTCGTACGTTACGAGCCTTAAGCTATCTGAGAAAGGATTGTGGGAGAGTTTCTTTTCCATAGTCTGGATGTTTAGTATGGTACCCTTTGGGTGACATGCGACGCATTCACTCTCAGGTCATAGTCTCTAGTGCGGTTGAAATCGCAAACACAATAAAAAAAACACTTCTTTCAAAGCAGGAAATAAACCGTAGTTTCCCGAACTACGTTTGCTCTGATCTTCCATGCAGTGTGGAAGTACGTAGGCATAGGATGCGATATCCTAGCGAGCAACCTTCCCCCGTAACCCGTAGTTAGCCGAACTACGTTGACTCTGATTTCTCATTCTCTGATGAGAATACGTAGGCATAAAGTGCGACGCTTTGCCGAGTCATTTTTCTTTTCTTTTTTCAGCCAGCCTTGATAGGTAGATAGAATAAAACCAACCCGTCCAAGTAAACAAACAGGCGTGGATCCCATCGAGTACGATGGACGTGAGGGGTGCTAATACCTTCCCCTTGCGTAACCGACTCCCGAACCCAGACAATGGTTGCGATGACCTTGTCTTACCCTTATTCGTCAGGTTTTTCCGATCGTTTCCTTTCCCGCTCTGAGGGATAAATAACGAAAGGTGGCGACTCTTCTGTCATGCCGGCACCTTATTTTCGCGCAAGCGACAGCTGGCGACTCTGCTGGGGACCGAACCCAGAATCTCTGGTTCTTCGGTTCCCTATGAGAGTCAATCCTAGCGCTTGTATGTTTGCTTGTTGGGTTGCGTTTATTTATCGCATTTTTACTTCTCGCACTTTATTTCCCGCATTTTATTTCCAGTTTGATATGATTATATGTGTTGCTGTGGGAGAGGGATGTTACTATGAGTGAGAAGTCGGACCTGGGCTTGAGTATACACCTAGACATAGTTGCGGAGAGTAGTAGACGAACCTGTCTGCTGAGCAGGCACAGTTCCCTACAAAATCTGCGCTCAGACGAGGTTCTCGCAGAGGTGCTCCTTTCCGGTCCTGAGGATCTGAGGGGAGTCCAAACGTGAGGATTATCGACTCTGGGGACCGATCATTTGGAAGTCAGCTAAGTGAGGCCTCTTCATAACTTGATGATGCCACTCCTTCTGGGAATCGTATCATCACTCATGAAAGTCTGTGACGCTGATGACCGCATAGGATGCCGTACCTTTATCCGTGGATTAGGTTCATACCTGTGAGTGGGATTGGGTTCATTGTAGGAAACTTTGACCTCCAGACTACCTGGTTTTCTTGACAGTGGATCAGTTATGTGGTACCAGGTTTCTCAGTTGCAGATTTGTCTGTTCTTGATAGAGCAGGTTTTGATCAGAGGATCTTGTCATCAGGTGTATGTCTGTTCTTGATAGAGCAGGTTTTGATCAGAGTATCATCGTCAGTTGTTTGTTCTTGATAGGACAGATTTGAGTGGGGTCTGAAGATCTCATCAGCAACTGTGTGTTTGTTCTTGATAGGGCGGACTTTTGATTTGGGGTCTGAAGACTTCATCAGCAGATGTTTCTTGATCTTACATCCGGGGTCCTTATTATCAGACATTTGTTCTCGACAGAGCAAAATTTTTGATCTTATGTATATGTTCCTATCAGAAGGTCGTTCTTAGCAGATCAGATTAGTGGTCTTACACCGGGGTTTTCATCTCATCAATGATTGTTGATACCGAATCTCCACAGCAGTTACCTGGATATATTATTGCATGCCTGCATGTTGCATTAGTTTGCATGTTCATTTGCATTCCATTAACGTGTGTCTGTGACAGGTACCGTTTCCCCGATCCAGGATTTCTCGCCTCCTATTGTATTGTTATAGCCTCTCTCAGGAAGACTGTTGCGTACGAGTTCTCGATCCCTGATGTGTCGAAGTTGACTATCGCTGATGCTATGTAAATACGAGATTGATGTTTCCATGATTGGGCTCAGATTTCTTCTTCTTATTATTATTGTCAGCACTGGTATTAAGGCGCTAGGATCGGGGGAAATCTCCCAAGCACATAGACACACGCATACATCTGCATGAAGCATTTGCATGGCGTACATTTTGTTGCTTTTCCTAACCTTTAATGATGACAGCTTTTTCAGGTACACAGGTTCCGAGCTGCTTCCGGTCTTCAGGATTGATCAGAGACTCATTCACCGTTACTCAACTCGAGCTAATCAGACTAGGATCATGGATCAGGTGCAGTCAGATGTTCAAGAGCTCCGTGAACGGATGGATCGTTTTATGGAACTGATGCAGGTAGTCGCTAATGGTCAGGACCAACTTCGTACTTTGGTTCAACCTTTGATCTCCAGGGTTGATAGTAACGGCATACTTCACGGAGGGGCTGTGCCTACTCCTCCTCCAGTTGATGTTCCACAGAATGTTGTTCCTGTTGTCGGGGGCAACGGCAGTGCTAATGGCAATATGATGACCAATATCGGACTCAATACGACAGGCGTCGGCAATGGTAGTCTGGGAGCTAATGTCAACATAGGGCCGGTCAACGGCAATGCTGGTGTCGGAAATCTGTTGGTGCCTCAACCGTGGCTTGAGGATCATCAAGATGACGTGTTTTCCCAAAGAGGTATAGAAGCAGAGTTGAATGCTGAAGCTCGGCTCAGGTTCAAAGCGCTGGAAGACAAAATGAGAGACATTGAGAATCAGAATACATTGGGCGTTGATATGTCCAAGTTGGGGTTAATTGTTGATTTCAAGGTACCTCATAAGTTCAAGGTGCCTATCTTTGAGAAGTATAAGGGTACTACTTGCCCTCGTGTCCACCTTCGATCTTACTATAGAAAGATGTCTGCGTATTCTGATGATGAGAAGTTGCTGATGCACTTCTTCCAAGATAGTCTTTCTGGTCCATCCCTTGAGTGGTATATGGGCTTGGAGCCCGCTACCGTGCGCACGTGGAAAGATCTCGCTGAAGCGTTTGTCCTCCACTATCAGTACAATAGCGACTTGGCCCCCAACCGAGTTCAGCTCCAGAACCTTTCACAGCGGAATAATGAAAGCTTTAAAGAGTACGCCCAGTGGTGGCGTGAGTTGGCTGCTCGGGTTCAACCGCCGATGGTTGAGCGCGAGCTAGTGCAAATGTTCGTGGCTACCCTTCCGGGAATCTACTATGAAAAGCTGGTCAGTGGCATGTCTGGGACATTCTTGACTCTCATCACTATGGGTGAGCATGTCGAGAATGGTATAAAAATCGGAAAAATCCAAGGCGAATCATCCTCAGCTGGAGGAGGTCGTAAGAAACCTTACGCCGGCAAGCGTCGAGAAGGGGATGCAAGTGCTGTCACCAACGCTCGGAGAAAGGGCAAGGGCCCTCAGCAGCAGATTGCTAGCATAAATATCCCGGCAGCTCCGCAGCCGCAACAGCAGCAACCGCAGCAACAGAATCAGCAGGGGTATAGAAAATATCAGAATCGGGCTTCTTTGGCAAATCGTCACTTTGAAGCACCACCTATGTCGTATGCGCAGCTCTTGCAAACTTTGCTTCAGCTTCAGTTAGTGCAAAAGAGGACGTTGGCTCCCTTAACAGGGGCACCACCACCAGGGTATGACGCAAATGCCACTTGCGATTTCCATACTGGGGCACCAGGCCATACGATTGAGAACTGCAAAGCCTTTAAGCACAAGGTGCAGGACCTGGTAGACACCAAGGTTATTAACTTTTCTGATAATGTGCCCAATGTTACCAAAAACCCTATGCCTCACCATAGAGGAGGCGGAGTGAACGCCATTATCACAGAGGAGAGCGCAGATCTGTTGACTGATGTCAAAGACTTGAAGACGCCGCTTAGTTTCGTCAAAGCTAAGTTGGTGAAGAGGGGGTTATTTCCAGGATGCGGAGAGTTATGTATGGCTTATGCTACACTTCCTGATGGGTGTGAGCAGCTGGTAGAAGGTATCCAAAGTCTGATGTTTGAGGGTATTTTGCAGTTCAGCCGGAGAGTCGAAAGTGTATCAGGGGAGGTTGTGCTGAAGCAGGCAGATGAAGTCGCCACCATTACCATTCCTCATCGACCTATTACTATTTCTGCGCCCCGACCGCCTACAATCACTATTACCAGAGCTGGGCCAATCCCATTCGAGAGCACTAACGCCGTTCCATGGCATTATGGCGCTGAAGTCTATTGCAATGGTCAGAAGTTAGAGCTGGAGCCGTACGGGTCGACTGTGCAGAATCTCGCAGGAGTCAGTGGCATTACTCGAAGCGGTAGAGTGTTTGCACCGACAGAGGTTGTGGCAGAGAAAGTGGTCAGAGCTGATGCTGCTGATAAGGGTAAAGGCAAAGCCGTCGAAGAGGTCCCTTGTGGGGCAGAGAAGGATTTGCTTGTCAAAGATGCTGAGGAGTTCATGCGGTTAATCAAGAAGAGCGACTACAAGATTGTAGACCATCTTCATCAGACTCCGTCAAAGATTTCTATTCTCAACTTGTTGCTGTGTTCTGAAGCGCACCACAACGCATTACTGAAGGTATTGAACGCTGCCTACGTACCGCAGGAGATATCAGTGAATCAGCTAGAGGAGGTGGTGGCCCATGTTAATGCTGGCAATGGGCTGGGTTTCACAGATTTAGAGCTGACTCATAAAGGGAGAAATCACAACAGCGCCTTGCACATCTCGATAGAGTGCAGAGGCACAATCATGTCGCATGTCCTGGTAGACACGGGTTCGTCGCTTAATGTGCTTCCAAAAAAGGCATTAATGAAGTTGGACACTCGTGGATTGCTTTGCACGCCCAGTGATCTGGTGGTGAAAGCATTTGACGGAACTAAGCGCCACGTCTTCGGAGAGTTGACCCTGCCAATTCAAGTTGGTCCGGAGACGTTCGATACGGTTTTTTATATCATGGATATTATGCCTGCCTACAGTTGCCTCTTAGGTCGGCCATGGATCCATGTTGCTGGTGCCGTGACGTCCACGCTGCATCAAAAGCTCAAATATGCTGTCGGGGGAAGCATAGTAACCGTCTGTGGTGAGGAGGACATCATAGTCAGCCACTTGTCATCCTTTAAGTATGTTGAAATGGACGGCGAAATCCATGAAACTCTCTGCCAAGCATTTGAAGCCGCCAAGGTGAAAGAGGTAGCTCCTATCGTCACAGAGAGGCAAGAGATGAATCTTTCCTCGTTCAAAGAAGCTCGGGCCATCGTCGAAGCCGGTTCCACCCCAGGCTGGGGGCATGTTTTGGAGATACCGATCAAGCATGATAAGTTTGGATTGGGGTATTCTCCTGAAGCTGAAGCTTCATCTTCGTCTGGAAGCTCGTCTCGTGGGAAGGGGCCGATCCTATTTACCAAAGGGGGAGTGATTTTCAAAAGCATCAACGCAGCGTCTGAGGACAGCGGGGATAGCGATTGTGATCTTGACGCCTGGATTCAGCCAAGCAAGCCGGGCGAGCGCCTCAACAATTGGACCATCAAGGAGATTATCCAGCTGACAAGTGAAGAGTAATGATTTGCTTTTTACAATCTTTGTACAACCCTATGTCCTGCCCGGGGCATAGTGGTTTTATTGTCAGGGCCCTGTTGGATTATGTACATGCATTTTGTTAATAAATCAAAGGCGTTTTCTTCGTACTCAAATATTGTGTTCTCTGTTATTCCTGTTTTATGTTTATTTTGAAAAAACAGTAAAATGGCAACGAGGTTTTTGCTAACCTGCATATTCTTGTTTTAAGCTTAACCCTTGTTATTGCAGGATCCACATAACAGACGACATCGACTCTGGACCCTCTACGGCTCACTACGACTTCGATTGCCCAATTTATCAAGCCGAGGATGAGATTGATGAAGACGAAGACCTTCCCGAAGAGTTGGCCCGCTTGTTGAGACAAGAGGAAAAGGTTATTCTTCCTCATGAGGAAGATATTGAGATCATAAATCTGGGTTCTGAAGAGCTCGTCAGAAATGTCAGAGTAGGGGCTGCGCTGCAGAATGATGTCAAGCATAGACTGGTCGAGATGCTTCGAGAGTATAGTGACGTCTTTGCTTGGTCATACGAAGATATGCCCGGACTTGACACAGACATTGTGGTTCATCGTTTGTCGTTGCGAGAAGATTGCCCTCCAGTCAAGCAGAAGCTTAGGAGGACAAGACCAGATATGGCTGTAAAAATCAAAGAAGAAGTCCAGAAGTAGTTGGACGCAGGATTTCTAGCCGTTACCACTTACCCTCCGTGGGTCGCCAACATAGTGCCTGTACCAAAGAAGGACGGTAAGGTACGCATGTGCGTCGATTATCGGGATTTGAATAGGGCGAGCCCTAAGGATGATTTCCCGTTGCCTCATATCGATGTATTGGTCGACAACACATCCCAGTTTTCCGTGTTTTCGTTCATGGATGGCTTCTCCGGTTACAATCAGATTAAGATGGCACCGGAGGACATGGAGAAAACGACGTTTATCACCCCCTGGGGAACATTTTGCTATAAGGTAATGCCCTTCGGTCTGAAGAACGCAGGGGCCACTTACCAACGAGCAATGGTTACTTTGTTTCATGATATGATTCATCATGAGATTGAAGTCTATGTTGATGACATGATTGCAAAGTCCCAAACGGAGGAAGAGCATCTGGTCAACTTATTGAAGCTTTTCGAGAGGCTTAGGAAGTTCAGGCTAAGGCTGAATCCTAACAAGTGCACTTTCGGAGTGCGGTCCGGAAAGTTATTGGGGTTTATCGTTAGTGAACGAGGTATCGAAGTTGATCCTGCGAAAATAAAAGCTAATCAAGAAATGCCAGCGCCGAAAACAGAAAAAGAAGTTCGTGGTTTCTTGGGCCGAATAAACTACATTGCAATGTTTATCTCTCAGCTCACGGCCACTTGTGAACCAATGTTCAAGCTTTTAAAGAAAGATCAGGCGATTACTTGGAATGAGGATTGCCGCATTCGACAAAATAAAGCAGTATCTTCAAGAACCTCCAATCTTGATACCCCCAGTGGCTGGACGGCCATTAATCATGTACCTGACGGTTCTGGAAAATAGTATGGGGTGTGTTCTCGGTCAGCACGACGAGACGGGCAGAAAAGAGCATGCCATTTATTATTTGAGTAAAAAGTTCACAGAGTGTGAATCTCGATACTCGATGCTGGAGAAGACGTGTTGTGCACTAGCTTGGGCCGCCAAACGTCTACGACAGTATATGCTCAATCACACCACTATGCTAATTTCGAAGATGGATCCGATCAAGTACGTCTTCGAGAAGCAGGCTCTTTCGGGCAGGATTGCCAGATGGCAAATGGTGTTAACAGAATATGACATTCAGTACGTCTCCCAAAAGGCCATTAAGGGAAGCGTATTGTTTGATTACCTTGCCGAGCAGTCGATCGAGGATTACCAGCCGATGAAGTTTGAATTCCCCGACGAGGATATTATGTTTCTCAAAGCGAAGGATTGCGATGAGCCATTGCCCGATGAGTGGCCAGATAGGAAGTCTCAGTGGAAGTTGATATTCGACGGAGCGGTTAATTCCTATGGAAGTGGTATCGGGGCTATCATCACGACTCCTCACGGATCCCACATCCCGTTTACTGCGAGACTGACGTTTCCAGTTACCAACAATGAGGCAGAGTATGAAGCATGTATTATGGGTCTAGAAGAGGCAATTGATTTGAGAATCAAGAATCTAGACGTATATGGAGACTCAGCGCTTGTAATCAATCAGATTAAAGGGGAGTGGGAAACTCGTCAAGCAAATTTGGTGCCGTACATGAATTATGCTAGGAGGCTGCTTCCGTTCTTCGATCGAGTGGAACTTCATCATGTACCCAGGGCTGAAAATCAGATGGCTGATGCCTTAGCCACGCTGGCTTCAATGTATAAAGTCAATCTTTGGAATGAAGCTCCAAGCATTGTTCTTTCGCGTCTTGATAGACCGGCATTCGTCTTTGCAATCGAGGATGCCGCCGACGGCAAGCCATGGTCTACGACATCCAGACCTTCCTTATGACTAAGGAGTATCCTGTGGGTGCGTCGACCCAGGATAAGAAGACTCTGAGGAGGCTGTCTGGAAGCTTTTACCTCAATCCTGATGGAGTGTTGTATAAGAGAAACCACGATCTCGTTCTACTCAGATGTGTAGATGAGAAAGAGGCAAGTATGCTCATGGAAGAAGTCCATGAAGGCACATTTGGTACGCACGCCGGCGGGCATGCCATGACGAGAAAGATCCTGAGGGCAGGATATTACTGGCTGACTATGGAGTCGGATTGCTTCAGATTCGCGAAGAAATGTCATAAATGCCAGATTTACGCTGATAAAGTTCATGTGCCGCCGTGCCCATTGAATGTCATGTCCTCCCCTTGGCCGTTCTCCATGTGGGGCGTCGACATGATAGGCAAGATCGAGCCCACTGCATCCAATGGTCATCGTTTCATTCTGGTAGCTATCGACTACTTCACCAAATGGGTGGAGGCAGCCTCGTACGCTAATGTGACCAAGCAGGTGGTAGATAAATTCATAAAGAGGGACATCATCTGTCGTTATGGAGTTCCCGAGCGGATCATTACCGATAATAGTTCGAATTTGAATAACAAGATGATGAAGGAGCTGTGCCAGAGCTTCAAGATTGAACACCACAACTCATCTCCTTACCGGCCGAAGATGAATGGCGTCGTCGAAGCCGCCAACAAGAACATAAAGAAGATTGTTCAGAAGATGGTTGTGACGTACAAAGATTTGCACGAGATGCTGCCGTTTTCCTTGCACGGTTATTGTACGACGGTGCGTACGTCGACCGGGGAAACTCCTTTCTCCTTGGTGTAAGGTATGGAAGCTGTCCTACCGTTAGAAGTGGAGATTCCTTCTTTGCGAGTTTTGGTTGATGTGAAACTCGACGAGGCAGAATGGGTTACGAATCGTTTGAACCAACTCAGCCTGATGGACGAGAAGAGGTTAGCATCGATTGCATTTGGTCGCCTGTACCAAAGCCGAATGAAGAAAGCATATGATAAGAAGGTGCGTCCTAGAAGCTTTCAGACGGGTGATCTCGTCCTGAAGAAGATTCTTCCGCCACACTCCGATCACCGGGGCAAGTGGACTCCGAATTACGAAGGGCCGTATGTCGTCAGCAAGGTCTTCTCGGGAGGAGCTTTGTTGTTATCCACGATGGATGGTGAAGATTTTGCATCCCCGGTGAACGCGGACGCAGTTAAAAAATACTTTGCTTGAAAGAGACCCGCTGGACAAAAAATAAAGAGTCCAGGCAAAAAAGGGGCATCCCGGCGAACCAAAAACAGAATAAAAGGTTCGGGCAAAAATTAGGGATATATTGAAAAATGTACACCCGCGAAGTCGAAAACCTACACTGGGCGGCTTCGGCAAAAAAGGGTATCCCGGTGAACTGAAAACCCGTAAAGGGCGGTTCACGCAAAAGTTAGGGATTTGAATAAGCAAATGACTGCGTTCCGTGTATGGACTTTCATTGTTTAGTGGTTGGGACCTGAGGGCCGTTTATCTGAATCAATCTCTTCCGAAGCTGAAGCGTCGGAGAAGTATCGAAGTCGAGTGGGTCTTAGAGGGATCAACTCATGGTGTTCGTCTACGCCTCGTTGCCGACATTTGTATATACTGATGTATATTTATGTTTTATTTTTGCGCGGCTTCCTCATTCCAGGAGCTTGCCTCTGTTGTAAAACATTTTCTACCCATTCAGGGGCTCATCGTCAATAAAATGCATATTATTCAGCAATTCTGCTTGCCTGTTTAGCATTTATCTGTTTTGTTTGCGAATGAAAATGCCGATGTTTTTGATAAAATGCGCATACATAAACTTACGGGCATAAGCCCATTGATTGTTGAAACAATTAATTACCTGAATATTGTCACGAGATAATAACCCTGATAGGCCCCTTTGAGGAGGGTATCTTGTCTGCTTGTTTGTGTTGTTGCAGGTGTAGCACCTTCCAGAAGATGTGTCGTGCGCATCCCCAAAGCAGGGCGAGCCCTCCTTCTCCAGCAGTGTTCAGTAGTCTCTCCTCCGCAGAATCTGAACGCAAGAAAGTGAGCATTGATATGTCTCCCCAGGCAGAGATGATTCTCTTCCCCAAGCAGACGCATCCTGAAGGAACGTCACCTCATCAGCTGAGTCGCGCGCAGAAGCTCATGTCCCCCCAGCATTGGGTCACAAGTGCAGGCTTCATAGAAATGTTCGGGTACCGAAGCTCGTGTTTTCCCCAGTAAAGTCGCTGAAGCAGGATTCTTTCCCCAGCACCGGGTCACGAGTGCAGGTTTTGTAGGAAATTGTTCGTACGCCGAAGTACGCAGTAACTGATGGTGTCAGACTGAAGTCTCCAGCGGAATTGAGATTCCCCACCAGAGTTGTATTCTCTCCTGAAGTTGGATGATTCCCTTTTCCCCCTGTAGAGTGTTGGAACAGCTGATGTTGTATTCCCCTGCAGAAGTGTACTCTCCCCCGAAGTCAGATGATTCTTTCTTCCAGCGAAATTGAAACTCCTCATCAGAGTCGCACTTTCTCCAGCGAAGCAGAATGACTTCTCCTTCCCCAGCCGAGTTTGCAGAGGTCCAAGAGAGTCGAGTCCTTGGAAGTTGATCAGATCATGATTTTTCCCCAGTGGAGTGTTGAGCAGCTGAAGTTGTTTCCCCACAGAGTTATCATCCCCAGAAGAGTAGCCGAGACGGCCACGCGGTTTTGTTTGCGCGATTGGTATCGCTTTCTCTCAGCAGGTCCAGGTTCTCGTAAAGCTTCGTCCCCTGCGGTAATCATCTGAAGTTGTCTTCCCTGCAGCAGTCAACGGAAGATCAATTCCCCAGACAGAGTCCGATTTATATTGGCGTGACCGTATTCTCCTCAGTGGGATGATTCCTCTATCTGAGTAGTTCTTTCTCCTTGACAAGAGAATTCCCCCTCGGCATTTATTTTGTCGACGGGATCGCATCATTGTGCATGATTGCATAGCATTTAGCATAAACGCATAGCATTTCCACCGTGTGGGGCATGGCGCCGAAGCATATGCATCATAAACATGATCTAGGTTGTTATCATTCTTGTTCTACCGGTGTTCCGCCAAAGGGTCAGTTGCTCAGGATGATTTCTGACATTCTCCCCAACGAAGCCGCTCGCTCCATATGATTTTTGAGATCCCCAGCAAAGTCTTCAGTCCGAGATGATTCTCGAATCCCCCAGCAGGGCCGTTTGCTTAAGATGATTCTTAAGACCTCAGCGCAGTCTCCCGAGTTGGTTGCTCAAGTTGATACCTAGAGTTCCCAGCAAGAGTTGTCCAAGAAGATTCCTGGAATCCCTAGCAGAATAAAGTCTCCAGAATGGTTACCGGTTCAAGATGATTCTTGAAGGTGCCCGACGGAGTTGTTTGTTCAAGATGATTCTTGAAGTCCTTAGCAGCGTGATATGTTTGCTCCAACAGTGATGTCTAATCTGAAGATTGACTTCGTAAACGCCTGAAGGCGATATCAGAAGGTTCCTGTGGATTCAGATTTCCTTGTTGATGAATCGACGTTAGTCTGAAGACAAGGTTCAAAAGTTTGTAGATGCAACGTTTGTATGCAAGGTGATCCGTGTTGGCCTGAAGACCAAGTCAGTTGTCCTGAGGTGATGATTGATTGCGATCAAATGAATAGTGTTTCTTCTGACTGAAGTCGAAGATGTTTCTCCAGCTGAAGCGGAGTTTGCCTGAAGGCAAAGTGTTTGAATCCCCGTAGAGTCATGAATGGCTCAGGATACCACTTCTCTGACTGAAGTCACAGATTTCCCAAGCTGAAGCGAAGGTGCCTGAAGGCAAGGTTATCCCCAAAGTCATGAATGACTTAGGATTCATTTTTCGGACTGAAGGCCGAAGTATATCCCTGACTAAAGTCACGGATACTCTATAGCAGAGGCGGAGTTGCCTGAAGGCAGGTCCATGTATCCTTGAAGGCCAAGGATCATTTTCTTCAGACTGAAGTCGAAGATACCTCCTGCAGAGTTGCCGACGGGCAAAGTTTACATCCTTGAAGGCCAAGGATGCTTATCTTCAGGAATACTTGAAGATCTTTTCTAGCTGAAGCTGGAATCGCCGACGGGCAAGGTTTATATCCTTGGAGGCCAAGGATACCATCTTCAGGAGTACTTGAAGATCTTTTCTAGCTGAAGCTGGAAGTGGCCAGGGGCCAGGGTTTCGTATAGCTTTGATGTTGAAGTTCTATGGTGGGATCAGTATGCAGTAGTATTCGAATGTTCGTTATGGTTCTGAGGGTGAACCCCAGATCAGAGTGTGCTTGGTTGAGTCTCTCATTCCCAGCGGAGTAGTTTCAAATACGCAAGTATACCTTTTGTTCCGTTTACCAGAGGTGAACCCCAGGTCAGAGTCGTTCAGTGTTGTATTTTCTCCGGTGGCGAGGTTGGAGGTTTGGATTTGACGGCGAGGTCAGATTATGTTTGTTTCCGGCGGCGAGGTTGGATGTTTGGATTTGACAGCGAGGTCAGATTATGTTTGTTTCCGGCGGCGAGGTTGGATGTTTGGATTTGACGGCGAGGTCAGATTATGTTTGTTTCCGGCGGCGAGGTTGGATGTTTGTTTGACGGCAATGTCAGACTCTTTAAATCCCCAGCAGAGATGATGTTTGTACGACGGCGATGTCAGATCTAGTTCTCCAGCGGTGATGCGGGGTATTTTGTCAGATCTAGTTCTCCAGCGGCGATGCGGGGTATTTTGATTGTCCGACGGCGATGTCAGATGTAGTTCTCCAGCGGCGATGCGGGGTATTTTGATTGTCCGACGACGATGTCAGATGTAGTTCTCCAGCGGCGATGCGGGGTATTTAAATTGTCCGACGGCGATGGCAGATGGTTTAGTCTTCCAGCGGCGATGTTGGGTGTTGTGGTTGTCTGAAGGCAATGTCAGAAGAATTTAACGTGGATAATTGACGGTGATATCAGATCAGTATTTCTCCAGCTAGTTGCCGTGCAGCTAATATCGCAGTATTCGAAGATTTGTTCCCCGCAGAGTATCGTGTGCTCGTGCAGTTGGCAAATTTTCGGGTTTACCGGTATTCAACCGTCTCGCACCGTGATTGGCTGAGAGCCGTTCGCTTCTCACCCAGTCAGGTTCAAGCCGTTTGAATAGGGGCAGCTGTTGCACCCCAAAATTTGACCAACATTAATTTACCCATCAAGTGTTTGAAGATTGATACCTTCATCAGAAAGTTCAAGAGATCCTCAGAGAAATTAGTTGAAACCAGAGTTGTGTGCCTCCTAACTTGAGAGTTGTGGGTGCTCCTCAGATGATTCTGAGACTTTGAGAATGAACTTGATGCTTTGAGAAAGTTTATGAGATGTCTTGAAAGTCATCATGAAGCCCAGAGAGGTCATTGTGCAAGAATTCAGAAGATTCAACCATGAATGGTAGAATTAGGGTTTTGACTGGGTCAATCCTAGGTCAGCTGAAGATTTGGAGAAGGTTGAGACCTAATCCAAGGGCCATGAGATCATGGAATGATGTATGGAGATGTTATAAAGATGATTCCTAGACCAACTCATCATGATTGAGGAGTTTGAGAAGTTTTAAGTCAGGGTTTCTAAGGATGGACAGTGTAAAAACCCTAATTTAAGCCCCATCTTCCAGGCAGTTTTAGCTCAAGATGTGATTGATATCTCATCTTCCCCAAAACATGAATGTTGTAGATCTTGTTCTTAGCTTTAATTTGAGTGGTAGAAGTCCTTGATAGGATGTGCAGAGCTCAAGTTATGGTTTTGACAAATTACAGGTCATCTGAGGTATGTGAATCTGGGTCCTTGAAAGTCACCCAACTTGCAGACAACTTTTGCCCTAGTAGGATGATTCCTATGATCTCTTGGTCAACATGAATGTTGAATAGCATCTTCTTAGCTTTCTATAGAGTACTAGAAGTCCTTGATAGGATTTGTAGAACTCAACTTATGGTTTGAACAAGACAGGGGTATTTTGGTCATTTGGAAGTTATAGGTCATTTTAAGCAAAGGCCATATCTCCTATTTCCAAGCCTCAAATGAAAAAACTCAAAACATCAAAGTTGTTCAAAATGGCATTTTAAGCCTATAAAAGTGGTCATGAGTTGTTGTAAAAGCTTGTAGCAAGGATTGACATGAATGGGTGAAAATGACCTAAAAATGATACATAACTTAAATAAATCCAAGTTGGAAATTGGTTTGGGAGATGTACAAATCCAAAATAGGTCATCCAATATGTCACTTTGAATCCAAACATCATTTTAAAAACAATGGTTCAAACACATTTTTGATTTGAAGCTTAAAAATGGAGGTTGCTTTGTAATGTTCTTTCTTGCATCTTAAGGCAACTTTAAGAAACTTCACATAAGGCAAGGCTGAGCTTGTTTCTTCACACATTCCATCTCAATATCTCACAAGGGGAGATTTTGACACAAATTAAGGGCTTAATGCATGAGATATGAGATGTTACCATATGTCACTACATGATACTTTCCATAACATTCTAGCTCTTTCTAGATGAATCTAGAGTCTTCCATTGGTTGTTATATATTGAGGGGATCATGATGAAGAAAAAGGTTGGTGAAATCAGTGGTGAAGAGTGAAGGAGAAAGTGATATTCAAGGTTTCTTCAAAATCAAGCAAGATTCCATTTCTCCATCTACAAGCTTTCTTCCTCAAAATTCTTGCAAACAGAACCATCTCCATCATTAGAGGAGTGTTTGGCATCAATTACAAGACTTGAAGCCATCTGTTCACACCTCTACCATCACCATTTGACAGGTTGGTAAGTTGCTCCATACCTCCTTATTTATGTGCTTTTTGTTAGATTTCTAGGTGTAGAATTAGCATGCTAAGATAGATGAGGGTTTTCTGAGAATTAGAGAAGGTTTCAGGGAGTTTCATGGCAGGGTGTTGATTCTTTGAGTTTCAAGAACAAGTTGTTCAGTGAGTGTTAGCATGCATGGTATAGCATAGTTTGGTTAAGGTAATGTGTAGAACAAGCTCATACCATTAGAGTTGAGTTTTAACAGAGTTGATCACAGAGAAAAGAGGTTGAACCCAGGACTTTGAGCTATCGGGTTAGGAGTTACAGGAGGTTTCAGTGGAAAATATGAGTATGGTTAGATTCTTGGTAACGCGTAGAGCAGTTTTGGTTCTTAAAGTTTTGGATTTCATGGAGAAATGGAGGAGAACGAATGAGTTAAAGTTCTGGCATGGAGTTAGGGTTTTCT
The DNA here is from genome assembly GCA_963859935.3 of Lathyrus sativus. Classification (NCBI taxonomy): domain Eukaryota; kingdom Viridiplantae; phylum Streptophyta; class Magnoliopsida; order Fabales; family Fabaceae; genus Lathyrus; species Lathyrus sativus. Next base: position 633,132,407 of record OZ012737.1, on the reverse strand, counting down.
GAAACCCTAATGGCATTTTGGAGAAGACAACTCAAGGGCCGTTAGATCTTTCTTTCTATTTGACTTGTTCATCTAATCCAACGGCCACGGTTAAAAACAGAAAACGGAGGGAAACTTAAGCTGCAACGCAGCGTTTTAATTAAATGGAAATCCTGGGCTCAGCGAATCAATGATATTCCCACCCCCTCGCGCGGCCCAAATCATTTTTGAACTAAAATCCAATGCTATTTACACCGCAGCTTTAATATTTTTCTTTTAATTTTCACTTTAATTTTCTGATGGTACATGGGCCTACCAAAATTGCTACGCGCACCACCATCTCCTGGGCCCATCTGAATATGAACTGGGCGCCTATTCTTGTTACACCCCCCATCCCATTTATTTCAATTCTTTTACTTTTAATTTCCTTTTATTTTCTTGTTTGTAAATAATTCATAGAAAATAGAAAAATTAATATTTTTTAATTCTTGTTTTTTCTCTAGGTTTATAATTTTGTCTAGAAAATTAATAAAAATAAAAATTCCATTTTATTTTTAGTTTTATATTCTTAGAATATTATTCTTTCAAATAGTTTTTAAATAGGTTTAGTTTGATACTCAATTTTGTAGAATTTCTTTTAGGACCTTCCCTTAGTCTTTTTGATTCATTCTTTTTGGTGTGATTAGATATTGAATCATAGTTTCTCATAGGATTTAATTCATGATTTTTAGATTAAAATTTGATTAGTTTAATTAGGTTAGCATTAGGGTACCAAATTAGGGTTTAAGAATGCATAGGTGAGGTAATTCATTTTCTTTGGAGAGTTTGGACTTGATTTTTGGGTATGGGTATATAGGGATGTTATGGGTAGGTGTTGTAGACCCTTGTGAATAAATGTTAGATTTTTCCCTCGTGCTTTAGTATTTTTAGGTATTTTCTGAAGTTGACTGATTGTATTGACTGTCTGTGTGATGTTTGTCTATCTCTGGGGTTTATCTTTGGGAAATTGTTGTGGGGTTTGGTTTGTCTTGAAGACCTCGTTGAAGGAGCATGATGAAGGAGAATATTGAAGATCAAGACCCTGAGGTTGAGAGGTTGGAGCTTGTCCTTTGTTTGTGAGGTTTGAGATCCTGAAGTTTGAGGGAAATTTATGGTACTTTCCTGAGGAAGGCACTATGAATGTCTTTCATTCTTTCTTCTCACCTCTTTCTTAAGTATCCAATGATGTTGGAGCCTTCATGTGAGTTTAATTTCTCCTGAGGAGGAATGTAAACTGATCACAGTTGTTGAGCCACATGGGATACGACTCCTAAGTGGAAGCCTCCTAGTACTTTCCTGAGGAAGGCACTATGGGTCTATTCACTTAGTTCCCTTAGTTCATCTAGGATTTCTCAAGTATCCAATGATGTTGGAGCCTTCATGTGAGTTTAATTTCTCCTGAGGAGGAATGTAAACTGATCACAGTTGTTGAGCCACATGGGATACGATTCCTAAGTGGAAGCCTCCTAGTACTTTCCTGAAGAAGGCACTATGGGTCTATTCACTTAGTTCCCTTAGTTCATCTAGGATTTCTTAAGTATCCAATGATGTTGGAGCCTTCATGTGAGTTTAATTTCTCCTGAGGAGGAATGTAAACTGATCACAGTTGTTGAGCCACGTAGGATATGATTCCTGAGTACAAGCCTCCTAGTGCTTTCCTGAGGAGGGCACTATGAGTCTGCCTACTTAGCTCCCTTTCTTTGGTAAGCTTGTTTTGAAGCTTGAAGACTGGGATTGATTTCTCTTGTTCAGGGTGTTGCTTTAGGGCTTTGCTTAGATCTGATTAGGGTTTTGTTTTAGGGTTAGGATTAGAGCTTAGATATGGATAATTCCTTTCTCAAGCATATGGTTTGTTTGCCTGATGGCACTTCATTTCTTTTATCTGTTTATTGCTTGATAGCATGTTGATTATTTTTCAGTATGAGTACTGTTATTTCATGACTGGCTTGAGGTCGAGATGAGCTTGTGGAGGCTGAAGCCCCACACACATTTCCTCCCTCACTTGCATTGCATGCATTTTACTGTTAAGCTAATGCCTTGTCTGTTTTGGTGTATCATTGACATGATCCCTTAGGACTCTCATTTCCTTTGATAAGGATTTGATGATAGACTTTTAGGTTGAAACCTATGCATGACAACTTCTAGGAGTTCCCTGTTCAAACCTCAACCATAGGATGAATCCATGGCATGATAATAGTAGGACTTGATAGTCTCCCTCCTAGTTTGGCATGTTCTCTTCTCATCTCAAAACAGTTTAAGATACAGTAATCATGAATGATTTCTTTCGTACGTTACGAGCCTTAAGCTATCTGAGAAAGGATTGTGGGAGAGTTTCTTTTCCATAGTCTGGATGTTTAGTATGGTACCCTTTGGGTGACATGCGACGCATTCACTCTCAGGTCATAGTCTCTAGTGCGGTTGAAATCGCAAACACAATAAAAAAACACTTCTTTCAAAGCAGGAAATAAATCGTAGTTTCCCGAACTACGTTTGCTCTGATCTTCCATGCAGTGTGGAAGTACGTAGGCATAGGATGCGATATCCTAGCGAGCAACCTTCCCCCGTAACCCGTAGTTAGCCGAACTACGTTGACTCTGATTTCTCATTCTCTGATGAGAATACGTAGGCATAAAGTGCGACGCTTTGCCGAGTCATTTTTCTTTTCTTTTTTCAGCCAGCCTTGATAGGTAGATAGAATAAAACCAACCCGTCCAAGTAAACAAACAGGCGTGGATCCCATCGAGTACGATGGACGTGAGGGGTGCTAATACCTTCCCCTTGCGTAACCGACTCCCGAACCCAGACAATGGTTGCGATGACCTTGTCTTACCCTTATTCGTCAGGTTTTTCCGATCGTTTCCTTTCCCGCTCTGAGGGATAAATAACGAAAGGTGGCGACTCTTCTGTCATGCCGGCACCTTATTTTCGCGCAAGCGACAACTATCATTATTAATTATATTATATTAATATTAAACTCTATATTTCGTTAAGTAATTCCTATAGTCTAAGGGCATCCACCAACGTACTCAGACACACCCTCACACAAAGGTACGACTTAACAAAATAACACCAAAAGACTAAATAATTAAAATGGGTGTTACAACTCTCCCCCACTTTAATTATTTTCGTCCCCGAAAATTACCTGTTGGAAACAATTCCGGATACGCTTCCCGCATTCTGCTTTTCAATTCCCAGGTCACACTCACTATGCCAAAAAAGACCTTTAGCAGCGCTTTTTTTGGCCTTTAGCAGCGCTTAAAAGCGCTGCCTAAAGGTAAAGGCAGCGCTTTTTTTTGGCCTTTAGCAGCGCTTTTTTTTTGCCTTTATCAGCACTTTTATCAGCGCTTTTTTCACCCTATAGCAACGCTTTTTTTTGGCCTTTATCAGCACTTTTGGCAGCGCTTTTTTCACCCTATAGCAGCACTTTAATAAGCGCTGCCTAATCCCACTCCACCTCCCCCCTTTAGCAGCGCTTTTTAAAAGCGTTGTCTTAGACCCCCCCCTTTAGCAGCGCTTTTCTAAAGCGCTTTCTTAGACCCCCCCCCTTTTTCCAACCTATAGCGGCGCTTTTTTAGGTCTCCTTTTGCCCCTTTAGCAGCGCTTTTTTTAAAAGCGCTGTCTATTCTTCACGATCTTGAAATTTTTTTTTTAAAATAATCACATTTTTTATATATTTTTCAATAAACCTGCTTATAACAAATACATTCCCTGCTTATAATTCAGGCCTTTAGTTCAACAGTTTGGCCTTATATATAACAATTATTTTGGCCTTATTTTTGTGTATTCATCACTTTGCAATATTATACACAATAACTAAAGTATACATTATAATTCATCACTTTGCAATATTATACACATAAACCTGCTTAAATATATTACAACACAGTCCGATCCTCAGAACAACATCACATATACAATCAATTTACATATAATTACAAATCCGATAACTTTACAAATAGATACATTATAGAATTCTCAACTCAAGAATAAATTGACACCATTCCTCCTTAATTTCTTCCAATCTTGCTTTCGAGGCACTCTTTGTAATTTTCACTATCTGAAGGAAGGTTAAGTTCAGATTCCAATTAGAAATGAAAACAGATATTAATAAAAGTAGATAATATACATTTAAGCTAAGTCCAAGGATACAGAAAGGAGTCATAAATCCAAGAGACCCTAAAGAAAAGGGGACAATAGGAGGCACTGACCCTTTGAACATAGATGTTGTCTGCACATTTGGAACACGATAAATTAATCATCAATATCAGAAAACAATGTAATATACAACACATATTAGGATAACATGATAACTAATGTAAAACAAACTATTGTAGTAGACTTAGTAACCAAACTCTTTAGCAATGAATACTCCATGTCCAGATATTTATTTGACAAGAGACGGTGGCGCATCCTTAGTCCAACAATCATCATATTCATGGCTTATCCTTAGTTAAAAATTCAATTTGATACATTATGTATATGCATGATTCGAACTTCCTTCAACATAGTATATACTGTTACCAGTGAAACAGGTCAACGGTTCAAAAATTCTTAACCTTCATCAGTGTATGGATAAATAACAAAATTCCTAAAGAGTTACTTGTGGTGCACTTGTGTGCATTCACTCTAAAATTTATGCAAATGCTTCTAGGGCTTCTAATCATTTTTATAAAATCAACAAGTTTCACCAAGAAAGTTAGACTATTGTTGTTCAATAGCAAATTAATTTAAAACAAATGCACATATCCATAGGACAGTGCCATCTCCACCAAGAGTTATCACAAGGTCAACTTTAGTATGCAACATTAAGATTTCCTTATCTACAAGCAAAAATATGATGCTCATAAGTAATTGAAATTTTAGAATAACAGAAGTACACGACTACTATAATCATATAATTAACTATAAAGATAATACAAGATATTGCATTATGCATACAAAGAAATTCATTTTCTTAAAACAGACAAGGAGGCTGTGATACAATATATTGGCCCGTCAGTAGTAATCAGCTAAATTCTAGTAATCTTAGCTCTGTCCTGCAAAAAACCCTGTGCTAAATTCTAAACATAGAACTAATATGATACCTACTCCAAGCCCAGAAAAAAAACTGCCAAAACTATGGTGAGACTAAAGATGCATCATTTTCAAGAATTTAATATCTAGATTTGGATGCTGGCTTACCAAAATATCCTGTCATGAATTTGAAACATATAGAAGGTATAAGGCATTCTAGGATCCATTAGGCTCATAATAAGCAATAACCTTTTGGAAAATGCTTTCTATATATTTCACTGTTCTTGTAATATGACTTACCATCACTCCATGTTTCTATAAAGTTAAAGTATGATGACTCCGTCAAGAGATCCACCTTGACACGTGGTTCCGCATATATTTGTAGTTTCTTATGCTGCCTCAACCATCTAGAAATGATAAAAAAGCAAGCAATATTATGTAACTAAGGTTTTACGTACATCAAAAATGTTTATGGAATGGTTATGGAGAATGTTAAAAACAGAATATGATATCAGTTCAAATATTATATGAGAACAACCTAAAGCAACTAAAAGATTCAAACTCCAATAATGCATTCAACTATGAGAACAATAAAAATGGAAAATGAAAAACTTCAAATACCTTAAAATGGTGGAAATGCGCTGGTGGAGGACGGAGATGACCGTCAAAAATGGACGGACGGTGGCAGAATGAGGTGACTACGGAATGACCGGAGGAAAGGCGACGGACGGAGGCTGTCGGACGGAGGCGCGGACGGAATGCGTCTACGGTGACTGTTCTAATTCTGATTAGGGGAACGTTCGCGAGTGGAAATAAGAAAGAAGAAGACTATTCTGATTCTACGAAAATATTGGGATTTTTTTAATTTATGCTACTTAAACCTATAGCAGCGCTTTTTTTGGCATTTAGCAGCGCTTTTAAAAGCGCTGCTATAGGTCTGCCTTAGGACCCCTTTAGCAGCGTTTTTTTTGGCATTTAGTAGCACTTTTAAAAGCGCTGCTATAGGTCTGCCTTAGGACCCCCTTTAGCAGCGCTTTTAAAAGCGCTGCTATAGGTTTGCCTTAGGACCCCCTTTAG